>NRSV01000034.1:0-369350 GCA_002286855.1 Bipolaris cookei
CGAATGAACTCCATCCTGACGCTCCTGGAGAGGAGGAGGGTAATGTGATAGGCTAGAGCCTAGTTGGTGTGTTGTACCTCGATGGAATCTCGGCCTGCTCCTAAAATCCGGATGCCACCTAGAGCTCCGAGTCTCGCCGAGACTCGGTGCGCTCTGACCGACAACCGGAGCGACTAGGTCTTATCGACTCGATTGTGCAGGGGCAGCTAGCACTGTATATAGATAGCTACGTAGCTCAGAAGCTCAGTTCTCTATCGAATACAATCTTGTTACCAGGCATCGGCAACCTTTGCGCAGCCTCTCACAGACAGTACCCTTCTGCAATGTACGCCTCCGCCTGGATTAGCGCAAGCGTGTGTGACCCTAGTAGCTGTACGACAGCCTGCGCCTGCTCTCTATAAGCCTGCAATGATACTTCTAGCACTTTGGCGGCTTTGAGCAGAAGCAGCGTTGAATGCTCTTCCTCTAAACCCTCTAGCGCTTCTACGGGTAGCGTGCTGTACTCGTTGCACTTAGGCACGCGCGACGTCATGATCACTGCGCCTTGCGCGCTAGACGGGATGTACGCTGCTGTCAGATTTAATGGGGTTTCAATTATGGGGGTTCAAAAAGTTGATTGTATTGAGGTAGCTACACGGAGCGATTATATGCACAACGAAGATGAGTAAGCAGATGACCAAGAGTCACGTGAGGATGCGGTTCACCATAAATCGTCAGAACTGCGGTACCAGGCTGACACCTACTTCTGACAGCTGCATAGTCGAACGCTGGATCATTGGCGTTGTCTAGGATTAGTAGCTAGCGGTTGGGCGTATTAGCGAGCGCCTGGAGCGATTCCTTAACGCTTTCGGCAGATAACCCGAGCTCCTTCGCGATAGCTAAAAAGCTGTTCTTAGCTGTGATAGGCTGCCGACGTCTACCCAGAACATGCCCTAGAAGCTGTTGGCTATTAGCGAAAGCACAAGCATAAAGCACAGCGAAGCTACGACGCACTCTCCTCGCAGTTGGTCTGCAACTCTTAAGTACACCTCACTCTTTCCTATCCTACCAATGCCCGTAATAACTAGTCGCTTCTGCTTAGGTGTGCCTGGCTCGTTATTGCGCAATGCGCTCTAGATCTGATTAATAAGCTCTGACCGCCTAGTGAATAGACAATTGGCTAGACGAGGTACTATCCAGTGCACGTTTTTGGCTGCCCGTATTTTAGCACTAAGATGTGTAATATTAGATACACACTACCTACGCCTATAACGTTGTGCAATGCAGCGCTTAGTGAACTTCTATGCAAGCTTAATAGGTTAACTATATTGTAGGCTTAATATAATGCCTACATTAATAACTATTGCAAAAGATGACTCTACTCTATCTATATAACGTCATCACTAGGTTGCTCTGTATATTAGGTAAAGTCTTTAAGATACATACTCTGCTTCTGTTGTAGGTTCTCAATACTGTCCCGCACCCGAAACTTCTGCGCCTGGTGTTGTAGATACTCGCCCGTCGCCGCTTCCATCCTGCCCTGCTCCTTACACTCGGCGAGCCCGACCTCCTGCAGCCCTTGGTCGACGTTGAAGCGGAAGTATCGCTTCTCGTCGTAGTGCTTCGCCCATCGCGATGAATTTCCTCTCTGTCTCTTCCGTCTCTGTCGCGATCCCAACTAGAATCTTCGATAGGAACTTGGCTATGTTATCCTCCAGCGCCTTCTTGCCAGGGTGGCCCGTGCCGATAGAGATAAAACATCTGACGAGCGGCTTTAGGTCGCCCGTGTTAGGACTCCAGATGTTGGCCGCCTCGCCTTCTACCTCATCGACGGGGTTATTGGCGCCCAGCGCGCCGTCCACGAAGTGTCGCGCCCCGATCGAGACAGGGTCGAAGAAACCCGTCGCCGCCGACGTCGCAAGGGCTGCCTGGCAGATGGTCTCAGGGATCTCGTCTTCGTCAGGTAGCGTGTAGCTCCTTAGGCGTGTGACGCCAGCCGTCTCTTTCGCCGTTGCGCAGACGAACTTTGTACTACGTTAGTGGGAGGCCATGCACCTGCGCATCTATGTAGTACACTTACGTGTGACACTCACGCTTCTTGCCGTCGTTAAAAGCATCTGCTAAGGAAGCGTCTGCCTTGGAGATTACATTTTAGACAGCGCTCTTCAGCTTCCCCAAGTCAAACTGTGCCTTCACTTTCCCGCTCCAGCTGACAGGAAGCCAGCTAGACTTCTCGTCGAAAACCGTCTTCATCAGCTCGCTATACGCTGCGATGCATGCATCTACATCCATCTCTAGCCGGCCTAGCATAATAGCGATAAGTCTGCCATGTCAGTCGAGTCTAGTCTAGCAGTCATGTAGTCTTCTACTTACCCGCCTGTGCTCGTGCCGCCGATAAGATCAAGAACCTTGCACGGCTTTACACGAGGAAGAGTGGCATTCTGGCGTTTGTGGTTTAGTCGGGTCATCAGGCCTTTCAAGATATACAGCGCCGAGAGGCCGCGCATGCCGCCGCCATTGAGCGACAGCAGGCAGAGGCCGGTGGTGTCGAGCGGGTTGGGCTCGGCGCCGTGCTGGGTCGCGACGCTCTGCACCATAGGTGTGTTTTACGGCGAGATGTGCTTGTCGGTGGTAGAGCGTGCCATGTCAGGTCAACGGCAGAGGCATAGTGAGCGTCCATGGTGGGCGAGGGGCTTTTCTGTAGGTTGACAACGAGGCTGGCGGCTGCAGGCTGAGCTGCGGACTGAGTGCTGCGGGATAAGGGATGTGTGCCGTGGGAGACGCCGTGCATATAGGACGTTGCAGCAGGCGGCGTAGATGGTGCCCCGCCAGTGGTGCTGCGAAGCGCCGGGAGCGTGCAGGCCAAGCGTGCAACGACCGCGTGCTTAGCTTCGGGCGTTGCCGCATTCATCTTGATGGACTTTAGACTGCTAACTGAAGAAAGGCTTAGGACAAATTGTAGCAATGACTGGAGGTGACTGGGGCGACTGGGGGCAGCCTGCTGACGCTTCGCAGCACCGCTAGCGGGGCACCATCTACGCCGCCTGCTGCAACGTCCTCCCGCCAGCCTACAGGCACGGACTTAGTGCTGGAGGGATCCGTGCCGAGTAATATCCGAGCAGTATGCAGGGCTGCGTAGACAAAGATTACATAATAATACCACAACATCCGCTTTTGTCGCTATCGCACGCTACTTGTACCTCCCTCTATAGAAGAGACTAGCTTTGCAGCACACATGCAACTAGAGGAAGCTTCAAAGCTATATATATACTATCAGGATGGCCTTAGCAAGTATTACGCTATTTTTTTTAAGCAAGTAGAAGGCCAAATCGGTGTTGTTGTAGCAGCCGTCGTTTTGCTCAGCTATTGTAGGTCTATTACAAACCAAGCAACGTAGCAATGAATACCTTATTAGAGAATTAGCCTGGTGACGCGTACCACTTCCTTGCCGTGTACACGGGCTGTCGCTCCGTTTTGGTTTTATTAACAACCAGAGCCACCCGTCTCATCTCGTTAGTACAATTCTGCAGTTTATCTACCTTATACGTGTCACGCTTTTCTTATTCATTTCTCGGAATCTCAGTCTTATCGTCTGTTTATTCTGGAGTTCTTCGCTGCTCAGCAATATTCTTCAACCGATGCCGCCAATGCGCTCAGATAGGTCAAGAAAGCTGACGCGTCTCTTAAAAGGACGCGCCCGAGGAGAAGGTAGGAAGTTTGCGAGACCTACGGCGCAACATACAGGGAAGGCCGACAAAAACACTCATAGAGACCGGAATATCAATAACATTCCAAACAACTCACAGCCTATACCACAGGCAGTTGTAAAATCAGCCGTGCCTTTAGTAGACGCTGCTGTATCGCGCGACAACGTGGATTGCAAGGAAATTGAGTCCAATTCACGTAATTTACCCTCGAGGATCACGCCCCTCCTGTCCACTCCGGGCGCAGCAGAAGAAGACGGTGGCGAGGATGAGTCCACCACACAAGTTCGTCTACGCCGAGTTCATCAGCAATATTCCGTAGATACTTACAGTTTTTTACAAAATAAGCCTCGGAAACCCAAAGGCATTAAAAGCAGAACAGTCTGTTATCCGCGTGTGGCATATCCACCAAGAGAGGCTGCTGAGCGTCGCGCGCGATAGCAGGCACGCTGGGGCACAAAGCCCCAAGATCCCGAGACTTTGGAGGAAATGCTTCGGTATTACAGGCCTTGTAGCTCTTTCTATTTGTATTAACGTAGCTAATATAGATCTGCTTTTTGGGGGAATTGTGATGCGCGACCACGCTGCTATAGTTGTAAGGTGTCACAGACTGTCAATATATCTTCGTACGGTCCGATATTTTCTTTGCTAATGCTTGAATAAACAGCGTATGGCTACTGGAGACGACGGCCCAGACGGGACAGAGGAAAAAGACCTCCTGCCGTGTGGGTGCCTGTACGAGGCATCATTATTGGAGATGTGGTGCGTGAAGAAGGGGCTTTTTCATGTAAGTAGCCTGATTTCTTGTTTTTCCGAGGTAATAGCAACTTATACTCGTAGGATGCTGGGGTCGAGCGAGCAGAGTGTGAGAAAGAAGGGCTTTGGATAGAATACCTTGGCCCAAAAACGTTCGGCAAACATAAGATGCTCCTGCTACGGTTCTGGGAGATGATCTTTGGTCCCTTTAATTTTGACACGGTATGTCGTAAAGTACGATATTAGATTAATCCCTACTGATGCGCTCTAGCTTATCAACTTTCCCGGCCAACGAGAGGCCGCATTTGTTAGGTTTAATGAGGAGGAGGAACGGACTGGGCCTCGTTTCCGTAAGGCAATGACTTCGTTTTACAATAAAGCAAGAAGAAAGTACTGACAAACCGTGATTATAAGCTCGAATTCTAGTTACGTGCAGCGGGTTCAGAAGAAGAGAATGAGGAGAAGCGAGAAAGACCTGTTAAGTAGTAAATAAAGTCGTGCGTAAACCCTTACTTTGAGCTGAATGCCAGATTTTCCGATGTTAACTGTGAATTTAGCAGTGAGTTTAAATTTCTAAAGAACCTGCTTATAATGTGTGATTAAAGTTGGTACGCCGTATACCAAAATCCAGTGCTCTAGATGCATATGCACGCCTCGCCGCCCTTCCCCTCCACCACACCAGCCACAACCCCCCACCTACATCCTCTATGCCTACAAATCTAAGACGATGCTCGGAAGTCCCTATCTTTTGGCGTAGAAATAACGGTCTTGTCTTTCGCCTTTGTGTTCAGCTTTTCAAAAGGGCTGTTACTAGGTCTAGACGCCCTACTCCTATAAAGAATAATTGTTACAGAGATAACAAGAAAGGGGCTCTCCTTGACGCGGGACAAGAGGAACGAGAGAGCACGAGTGGTTATGGTGCCACAAAGCTCCGCGTCAGAAGGTAACGGATCACCGCGGGGCTCGAGGTCACGTGATGTGCCATCTCGCCAAGGCCGGCCATCTGAGATGGCAGTGCATGAAGAGATGGCAACGCCATCTGGTCCATCTCGTCTTGGCGAGATGTCCGAGATGGCAGGACGAAAGCAATGAGGATATAAGGATGGATGGATTTCATTATTTACTCTCGTTGTGGTCAACTCAAATTGTACTTTCTTACTAGTTACTTTACTTAACAAGATTGTTACTCGTTAGTCTATAGCAATATAGATTAGTGTTTGTCAAAACCCCCGGTTACATCCATAACTCTTTTCCACTACGAATCGCCAGACAACCTCACGGAACACTAGCGTAAAGCTCACCGGCCTTGGTGTGGGACCCGGCAAGAGAAGTATAGATCCAGACCCCGTGTAACAATAATCTCGGGATCTCCGAGCATCTAGATACATGAAAAGTCTGGAGATTCCGAGCTTTAGACTGGCTTTGTCTAGAGTGCATTCTGGTGGGCAGATGCACTGCTACCATGAGCACCCATGCCACTGCCTGGCTGTCTCTACCAACGAGCCTGACCGCAGATAATTTTACACTCAGCAGCACACCCCATCTATCCGGAGTTCCACCCTCCATCGCCCCCCGCTTCTTGACAAAAATTCCACTGCCGTCGCCGCCAATGCCGCCCAAGAATTTCGCGATTCGATAGATCAGTTTATCACTCTCAGAAATGACGAGGATACCGATGCTGAACCTGTTAATTAAGAGGGAGGTGGCAAGCAACCAGATGTTCAGGAAGATAACGACAAAAATGAATTATCATCACTATCGTCAGTAGAAGAGGCAGTCGCCGAGCAAGATGAGGGCAACAAGGGAAAGCAACTAGATGTTAAAAATGAAACCCTGGAATCTCCGAAGATCATGGCCAAAGAAAGGCTAAGAATGACCCTCTTTACCCACGCTACTAAAGAGATGCATTTGCTCGCAAAGAGGCCTATAAGGCTCGCTGGGATGAGAAGCCAACTGTTCCAAAGGGTATCAAGGCAGTAAGTTCCTAGGCCCGCCAGTCCAAATGCAGCATTTTCCGACCAAACTCACTCCCCTCGGGGACAGAAGTGTCGCTTGAAGAGGCCGAGCGCTACAACACTGGCGTGTCGAGCACCTCAACAGGCACGGACTGTATTACCGTACGGCTATTAAAAGCATGCTGGAAGGAAATTGGACACAGAGTCCAGGCGATCTTTGAAAAATGCTTGAAATTAGTATACTTCCCCACCAACTGGTGCACCACAGGGGTGGTAATGATACCTAAGGTAAGAAAGAAGGACCGCACCTCACCACGCTCTATGAGGTCAATAGCCCTCCTCTCGTGCCTGGGCAAAGGCCTAGAGCGACTGGTGGCCCAGAAGCTAGCCTACACCGCGATCACACACAAAGCCCTGAGCCCCCAGCATGGAGGGGCCCTACCAAAGAGATCCGCAATAGACCTAGTTACCGCCTTCACGCACGACATGGAACAAGCTCTCAGTCGGGATCAACACGCTACAATGGTCACCCTAGATGTGCAAGGTGCCTTTGACGCCCTACTGAAGAACAGACTGCTACACCGCATGGCCGGCCAGGGGTGCCCGCCAGATTACGTGCAGCTTATCAAAAACTTCCTCAGCGAAAGAAGAATGCAAGTGCGACTCGAGGGAGCGGCGACCTCAAATCACCCAGTCGCTTGAGGGACCCCGCAAGGCTTTCCGCTGTCCCCAATCTTGTATACGTTGTACCTTGCTGAAATTTTAAACCAAGACCAAGACAAAGACAGAAGGTTCGGCTACGCAGAAAACATCTACATATACAGGATCTCACACAGCATCGACGAGAATGCTAGACTAATTGCCAAAGATATTAGAGAGATTCACCAGTGGGGGCATAAGAACAAGGTCGCCTTCGCCCCGGAGAAGCAAGAGGCTATCCACTTAATAAGACACAGATGGACCTACGCACCAAGCATCCCAATAAATCAGGAGCTTACAATCACTCCGATGCCACCCGCCACAGACGGAGGGCAGACAACCCTACGATGGCTGGGAGTATGGTTTGACAGACGTCTCACTTTCAAAAACCACGTCGCAAACAGAGTAGCTACAACTCGAAAAGCCGCCGCCCATCTCCAAGGACTAGCCAAGGTGACTGTGAAGGGCTGCGCAAAGGTTGCCGATGCCTGGTAACAAGATTGTATTCGATAGAGAGCGAAGTTTCTAAGCTACGTAGGTATCTATATACAATGCTAGCCGCCTGTGCAACAATCAGGCCAATAGAGCCTACTCGCTCTGGGTGTCGGTCGGATTCCGTATCTGACGTCCGAACTACGTTCGGACGGTATGCGTGCTGAATCCCGGTGCTCTAGGTGGCATCTGGATTTTAGGAGCAAGCCGAGATTCCATTGAGGAACAACACACCAACTAGGCTCTAGCCTATCACAGTGACGAACGGCACGCCCCCTGACGCACTCCGAAAAGCCGTCATAACCTGCGTTCTCCCATCCCTGCTCTACGGGACAGAGGCATGGTACGAGGGGCGGAAAAGGAACACACATGTCACCCGCAGGGACAGAACCCAGCAAGTGAGAACTCGAGCAGGGCTCCAAATAGTGCAAATAGTACGTATACTATTAGTACTTGACTTATACAATATCATACTATATGGTTAGGTGTCCATACAATACGATACTATTAATTCAATGCTTATACTGATACTAATAGTTGTCAGAAGTAAGGCTTTAGTTGAGGCCCATGCATAAGGCCAAGGAAACAAAAGAAAAGAATAAAGCCACAAAAAGGCGACACCTCAGGAGATAGCAAGAATGAACACCTTTTCATGACCCCATGATTGAAGACCCATCAAATCTGACAATAGTATATACTATTAGTATCCGCTATTGATAAAACAACTTGACTTAACCTCCTCTATGACTTGATGCACTCTATCATTTCAATTGAAGACACCTTTAAAGATCCTCGGAAATCATTGGTCGTTCGTCTTACCCCGCTGAATACACGCTCAGGCTCGTCGGACATTCCTGGAATTGATAGAATATCAATAGCCATCGTTCCTAGGGCTGGATATTGACCTCGTTGTTGCACCCACCACGACAAGGCATCGAAAATTCTTCGTATGCTCATTAAAGGGCTACAACCACTGTATACCAAGTTCATTGGTCGTCCAGCCATTCTCAGAGACCCCCAAAACCCAGTTCGAGGTAAATCACCATCTTTATACCAGCTTGAGAGGTGTTGGCACGCCTTGGGGATAATGAATGGTGGAATGATCTACCCTGTTGCATTGATGCCCTGGATGACTGTTACCCACTCCCTTTGCCTGGCTGGATTTTCTTTGGCCATCCTCATCTTTCTGAAGCCGTAATAACTGCTCTAGTTGTTATCTAGCCCATGACGAAGCCTGTCTCATCAAAGTTGTACGTGTCTTCATCCTGGATACCATACTTGACTTTTATGTTGGCTACTAGGCCAAACCAGTCTTGAATAGCTTTAGGATCTTCGCAGAGAGCTCTTCTGTAGTCGTACTTGCGATTGAAACACGTTTTGAGCTCAAGGCGGCGCTTGAAGAACGTACTGGGCCAGTTTTATCCAAACTGGCCTATTATTATTATTATTATTGTGGTTTAACGTCCTGTCTCGGCCCTAGGGCCATATAAGACGTGCAGGCTGGTAAGGCTTACAAGTGTCTACGTAGTTACATTCAATTTGGTGTAGATCGGAGCGAGGAGTTGTCTAAATACAGGTGAGGCTCGTAGCCTAGTGTAAAGGGTAGTAGTAGGGGATCTTATGGAATGGAAGAAAAGGGGATTGGAAGGTTAGAGCGGGGCTACCTTGGATATGTAGTTGCTTTAGTTGTCGGTGTTTCCTCTGTACCAGGCCTGTGTGGCGACGTTTGTTTCCTTAATAAAGATAGTAGTAGCCTCTATACCTTTCTCTGTGTTTAGGAGAAAGGCTAGCGATAGAGGTTCTCTACTAGCTTCTTGCATCTTAATCCTCGCTTCTTTGTATAGCGTGCATCTAAGAAGGATGTGTGCAGGGCCCTTTGTAGATCTGTAGTTGCAGGAGAAAATTTTAGAGTCTACTATCCCTCGATTAAATGGAAAGCTCTTTAGGTAACAGTGCCCTAGTTTACCAACCTGGCTTAGATTGCGCTCAGCGCGCAAGGAATTGGCCATATTAGTCACATCTGCAAGCCTAGGGGGAAATCGACGAGTAACAAGCTCATTTATATGCTCAATGACTACTTCCTCCTCAATCTTAGTTAGATTCATTGTTTTAGGCCAGCGATCTGCCTGTGAAGTTCGTCCTGCGCGTCGACGGCTTAGTGTCTTACGAGAGATGTTATAGAGAGCTGCAGCGCGTCGCTCTGAGAGATTCGCGTCTTGTTTGAGAGCTTGAAGAGTAAGCTGTATCTGACGTTCAGTAGAGGGCTATAAATGCTGTTGTTGTTGCGACATTAGAGTTGAGTGGGTGTTTTGGTGAGGGCTTGGCAAAAGTGGGCCACGAACCCGTGAGGTACGTTACTAATCGTATACTATTGGGATCGCAACACTCGCACCACACTATACAGATAGCTGAATCCTCCATACGATTATAACGGTATAGTATACTAGTAGTATTACTGTTAATAAACTAACAGTAAGCCGTAATATTGGGGGCCCTGTTTATTGTAAACGCCTACCTGTTGTGCGCTTTGTCTTCACTCCAGCTGAGTACTGAGCTTTAAATGACCGATATATCCAAGGGTCTTGCTTTTTACAGAGCAAGCCATACGACAATAGAAACTTCGATTTAGCAACAAGATTATCAATACAGTCAAGCGAGAAGAGCGTGATTGAGGGAAAGTCAGTTAAGGCAATTGTCGAGAAGAACACTGAGAAAGTTGCTTAAGTCCAAAGCAAAGCAAGACAAGGGAGCTCAAAGCAAGTTTACATGGTTGTAAAACATAGCTTACTGAACGCTAGAGAATTAAATCTAATGCAACAAGGCTAGTGTAAACAAGAAACAAATAGAGGCATACTTGGAAAAGCTAACGATCATCTCCGTTTCCAAGAATGGATCAAAGAAGGATGCTCATTTGGTGAATGCCCTACAATTTTCTTGGAAGAAGTTATGGTACCTCAGATAGCTTTGCGATCATCTCACAGAGCATTCGGCTAATCATATCCGCGTTTCCCATTGTTATGATGTGAGTGTTGCCACTAATCACAAGTCTCAGGCTGCCATTTTGTGGATAGGACATCACGCTCAATATATCAGACACCGAACGGGGGTTTTGAAACCATTTTAGTTTCCCGGTTATACCTGGAAAGTCAAGCGTTGGATGCTCATCGACATTTTGATGCTGAAGTACTGAGTCGAATGTTGTGGCGGCTGGCCAATCTGTGCAGCTTTCGACTATCTCGTCGAACCCAGTCGAATCTGACTCTCCAAGTGAAGAGTATTGTTCTTGAATTGAACATGAAAGTTCTGTCAACGTCTTGGATGGCAGAACTCGGACACGAACTGGGATAACGTTCACACAAGGTCCAACGATCTCTGTGATGCAGGGGACATTGGAATTACGGCCAGCCACTACGGATGCGTATACAACATCCTCTTCGCCAGTGATGTGTGAAAGAATGGTTGCCCAAGCAGCACTAACAACCGAAGCCGGGGTCAAGTTGTTCGGAAGCGTTGGCATACTAACGACTCTTTCTATCTTTATCTCACTTGGGGTGGTGCATTCTGGTGTGTGTGGACAGAGAAGTGATGTGATTTTGATCATCTTTGAGCCTTGAAGCAACTTGCTCCAGTACAATTGCGAAGTAGATCTTCGACTCTGTACATAGGCCAAAAAGGTTGGGAACTGATACGCAGGACCTAGAGGCTTTCCGTAGTGAATACTTGAAAGCGTTTTCACAATCATTGGTAGACAAACTCCGTCGTACTGGGCATGAGAAAGGCGGAATATTAAACGATGCTCCCCGTTCGTGCTCTTGACTAATATGAATGATGTTGGTAGTTTTATCGAGGATGATTGTTCAATATCTTGCAAACAGACGACATTTGACGCTTCCTCAAGTGACGTAGGAAGCTCGAACTCAGAAAATGAGAGATCCGGATTGCGAAGGACAACTTGCCACAAGTGGCCTTCAAGATAGACGAACTTTGTCCGGAGTATTGAAAATTGTTGCACAAGACTAGAACAACTTTCTTTGAGGCGAGGAATATCAACGTTAGAGCCCATATCTAGAAAAAGATAGTTGAAGGCTAGTGATCGAGATCTGATGCCTCTGGAAATGAAAACGTGTTGCATATGTGTCGCGGGAAGAATATCTAAAACGTCGGTGCTGTGTATACTCTCATCACTACTGGATAGTTTAGAGAGAAGATGCTCGTGTTTTACTGAAAATAGCAAGGAAAAGGGCTTAGGATTCATCGGGGCTGATTGTTTTTCTGGATGTGCAAGTCGGACAACAGACGACAACTTTGGATTACTAAGAAGATCAGCAACATTCAGTCGAATAGATTGTTTGCGAACTTCGCCGATGAGCTTCATGGCGGTGATGGAGTCCCCGCCTAGGCCGAAGAAGCTGTCGTCCAGGCCAATGCGGCTCGCCTCGATGCCCAGCACCTGTGACCACAGCTGCTGCATCGTCTGCTCGGCTTGCGTCTCTGGTGCTCGCTTCTGGCCCTGGCTACGCGTCCGCATCTCAGCCAGCTGCTGGACTGAGAACGAAGCCCCAATCTCTCGTAGTCGTTTCCGATCAGTCTTTCCAGATGCTGTCATGGGCATCTGGGCAACAGCAAAGAACACTGTAGGCACCATATACTCTGGAAGTCTCTCCGCCAGCTTCTCCTCTATTCCAGCTGGGAAGACAACCTGTGCTGTTAAGTCGTTTTTGGTAGTGTTGTCCCCAAGCAGAGCGTCTCGGGTGTTACTGTCGAGATGTAAGAAGGCTGCTAGCAGGGCCTGGCTTTGTTCTCCCCGTGGCTGGATAGTCTCGACTGCTAACTGTTTGACCTCAGGGATGCATTCGTGCAAATGGTGCTCGACCTCGCCCAGCTCGATCCGCTGCCCACGTATCTTGACCTGGCTGTCTTTGCGGCCAACGTATGTTAAGCTGCCATCTGCACTATAGTGAACCAGATCGCCTGTTTTGTATAGCCTGCCTTGGCGACCTGGGTGGCTTTCACTGCCTGCCACTAGCCAAGGAGGGTTGTTGATGAAGGCGGCCTTTGTCTTCACGGCATCCTTAAGATAGCCACGTGCAAGAGTTGGGCCTTCGACTAAGAGCTCTCCAACAGACCCCAATGGTGCTAGCTTGTTGTAGTTTTCAGGGTCTACTACCCAGCTTGTTGAAGCAACCGACTTTCCAATCGTACCTGACTTATAGCCTTCTTTCTGCGCATAACAAGCACAGATGACACAGCATTCCGCAGGTCCATATCCATTGATTGTCTGCACAGAGTAAGGCCATCTATTCCAATCTGCAGAGCTGACCTGCTCCGCTCCAAGAACCAATGTCTTAAGGGTGGGGATAGCCCTTGGGTCTAGCAGGCGCGCAACTGAAGAAGTCAGAATCGCCCAATTGACTTGCATTTGGTTCGCAACCCTCGCTATATCATTTCGCCGCTCGCTTTCAGAAGGCACACATATACAACCACCATGCACGAGTGTGCTAAGGACCTCCGTAATAGAATTGTCAAATGTGTAAGCAGAAAATTGAAGGGCCCGAGTGTTGTGCGACATGCCGAATGCTCGTCCATGGCCCAAACAGCTTGTTGATATTGCCTTGTGTTCCACAACGACACCTTTAGGTACTCCGGTACTTCCCGATGTGAAGATAACGTACGCTGTGTTGCGTGGCTGTACCCTGCTTCTGTCTATTTCGCTGGATGACAACTGGCTGATGAAGGCTTCGCTAACTGCAACAACATGGCGGGCCGAGTCTGGCCACAGCATCGCATACTGTACTGACGTGAGCACTACCTTGGCCTCTGTCTGTTTGAAGATCTCCTCATGCCGGCTGGCTGGGTGATCTGGATCCAGCGGTACAAAAGCCCCGCCGGCCTTTAGCACCGCTAGCATGGCTACGACTGTCCACATGGACTTCTCGAAGCACAGCGGCACCATGACTTCAGCTCCAACTCCTAGACGGATAAGATAGCTTGCTAACCGGGCGGACCTCTCATCTAGCTCGCCATATGTCATGTCGCCATCCCACGCACAGATGGCGGGTGCAGAGGGCCGCGCCTCTGCTTGTTCAGCGAACAGCTCGTGCACACATCGACTGACCACCGCTGGCACGGTCTGGTTCCATGCCCACAGCTGCTGTCGGTCTTCAGATGTTGCGACGTCGACGTCGACCACCTTGCTGTCTGTGCCTGCCTCGGCCAGCTGCTGCATGACGAAGCTGAACTGGCGGAGTATCTTCTCTACCCGCCACTGCTCGATTACTCTCCCATCGAAGCTAGCCGTAAATCGTACACTGTCTTCAGCCAGCATACACTGCACCATGAGCGCATACGTTGTGAAGTCCTGTAGGGCTGATGCGCGTCCCCATGTCCCAAACTTGTCGTCAACCTCTAATTTACCCCCAGTAGGCTGAACAATCAGCAGTGTCTGGAAGCCACAAGCATGCTGTGCATCTGAGCCTAGTTTTGCGATCTCCTGAAGGCCTGTCTGCTCGTATGGGATCATGTCAGTCGCCTGCTGCTGCACCGCTCGAAGGAATCCTTCCACAGTCCATCCTTTCTGTACACGTATTCGCACAGGCACTGTTGCGATGATCGGGCCAATTATATCTTCGATGCTAGCCACAGGTGCATTGCGGCCCGTCACGGTAGCGCCAAACACCACATCATCTAAGCCAGTATACTGACTGGTAAGGATGGCCCAGGCTGCGCGGATGGTCGTTGACAATGTCGCGTCAGACGTTATTTTGGAAAGAGGCGGGCATTGATACTCCACAATCGTGTCAGCAACAGATTGTTGCACCCCAGACACTAGCGGCGGAAAGGGCATGGCTTGGCAGTCGCTGAGTGCATTTTGCCAGTAGGTTGCTGTAGCACCCTGATCTAGCTGGCTTAAATACTCAATAAAAGAGTTGAAGCCAGGCTGCTTTGCCAACATTTCACCATCGTAGACTGTTTTGAGCGCGCTCACAATGCGAGGCACCGACCAGCCATCGTACAGAGCATGGTGAATCGTCCACACAAACCATCGCTTTTCTTCATGCGGGTCACGGACCAGTGCATAGCGTGCAAGCGGCTGGCCAAGCTCTATAGGCCACGATTGGTCTTGGTCCAGGTATGTTGCTAGGTTGTCAGTTTCCACCCACTCTGCTTTTTTTGAGATGACAGTCTGTAGCAGGCCAAGGGTACTGTGTTGCAAAATCCTTGTGCGTAAAATTGGTAAAGACTGAATCACTTTCTCCCATGCAGCCCGGAAATCATCCTCGTCTATATCTGCCCGCAGCTCCAACACGCACTGCATGGTGTAGTCGCCAGCGCGCTTTTGTGTTAGCGATAGCATGCCCTCCTGCAGTGGTGAGCAAGGGTATATGTCTTCGATAAGGTTCGGATCTATGTTGCAAACAGCTGCTGCCTCTTTGCGTACTTGTTCTGCATCTACACTAGGATGCAACAGAGAGAACGGAGCAATGTCACTACTAAGGATAGGAGCACATTGGTCAGCTAAGGCTACTAGATCGACAAGCTTGGGATACTGAAAGATGTTCGCGACCGTAAGTCCTACTCCTTCCTCACGAGCCATGGCCACTAGCTTCATGGCGGTGATGGAGTCGCCGCCTAGGCGAAAGAAGCTGTCGTCCAGGCCAATGCGGCTCGCCTCGATGCCCAGCACCTGTGACCACAGCTGCTGCATCGTCTGCTCGGCCTGTGTCTCTGGCTGCCGCTTTGCATCTTGAGTGCCCGTTATTTGGAGTGGTGTTTTCTGAGCGAGCGCCTTCCGATCTACCTTGCCGTTCTCGTTGATTGGCAGCTTGTCAAGAACATGAATGGACTGCGGGACCATATATTCAGGGAGTTGGAGTCGCACAGTTTCTTCGAGTTGGTGTTGTACTTCTTTGACAAGCTGCTGCTGCAATGGTCTGTTGCTAAATGTGTGCTGTGGTCGATCCGCGTGGTCGCTAGGGAACTCGAATAGCATTCGAGACGCTTCATCATCAGGCTGACGACGGTAGAAGATACAATCTAGTCCTCCATGCTGCGAGTACTGCCTACTCCAGCTGATCTCCACACGGCAACCAGCTTCTTCAGCCACATTGACTAGGTCTGTAGTAGAAAGACACGGCGTTCGCTTGGCTTGCTGGCGGACCAAGGGGATCCACTCCTTCTGGGCTGGTGTCTTGGCATTCAAGAAACTAAGGAGGCATCGACTGAAGATAGTTTTGCTGTGAGGGATGTTGCTGATGGCTACAGTGTGCTCATCAGAAAGATTTTCCAACTGCTGTAGTAAAGATCGACGATCTAGCTTTCGCTTCTCGAAATCAATCCACTCATGACTAGACACACGTTGCACCCCTTTGCACAGCATACCCTCATGCTTGGTGTAAACAATCGCGGTGTACCGGTAGCAGCTCAACTCGTTAGTTGCCTTCATCCTTTTAGGCTGGATCTCTACGTGCTCAACAAGGCCAGGTAGACGACTCGGTAGAGAGGTAAAAAACCCAGGATCGATCAGCAGCTCGCGCTCAACCTGCTCCATGTCTTCTACCATGCGCAGGATATCTTCTTTGCTCGCCCTGTCACCCGCAATCCGCAGTGCCCGCGTCGCCAGGAACTCTCGGTGCAGCGCATGAGATCGGATGTCGCCAAAGAACAGCATTTTTATGCCATCAACATGAAGCAGATCTTCCACTACCCGGAACAGATATTCTTGGCTGGGGAAGTACTGCACGACTGAGTTCAGGACAGCTAGATTGGCCTTGAGGGGCCGTTCTATGCGGGAAATGTCTGTTGCTGCGGCCTTATACATGCGCACCTTATTCGTTAGCGTAGGTATGCATTTAGCCGTCTCTCTAATAAAGCTGACCGCTTTCTTAGACGGATCGAGTCCCACGTAGCTCTGCAGGCCATTACTCAAATTAAAGAGAATCATCCCAGTACCCGAGCCGATTTCCAAGACGTGTCCTAGCTGGCCGTTAGTGATCGTATAGATGGTGCGAATAGTGTCGCCCAGCCACTCGTTCATCTCGGCCTTGTCAATATCGCTTCCGTCGTACATAGACGTCCATCCAATAAAGTCTCGTCCGGTAGAACCAGGGCTGATATGCTCAATCGGATTATATGTCTCTGCATCGAAATGCTCTTCCCACGCATCAACGTGCTGCAACTGGTGGCTGTCTTTAACCTGACCATCAAGCATTTCAGCTTCTTCCTTGAGTGCGACGTAGCCAAAGAGTCCTTGGGTACTGTGGTCCTTATGTGCCAATACAACCGCGGCATCGCGCACGCATCTGTGGCTACAAAGGACGTTCTCAATCTCTCCAAGCTCAATGCGGTGGCCTCGAATCTTGATCTGCCCATCAAGACGACCAAAGAATTCAAGTTGCCCATCCATAGGTCGCTGCCGCACATAGTCGCCCGTTCGGTAGGCTCGCATAGTAGTGCTCCCAACAGTAACTGTAACAAAGCGGTCGATGTTGCGCTTAGGGTCTGTGTATCCTCACGCAACACCGTCTCCAGTTACTACCAGCTCGCCGATGACGCCAAGCGGCACAAGCTGTTGCTCAGCATCCATGACATAGGCGCCCGAGCTGCTAATGGCTCTGCCGATAGGCACACCATTTACACACCTCTCGTCTTCGGTTAAAATATATAGCGTGCTCATGACTGAGTTCTCAGTCGGCCCATATGCGTTGACTACCTTACTGCGCACAAGACTTTGTGCTGCAAACATGTCTTCTGGATTAGCTCGATCTCCGGCTACAAGCAGCACATCAAGTGTGCCAATTGTGCGCGGAGATGCGGCTAGAGATTGCTTGAGGAGAGCAGGGGTGAAGAAGGCAACTCGGATGCTGTGTCGAGTAAACGCTTCGAGTAGGGCATCTTGGTCTAGCACGGTAGTGGCATTGATGCAGACCAGCGTCCCGCCGTTCAAAAGGCAGGTATATATCTCCCACGATGATCCGTCAAATGCAAGGTTGGCCATGTGCGCTGTAGCTTTGGTTGCCCGGAAATCCGCTATGCGATCATGTTGCGCCATACGCACAATACCGCGATGCTCTACCATGACCCCTTTGGGCTGACCAGTAGAGCCTGAGGTGAAGACAATGTACGCTAGGCTGGTGGCACATGGTCTGAGAGTGGAATTGCCTTCCAAGGCATGCTTTGCAAGACTATTGTCGGTGGCCTCGTTCAACATGTCGACGATGCGTACAAACTTGACATCTGTAGATCTAAGAGAAGGAACCTGAACATCCATGCTAACTAGTACGAGTTTCTTCCCTGGGAAAGATGATAGAATAGACTCGATCCGCTTTGCTGGTGCTTGCGTATCAAAAGGCATATAGGCTAATCCCGCCTTTAGAATACCTAGGAAGGCGACAATTGTCTCGCAGCATCGAGTTGCAAATACGCCGATTGCAGTTTCAGGAGCCATTTCAATCATCGCAAGCGCCTGAGCGATTCTGTCTGACTGCATGTCTAACTGGGTATAAGTCATCTCTACAAACACATCCTTGACTGCAACCTTGGAAGGCCACGCAGCAGCTTGCTTGCGGAAGACGTCGACGATGCTTGGCTCTTGGGAGCAAGATCTGTCTACTCGAAGCAGCCCCATCTGGTCGAGCTGAGCGTATGCCTTGTCGGTCATGAGTCGCGTTGACGCAATCTTTGTTTCGGGTTCGGCGAGACACTGATTGAGCAAGTTCTCGAAAACAAACGCTAGGCACGATATCGTCTCCAGGGCAAAAAGGTCCTCTGAGAAGTATATATAGCCCTGCAGGCCGCTTTGCTCTTGGAAGAAATGGAACTCGAGATCAAACCGCGAAGTAGCAGTAACGTCCATGACATTGGTCTCCACACCCTCTAGCGTAAACTTTCCCAAATCTTTTTGCGCATGGACCGCGAAGACGACTTGCGCAAGCGGGTTGCGAGAGATGTCTCTGTCTCTCTGAAGCGTAGAGACAATACTCTCAAATGGCACGTCTTGATTGGCAAGCGAAGCCACTACCGTGTCGTAGACCTACTGTACAAGCTCTTTGAAAGTTTCGTCTTCAACTTTGATTCGAATACACTGCATGTTCACGAAGAAGCCTATCATGTCCCGGAGCTCCCACTGGTCTCGGTTGGCATTGGGAGCACCGATCGTGGCATCGTCTTGGCCAGTGAGACGATAGTGCGCAGCGCGGAAAGCAGCAAGGAGAACGACAAACGGAGTGACTTCATGCGCTCTGCAGAACCGCTGCAGTCTTCTGTATAGTTGACCGTCTATTCTGAGCTGGTGTGTGCCAGCCTTACCAGACAGGGTCGCCGGTCGAGGCTTGTCGCACAGAAACTCTGCCGGCCGGCTTGACCGCAGCTCTGCCACCCAGTAGTCGAGCTGCTTCTGGTAGCCTTGCATCTGCTCTGGCATTCTTTGCCAGAGTGAAAAATCACGGTACTGGATGGGTAAAGGTGATAGCCGCGAGTTCAGATCCTCGCCACGGGCAGCAGCAGCGTAGAGCACAGCCAGCTCTCGCTTCAGGACATCTAATGACCAGCCATCAGAGATAATATGGTGCATAACAATGGATAACACATGCTCCTGTTCGCAGATTCGGTAGATGCGCACTCTCCATCCTGGCTCGTTCTGCAGGCGGAAAGGTGTTGTCTGGTCGTGCTGCAATGCATCTAAGAGGTCCTGTTCGTTGTTTGAGTGGACTTGAATGATAGTTATATCTTTCTTGTCACAAAATGGACGAACGAGCTGTACGCCTGTACCGTGTTGAGTGGAAAAGGTCGTCCGCAGCGTTTCATGTCGATATTCTATTACCTGCAGTGCAGCCTTGAGTGCATCAAGTTGAAGAGGGCCATTAATTCGTAGTGCAAATGGCATAAGATACCAGCCTAGACCAGGGTGTAGCTCCTCTAGGAACCACAACCGGCTTTGGGCAAACGACTGGGCGACAGGCCCAGAATATTCGCCTCGTGTGATGGCACTGGGGCCAGTCGACAGGCGATGCGTAGTCTGGTTGGCTAGAAGGCCTAACCGTGGTGCGTGGAAAACATCATGGATTGCCAGCTTGAGACCGATGTGGCGTGCCTCGCCGACGAGCTTCATGGCGGTGATGGAGTCGCCGCCTAGGCGAAAGAAGCTGTCGTCCAGGCCAATGCGGCTCGTCTCAATGCCCAGCACCTGTGCCCATAGCTGCTGCATCGTCTGCTCGGCCTGTGTCTCTGGCTGCCGTTTCGGGCCCTGGCTACGCGTACGCATCTCTGCTAGCTGCTGGCCTGAGAACGAAGCCCCAATCTCCTGCAGTTGTCGCCGGTTGATTTTGGTAGATGTTGTCATCGGAAGTTGTGCTATCGCAAAGTACACCTGAGGCACCATATGATTCGGCAATCGCTGGGCCAACTCTACGTCAGTGTCGTCCGCATACACCAACCGTACGGTCGAGTTGCTCTCAAACGACTTGCTGACAAGCTGTGTGCTACATGCCTCTTCGTTCAGCTCTAGGAACACTGCTACCATTGCCTTCTCTTTGTCACCCGCTGGTGAGATTATCTCGACCGCCATTTTGACCTCGGGCATACATTCGTGTAGGTGATACTCAATCTCGTCGAGTTCAACGCGTTGGCCACGAACTTTGACCTGACTATCTTTGCGGCCAACGTATATTAAGTCGCCGTCTCCGTCATAGTAGACTAGATCGCCCGTCTTGTATAGCCTGCCTCGGCGGCCTGTGTGGCCTTTACTGCCTGCCACCAGCCAAGGAGGATCATTGATGAAGGCAGCCTCTGTCTTCACTACATCCTTGAGATAGCCGCGCGCTTGAATTGGTCCCTCAACTAGCAGCTCGCCGATCGTACCAAGTGGGGCAAGCTTGTTATGGTTGTCTGGATCCACTACCCAACTAACCGAAGCAACAGGTCTGCCGATAATTCCTGGCTTGTAACCTTCGGCACTACCATTAGTATGCGAAGTGCACCAAACGGCACACTCTGTTGGACCATATGCATTAATTTGCTCAACGCCATCCCCCCATCTTTCCCAATCGACACTATTTACTCGTTCTCCTCCAAGAACAAGTGTTTTTATGGACGGAGTTTTTTGGGGATCCAGTAGGCGTGCGACGGTTGGGGTAAGCTGTGCCCAGTTCACATTCATGATGTTGATTGCTTCTGACAGAGCGTTATGTCGATCGTCTTCGGAAGGAATACAGATGCAACTGCCGTGTACTAGCGGTGTGATGATTTCAGCTATGCACGCATCGAACGTGTAAGTCGCAAACTGAAGGGCTCGAGTATCTGGTCTGAGTCCAATTGCTTTCCCATGGTTCAGGCAGCTTGTAGAGACTGCATAGTGTTCCAAGACAACTCCTTTTGGGATTCCAGTGCTGCCTGATGTGAACATGACATAGGCGGCATTGCTCGGGTGGATTGTAGGCTCGTCCGTGACTTTGACAGATGACAACTGACTGACGAAGGCCTCATCAACCGAAACAACACAGCGAGCTGAATCTGACCATAGCATCGCATACTGCACCGACGTGAGCACCACTTTAGCCTCCGTCTGCTTGAAGATCTCCTCATGTCGGCTGGCTGGGTGATCGGGATCCAGTGGCACAAACGCACCACCGGCCTTCAGCACCGCCAGCATGGCTACGACTGTCCACATGGATTTCTCGAAGCATAACGGTACCATGGCTTCAGCTCTGACTCCTACACTAACAAGATAGCTTGCTAACTGGGTGGACTGCTCGTCCAGCTCGCCGTAAGTCATGTTGCCATCCCATGCGCAAAGAGCGGGCGCAGACGGCTGCGCCTTTGCTTGCTCCACAAATAGCTCGTGAACACATCCATTCACCGCCACCGGCAAGATCTTTTTGTTCGTTGCCCATATCTTCTCAAGATCCTGGAAACTGATAGTTGGAAGTTCTTCCTGTATATCTACCATTGCGCAACGGGTTAGTTTTAGTTGTTAAAAGCTTTACTTCTTGTGTACAAACTGTTAGTAGGATACCGTAGTTTGAGAGATGAATCATGAAGCTTGTCCGTTAGTAAAACTCCCGCCAGGTTTAGGCGTCTACTTATGTCCTTTTTTAGGTGTATCAACTAGATTGCCCTACAAAAAGCGACATTCATCCAAGAATTGATTCGATGTCAAGGATTTCACAGTGTGTCCTGCTGCTATAGCCGGGTCAAGGTGAGCCCATCAGCATGCGCTGTTGACTGTCCAATAACTCCTGCCCTTCTTCCGGGAAAGTCCAGACATGGCTATGCGTCTGCGTGGATAGGGTTGTCTGCGTTAATTCGCGTACGCATCTACTATAGGACGAATCGTCGTTTGTGCTCAACCAGAGCATGACGTGTCCAAGAAAAGGCTGCTCTGACGGCTCGGCATATAGCCACCGAAGCCTGTCGCGGTAGCAATTTCTGTCCGGAGTTGCGTTAGAGCTAATCAGAAATTGTGCACAGTGTGTACATGATCAAAGGCTTCGAGAGTCCAGTCCCGCCTCTGGGATTACATATCTCGAGCCTGCCAGTACTTGCCTCTATTTAACCATTCAAGCAAAAAAAATATTCAAAGATGACACTCTAGTGAATAATCCTCGCTCCCTACTACGATCGTGACATGAGGCCTGAGCTCGCGACCCGTTCGTAGCCCGATGAAAGACTATAGTAATGTTTTCCGGTCATTTCCGCGACTAGGGAAATACATAAGCGTGAACGCTGAACGCGGGAAGCAGGGATACACACATGTAGTCAATCGCGGTTGACGATCAATATGAACAGGATGTGCAGTGGTCCCAACACTGAGCCGCGCCCCATTATTACCTAGTCGGCCTGGCAGGCGAACAGCCGAAGAGGGGGATTTTCCAAGGGGTCTTCCAACCTATCCCTGCCAAAGTTGATTTGTTACGTAAAGAAACGTTCTCACACCGCATTGCTAGTCCCCTGCGTAAACGCGGCTTGATATGACGTTAGAGGATTTAAACTCTCACTTGCGCTTTGCAATTGCCCCGGTCAATATCACTTTACCAAGCCTAAGCTGAACTATCTTTTTTACTATACTCACTGTAGCTCTATACTACCTATGGTGGTTGATTCATACTTTTACAACTCTGTCTGTGAGATGATATGGTGAAATTATACGTTGTGGAAAAGTAAAAACCAGTGTAAAGTGGAGTGGCGCCCAACGTCAGTCTTTCACACAATTTCCCTTGTTGCGCATAAATAAGGTTCATTGGTTGATATCACTGCGTGTTTCACAGGTCTCCTAGGATAAGTCTCATCAAATAAGCACTAAGATTGCCATGCTTACTCTTTCTTAGGCCGATCTCTAAGCTGCTAAGCTGACTTGGTGGCTTGTGACGTTATTGTTAATAATTTCGTAGTTATACAAAAACATGCTAGATCAGTTCACAGAATATTTCACATTGACATGTACTGAAATAATATCTAATAAGCCATAGGCAGAACTGTATCCTGGTTAATATATAGTTCAGGAAGCCCTTGCTAGTGCTTACAATAACATTAACCCAGTATGCAGTAATAATCATTGCGTTCCTATGTAAGTTAGCATTGAATTCTAGAGCAGAGCGATGATCAAGGAAACCCTGGCCAATGCAATTACTCTCAGCCCACTTTCGATCCGATCCAAGTATCCACATATCGCCTTGTGTGTTTTGGTTTATCATATATTGTACATATATGTTGACTTGTTGAGCTTGCAGCTTTCCGCACGAAACGCCCTACGTCTGCAAACTCTAGCAAAGACTCACGGTTATGAAGACGTCCGACTTAGCAGATGACTCCAATCTTTCCAGATCACAGAGTAGATATTGGGGCTCACCAATGTTAACTAAAGCAGCATTTGACTTTAGAAGTAATATGTACCAATGCTGACTATGCTAATCTCTGCTGATCTCCCAAAGGCGATGTCGTTACTACACCTTCATTGAGCATGCTTTGTGCTATCGCTCGAACCACCTTGAACGACGACGTTTATAGGGAAGACGACGCAACAATTAGTTTCGAGCAAGAAGTGGCCGATCTGTGCAAACACGAAGCCGCTGCATTTGTTATCTCTGGTACAATGGCAAACCAGCTAGCTCTGCGAACACTGCTCTGGCAACCTCCACATGCTATCCTCGCTGATGCAAGTGCGCATATAGTTCACTGGGAAGCTGGCGGAATTTCTCACTTCTCTGGGGCGATGCTGCAAGCTGTGCGACCAAGTAATAATCTTTATTTGACTCAGGAAGATATCCAAAAGAGTGCCGTATTATCGGATGATGTACACAAATGTCCAACACGAATTGTGAGCATTGAGAATACTTCGAATGGAACCATAGTGCCACTAGAAGAGTTGCGTAGAGTCAAGCATTGGGCTACAAGAGCCGGGATACAGGTTCATATTGATGGTGCAAGACTCTGGGAAGCCATCACAGCAGGGGGTGGTACACTTTCAGAATACGCCCAGTGTGCTGATTTGCTGACTGTCGACTTCAGCAAGGGTATTGGTGCACCAATGGGGGCGATGGTTATCGGTTCAGCAGAGTCAATCAAGCATTTGCGTCGGATCCGTAAGAGTATTGGTGGTGGTATGCGTCAGTCTGGAGTTCTAGTAGCAGCTGCAAGACAAGCGCTTCTTGAAAATTTTGGGATGAGCCAGAATGATGTGAGAGGAGTCTTGAAGAGAAGCCATTCATTAGCAAGTATGATTGGTAAGCTGTGGACAGAGAAAGGAGGAAAACTAGTCAGACCTGTGGATACAAATATTGTATGGCTAAACCTGAGGGCTTCAGGCGTCACTGACAGTGAATGGATCCAAGCTAGCCATAGGCATGGAATCAAACTGATGGGTAACCGAGTCGTCACGCATTACCAGATAAGCGATCAGGCTCTTTCAGCACTGACATCTGTTATTCTTGAAGTTCTCGCAAATCAGAAACAGGAGGGTGTTGGGAGAGAGGTTTGGCAAACTACAAAGCTGTGAGACAATCCTAAGCTATGTAAGCCCTACTCAGTATTTCCGAACAATACCCCTATCGAGAAAGTTTATTTGTGATTCTTTAATCGTTTTTCTGACGCAATAAATGGTGCATTTTGTTGAGAGCATCCACCGTCATGATACACTTTATATGGTGTACTACATTCTTACACGTGCTATCCTGCCATTATTTCTTATGTTTGCACGCCTTTCAATAGTGACCAGATATTTAGACGTGGCGCTTTTTCGTACTCTTGTGCAACAGTGCTTTATGTGACAGGGATAGTACAGTCGTTAGCGATTGCGGCTTCACCCTTACACGCAACTGCGCAGCGGTTTGGAACAGCCCACCTTCCATAAATAGATTAGCGCAAGAAGTCAGCTATAGAACAAGCGATATGATTGGTCAATTCTCAATCTTATGATGACTGGGCTTTTGGCATACCACTTGCGGAGGTGAAGCCGCAATCGCTAATGACTGTATAGCAGCGGAGTTGGAACTCTAAGGCTGTAGTCAAGCTAATACGTATAATGGACTGGGCCTAACTTACCTTCGTTAGATCACCTTAAAAATGATGAAGTGTGACGATGAAGACGCGAAAGCGCTAGCTTGAACACGTCCGCTTTCGGGTCATTGCGGCCCCACCACTAGATTTACCCTATTCTGCCGAGGCCCACCAACGCGACGTAAGATGCTAGCGCAGAGCATCGTTTGCGGATACGGTCGAGCAGCGTGCCACGGTCGACAAAGTCAGCATCGTGGCGGAACGGCACGAAGCATGAGGGCTGTGGTGGAGACTCGGGGCCTTTTTTCTGGAGGAGCGTGACTAACGCAGCGCAAGTTAGAGTAGAAGTAGGCACTTGCCATGCTCCGACTTGGAACCCTTGGTTTCCTGTGCCTGCGGACGTGATGATGGTGCTAGGGTAAGTCATTGTGATGTATGTGGCAGCGGCCGGGTTTGCGCGCTGTTGCAGGTGAAGCGGAGCGACGTAATTACTCTCGCGCTCGAGGCTGAGTGTTATACGGGGTCTGGCTATATTTCCCCAGTCTCGGTCTGGGTTAGGGCGAGTCGGTAATCTGCGGTAAGCCGTGCGATTTGTCTGGCGATTCGTAGTGGAAAAATGTTATGGATGTAACCGAAGTAAAGGCAATCAATTCTATACTAGATAGAATAACAATGTAGCAATCTTGTTAAGTAAAGTAACTAGTAAGAAAGTACAATTTGAGTTGATCACAACGAGAGTAATAATGAAATCCATCCATCCTTGTATCCTCATTGCTTCCAGTCCTGACACCTGGGTCCTCTGTCCAATCCTGTGGCATCTGTAGACGTCCCTGATGTCCCTGATGTCCTGACATCTTGAGATGCACTGGCATCTGCCTTCTTGGTGAAATGTCAATCGCGTGACCTAGCGCGCTCCGCGCTGATCATTACCTTTTGATGGGTACTTGGTTGGCTCCCAACCTCGTCCTCTCGTCAAGGAGAGAATCCTTCATGTTGCTTGTAACACTGGGCCGCCGAGGCTGAGGCTGATTCTTCACCTAAGTTGCTGGCGTATTATCGTATCAACGCACTGTGGCCGCTGCCTGCGCACTTCAAGTCAGAAGCACACACTTCTTACATCTCTCTCTTGTATCTCTGTTTTCGTTCCGTTTTTACTACCCTCGTTGTATCCACTCCAGCGGACCGACATGGCAGAGACAGCCGGTCTTGTCGTCGGCGTCATTGCCCTCGCTTGCCCATTCAACAACACAGTCGAGTGCTTCGAATTCGTCCAGCTCAGCCGTACATTTGGAAAAGGTTTTCAAACGAGTCAGCTCAAACTAGGTAATACGAGACTTCGCTAAATTCGAATGATGATGCTCAAGGTACGGTATCGCTTCGGCGGTGTTTTGAGTCGGAGGCAAGCGTCAACCATGCTGAAGCCTTCCTGGGCCATATCGTAGAATTATTCGCGGACGCTGGAGGCGTATCAAACAAATACAGGAGCCGAGCGGAGCCTCAGAACGGCAGCCTTGCAGTATATGATCCGCAAACCGGCCTGGATCCGGTAACGGCAAAGTTCCATGAGGAAATGCGCCAGCTAGCCACTGAACGCCAGGACCGGTCTAGCGTACGACAAAAGGCCAAGTGGGCATTGTATAAAGAAAAGCAGTTCAGACGACTGATTGAAGACATCACTAAGCTGGTTGACACTTGGAAAACATGTTCTCCGCCAACAAACAGACCCAATGTGGCCTTTGCAACATCGAAGTACCTGCCGTTGGAGAGAGTGAAGGCGTCTCCATATTGAGAGAAATCGCTACTGCCCAGCGCCTCCATGAAACCCAAGAATAGCACTGCGTCTACAGCTTGCCTATGGACTGGTGCTTACTTATTATGATGGCATGCTCACTATCCCTTCCGCCATCGCCTCTCCTACTCCTTCTCTCAAACTTCCTTCAGTCTCTCGCCTCCTACGAAAATACCGGCCTCCACGAAGCAAAGCATTCAAAGAGAGCTAGCTACCTCTACTGCTGTCAGGAATGCCGCTCTGGTGCGAAATCGCTACTCACCGCGTCGACCCAACCCCTCTCTAGCTGCCATCTCGTGCGGGGAAGGGCATTCAGACACCAACTCGTTCTCCAACATGTACTCGGACCCTGATACTGAGGCGGATACGGATATCGAGCTAAGTACGCGCGAAGATGCTGGTCTGATCTTGGAACAGGAGCCAGACGCGGATCTGGACTCTGAAGCTGAAGAGACGCTGAAAGACATTACTCAATTGAGGGCGGAGGAGCCGGCAATGCCAATCCATACCCCTCATACTGTGAAATTATGGAAGAGGGAAGGCGACTCCTGTGAAAGCTAAGGCCTGTCTCGTCTGCATACACCCTATCTTTGCAGAGTCTTGACTAACGCACATTAGGTACTGTTTCAAGATTATGAAAAATACCAAGAGGTCCCCAGAAGAACGACTAAGCGCACACATTGGCAAATCTTTTTTGAAAAACAGGTTAAGCAGAAGTTAGCGTGCCAATGTCATTTTCAGCCAATCAAACAGACGTTGTCAATAACAAGATTTCTTCTGATTGGTAGAACTAAAGTTTGGTACGCTAACTTCTGCTTAACATGTTTTCCAAAAAAAGATTCGCCCATGTATGGTCAACGCTACAACTAGCAGCTGAGCTAAAAGTTGATATCATTGCAATTCAAGAGCCATGGATTGCACCTTCTATCAGCAACAACTATGAAGCCCCAAGGTCAACAGTCCACCAAAGCTTCTACCAAATATTTTCAAAAGCAGACCCGAACCTTCGCCCAAGAGCTCTATTTTATATATTGTGGCACGATACAAGATCGAGCTCAAAAGATCAAGGGGCGACCCGCAATCGAGCTGGTAGAATAGAGCTGAAATCCAATCTCTGTATTGTCTTGAGTGAAGAGGGTACCTATATACTCCGAAAAGAATTCCTAATATATATCCGCAGTCTGATCACGTGATGCTACACCATAATATATAAGAGCGACGCAGACAGATGGACTTAGAAAGGGAAGGCCGGACTGAGGACCTGGCGCTATCTGCTGTTCTATAGTTATAGCCAACAGGTACCAATCTCAGTTGTTAAGTGTACATATGTAAAAGGATATTCGTGAAACGCGCAGAGGCTTGTGGGTAATGTGTCGTGGATTTGATCAAGGTGCCGCTGCACAGAATCCAGCTTTGGTCGAGATACTTTCCTGTTAGCAACAAGAAAACCGGAGTTGATGCTGTGTCCGTAACACCTGCCGCTTACTGGTAGTCGTTTCCACGGGGCATCTTTGTCAATGCAGACTAGTGTGCAAACTTCCACAACGTGTACGTCAATTGTTGGTGTTGCTGACCATATCTTGCTCTTCGTTATCCGAACAAGACCTTTGTACAAAACTTTGCAACAGGCCATTTCAAAAATCTCTGGTTGTTTTCCAGAGCAGTAGCGTATGGAACTGCCGCAACAAACTTACAAATAATCTGGTACTAGTATCACGTGCAGTGGGCAAAGACAAGTGGGGTGTTCTGGCCAGCTGGTGGGTGTTCCTGCAGGGCTTGGCATACGACATGCGGGCCGTGGTTCGATCGGCGGAATCTACAACCAATTTAGGCGGTGGGATTCTGGCATGTCATGTTGAGGTCGTTCCCATCACCTCTGTCGTGGGTGGTTCCTACGCACACATTGCCCATGCTCATTGCAAGCCTTCACACCACACGTCCTCTTGCCATTATCTCCGCGCATGGCCGGCTATAGAAACACGCGCAATTTAGGCCAACTTTGGCTGTGTGGGACGCGTCGTGGGTGCGTCCACTCGGAAATCTATTCCCCCACCATCGCAAGCTAACTATCCAGCCTGCACACAAAACACCATCCCCTGTCTCCCAGATCCAGAGCAGCCACACTTAGTCTTCGCTACGGCCCTCCTTGTCTGCTTGCCACAGCTGCCACCGGCTACCTGATATCACCATACTCTCCATACCCGCTGTTACGTCCCATTCACCTCGATGCGCCCTCTCTCAAGCGATACATCTTTGGCGGTGGTGGTGATGCTAAGACCGAAACTACGTCTGCTGGGGATGCCGAAAGGCAAATAAACAAAGAAGGTGAGGGCAAGTCAGGGGAGCAGGACGCACCACCCCAGACTCGCGTTGTGAAGGGCTACGGCAGCGAGGACGAGGGCCACAACCGAACTGGAGAGAGCCAGTCTGCCTGGCAGACCATTACGGACAAATTCCCGAAGTCGCCCTCCCCCTCCAAGATTGGCGACACCATCATTGACTATATTGTGCCCAATTGGGTCAAGGTCATGCCCGGCTTCATCCGCAAACTGCAGAATGAGCTCTCCATGGCCCCGGGCTCCTTGGCCGAAGAGATATGGCGCGAGGCCAATGATCCCGAGATCAACCCAGAGATTGTCTGGGATGCTTCTGTTAGAGTTTCCAACGAGCTGTGCCAGGAAGAAAAGTCTTTCTTGGAGAAGCGTGCACACTTCACCAAGGCTGCGCTTGCGCGCTACCTTGATATCCCGGAAGCTACAATCCATCCCGACGATGTCCCCGTCATTGCAATGTGTGGTTCTGGAGGAGGACTGCGCGCTCTTGTTGCTGGCACATCTTCATACTTGTCCACCAAGGAAGCAGGTCTCTTCGACTGTGTCACTTACACAGCGGGAGTCAGTGGCAGCTGCTGGCTGCAGACACTCTACTACTCAGAGCTCAGCCAACGCAGTCATGCTCGCATGATTCGCCATCTTAAAAATAGGCTCGGCGTACATATTGCTTTCCCCCCCGACGCGCTTGAACTGCTCGTCAGTGCCCCAACGAGCAAGTATCTGCTAAGCGGCCTCGTAGAAAAGGCAAAGGGCATCCCAGACGCTGACTTTGGTCTCGTAGACATTTATGGCGCCCTGCTTGCTGCGCGCTTGCTCGTACCCAAAGGCGAGCTGTCTGTCAGCGAGTACGACTTCAAGGTGTCAAATCAGCGACGATTCACCGACAATGGTTCACAACCACTCCCAATCTACACTGCCGTGCGACACGAGATTCCTCTCGCCGAACAGTCAGACGACAAAAATGCTATCGAGGCAGAAAAGCAGGCGAGAAAGGAGGCCTGGTTCCAGTGGTTTGAGTTTACCCCATACGAGATGTGGTGCGAGGAGCTATCGGCTGGTATACCAACATGGGCAATGGGTCGCCGTTTCCAGAATGGCCGAACGGTCTGGCGAGACAACGGTCTAGCATTACCCGAAGTACGCATCCCGTTGCTTATGGGTATGTGGGGATCCGCTTTCTGCGCAACACTATCGCACTATTACCGCGAAATTCGTCCCCTCATGCGCAGCTTGACAGGTCTGGGCAGTAGCATAGATGCCATGATCGCGGAGCGGGATGATGATCTTGTCAAAGTCCATCCCATTGATCCTGCTGCAATGCCCAATTATGCTCTTGGCATGCGCGAGTTTCTTCCTTCGACCTGTCCCGAAAGTATCTTTCAACAAAAGAATTTCCAATTCATGGATGCTGGCATGTCCAACAACTTACCTATCTACCCTTTGCTACGCCCGGGACGTAACGTGGATATACTTGTCGCCTTTGACGCTTCCGCCGACGTGAGAACAGACAACTGGCTCAAAGTCGCTGATGGATATGCTCGGCAGCGCGGGATCAAAGGATGGCCAGTTGGTGCAGGCTGGCCGCCCGCTGGTGAATCCATGGAAGAAATTCAACAAGACCTTGACCGCGCCGAAGCCAAAACCGAACAAGAAGCCCAAGAAAAACTTGATCAGGCCAAAGAAAAGGATGGACCCAGCAAGAAGATTGAGGACTTGGGCTACTGCAACATCTGGGTCGGAACCACTGAAGAACGCACTTCCAACTCCGCATCCCCAGAAAGCAAACAGGTCGAAGAAGACTGGGAGCTCATGCACCCAAACTCCGGCATCACCGTCATCTACTTTCCCTTTCTGTCCAATCCAAAAGTGCCTGGCGTAGATCCCAAGGTCAGCGATTTCATGTCGACATGGAACTTTGTCTACACCCCCGAACAAATCGACAGCGTTGTTGATCTCGCGCGGGCAAACTACAACGAGGGTGCTGAGCGCACCAAGCGCACTGTGAGAGCCGTATATGAGCGCAAGAAGAGACAGAGGGAAGAGCGCGAGAAGGAGGAGAGGGAGAGGCGGTGGCGGTGGAAGTTGAGTCAGGGTAGGATTGCGGGGAGGAGGATTGGAAGGGATAGTGAACATGGAGATCAGTTCAGCTGAGGAAAAAAATCATGATTTTAGTGGGTAATGGGTGGGATGGATGAGGTGGAAGTTTTATACCCTGGGTACTTTTGGATCGAGAATGAATATATGTGCATACCTACGTTACATGGACTTGGGTAGGCAAGTGAGGTTGTTGGTTGAACATGCTTTCTCTATATTACCGTACGACCAGTCAGCATAGTCCCAGCCGAAATCCAATACATACAATACACTCAAAGCCCCTCGGCATCTCCAGACACTATTGCGCACAACCTCACATTATCTTCCCCATCTCCACATCCAACACACAGCCTCATCATCACCACCACCCTCAGACCCAAAATCTCCCCCATCCATCCTTCTATCACCCCTTCACCTCCCCACCCCCCGTCCCCCAACAACAACTTGCACATTTGGCCACATCACCTTCCTCCCCTCCTTCTCCCTCTTCTCATCAACATACTTTCTCACGCCCTCAATATACAACTTAACAAAATGTGACTTACCACTATAATGCACAAAATGCGCAAGTTCTGATCTGTGCTGCAGCGCGCGGTAGAGGGCGAAGTAATTCGTGGACCATATGGGCAGGGTGCGATTGTGTTTTTGGAGGGTGGTGGTGTAGGCGTCTAGGGTGTAGTAGTGGAGTTGTGGTTGGTATAAGTTCTGTTGATCTTGTTGATTTCGATGTTGCTGCTGTCGGAGAAGTTTTGGTTCTTCGTCTTTTTGACGAATAGCGGCCAGTTCGGCGGAGAATTCTGCACGGAGATGCGAGAGTTCGGTTAAGGTGGTTTGGGCCTCGGTGATGCGGGTGGGACACTAATAGCACAAGGTAAGTTGGGGAGGGGGGTTGGTTTCTTAGACCGTTTTTTTTCGAGACTTGGGTGAGCAGGATGAGGGGGAGGATAGATGGAGGATAGGGAATGATGTACCTTGAACGATCCATCTTCGGCGGTATCATTTGCTGCGTGACCTTTTTTACCGCATCGGTGACAGTCTCGCTGGGTTTGGCGGGGAGTGGCTTTCTTTTTGCGTAGGCGTTTGGATCCAGCATCCCTCACGCGTTCGGCTAGTTGTAATGCTTGGTTGAGGGAGAGAATATTGGGGGGGTCATGTCGATACCTAGGGGGAGTAGGATTCAGCCAGTTCACTACTGCCCTGTGTTTAGAGGCTCTTTCTCTGGCCATGTTGAGGCTCTGTCGTGGGTGCATGAGATAATTAATTTTGAGTAGAACACCGATGTTTATGGTGATACTGAGATCTGGAATCGATGGATATAATCAAGAGCTGTGTAAGTACGAGGAGTACGAAATGCTGACCATGGACGAAAAGCTGGCCGTAAATCAGAGTGACAAGATAGTGGTGAGTCGATAGCGTCCCTGGATGAGAGGTATTGGATATGGCCGGCTGCCTTATGGTCTGCAGACTTTGGGTCTGGTGGGACGTCGACCTCACCATCATCGTTGTGCCTATCACATTCCATGTAATTCAATTCACTCCCAGACCCGCGACGATGATATTGTTAATAGTAACCCGATAACTAGACTATGGTTAGCCTTCAATGCTTTCCGGAATACGGCAAATGTGTAGACTCTGGGAGTAAGGGACTGCTTTACAGTGTCTCCGCAAGAGACTCCATGGTACTACTATGCACTCAGCCCGCAGTTGACAGTTTAGATAACAAAAAATAAGAAATCATGTTTGAACATTTTCCTAAAGTAAAAAAGAATAACCAATTCCTACTCTAGGGTGCTCCACACGCTATTTTCAAGACAAGAGTCTATCAGATGTCTGCTCATGTGACATGCGCTAATTGATTCCCATAAACCTTAACAAGCTTTGTCAAGTTATAACACCAACCGCCAAACGCCCTGTATCATGCTGGGTATAATGCTAAAAAAACGACACCTAAACAAAGAGAGGCCTCTGGACCCACTAGACGCCTGGGACGTGTTAGTTAGCGGTCCAGGAAAGGGGTCACGTCGCGATCGGCAAAGCGAAGTGCGTCTGATGCTTCTACATCACTATCCATGTCAGCATCTTCGTCTCGCATTTCCTCGAGTGATCGTTTGGGCTTCGACGATGACGGTGTGGGTGATAGCGAGTCGGGCTGTGGATGGCCGTTGCTCTGGGCATTTCTATGCGGTGTTTGGTATTGCGAGGCGGCGATAGCACGTCGTGCTCCGACAATATCCCAATACGACCGTAATATATTTTTGAGTGTATCATCAAAGTTGGAACAGAAGCGTTGTGCTTGACAAATTTGCATGGCTCTGATGTGGTTGAAGTCGTTTAGTGTTTCCATTAAGTAAGCGGCCACTACTGCTGCTGACTTCTCATTACCAGACTCGCAGAAGACGAGGACTTTGCCAAGCGTGGCTTCGCCCTTGGTTTGTAAGGTGTGCTGTCGAACTTTTGCCACGTGTGCGTTGATCATCCGTGTCGTCTCGGGGAATTTGGGGGTAAGAGCGTAAAAGGTAGGGGCCTCGATACTACCTACTTCAAGGCAGACTTCGCTAGCCGCTTGCATTGCGCCCACCAGACTGTTGGGCTGTGCACGAACGGCCAGAGTCATTGTGATGCCTTCGCGCTCGAGGAAGGCCTTGTCCTTGGCTGCCATCATGGGTCCAAGATACAGCCAGGGCAAGATCATCTGGGCCTGCCTCCGCCGTTCATATGCCCATTCGAGCAGTGTGTTCTTGTGTACGATATGCTCAAGGTCCAGCTCTTTCAGAAAGGTCATGTCCAACTCTTCATCGGGGCTGTCGCTTAGTGCCAGGCCCGGCATATCGGAGACAAGCGTGGGCGGGGGTACAGCAATCCGAGGCGGTGCGGGCAAACGGTAGGTGTACTCGTGTTGGTTGCGCATATGTACATTTGGGTGGTCCGACATGGCGGCTTCTTCACGAAAGGTTGCCATGATCATATAGATAGTCGTGGTTGAAAGGAGTTCCGGTAGGGCTTGTCGAAGAGAGAAAAGGACGGTGAGATTTATGCAGACAAGTGGGTCACAGACGCACTTGGTTGTCACAGTCCAGGGCGTGCTTCAGTATGGATGTGTATGTATCGGCCGAAGTGGGCGCAGGCAGCAGAGAGGCTAAGAGGAGTGGAAGGGGAGTGAGTGGGCGCGATGAGGTGGGGTCTGGGTCTCGCGATGACCACGACGATTAAGTAGGACAGGTTGCACGAGAAGAAGTCACGGCTCATACAAGAAGTGAGAGACGCCCCATGGCGAACCGAGGCCGAGGTGAACTACGGTACGGTTCGTCGACGGCGCACGCGTTCACGTTCTGGAATTGCGGGAGGGCTAGCCACAAAAGGCACGCGTGGCATGGCTGACGTAACGGGGCATACAACCTAGCTGTCTGTCACGAGGTCCGCCAATCATCGCATTGCTCTCGCCAGACCCGTCCTACTTGGCCGTCTTACAATAGCTTGCCAACAGTACCTTGGAACTGTTTTGGGCCAATCCAGTACCCTATTGGGAATTTGTCAAACCTTTTTCAGATGCAAACGAGGCCGATGGTTGTCTCTGCACACGACACGACTCTATTTTCGTACTGCCTAGGAGTCTCACCTTCTTGTAGTGTATCACCTTTTGTCACTCTGATCCGATATCTGGTGAGCTGCTGCTGATACGGCTTCTGTATGAGCTGCTACACTTTTTCCAAGCCGCTTGAGGGTAGTTCGCTGGAGTGCCAAGGCGAAGGTCAATGTATTACAAGGTCGAGTGATATAGGTCAGTAATCTTCATGTCTTTATTTTAAATATGCTTAATAGATGAATAGCCTGGCTGCCCATGTACACGTGTTTGCTCTTGCTTACAACTTATTAGACAATGATGCATTCGATCCCCCTCCAGGCACCCTGAATCAGGCCATAGACCCCACTGAACCCACCGCCGGCAGACTCTGTCGACCGTTTATCACATTTTTGGAGCAGAGGCCGAAAATTGAGCTAATTCTTCTCATTATGTGTATCTACCCTGCCTATACGGACGAAAGATTTGCAAATGAATATTTTCTCTGGAATCTAGTTGCACAAGACAAGTAGCTTGCATACCACTGTCCTTACGCGCCAAGGAAATACCGCATTACACACCGTACTGTCACAACAAGATAACAAGTTAGAAAATCCGGTGAACAAAATTCGCTGGCAACAACCATCTTATCCACGTACCGCAACCCGCCAAGCAAAACACATTCCACTGACACCCGTCCGCTCCACCCGAACACACAACGAGCAATGCGCCCGCACACCCAATCCAACCCTCGGTCCGACAGACGACCGAACATTACTTGTTTGGGTGGATCAACCAACAAAACTACGTAACCAATAAACCAATAGCCTAACGTTAGCAAAGACTCCGATCTTCCGGACCTATTGTGGGGGTGAAAAAATACCTACGCAACAATCGTCCTAGTAAATCGCAACTGTCGTCATTGAGCCAAGGCTGCCCATTGCGATTCGGGTTAAGCAAGGTTGTTTTCTACCTCTTCTTTCATGGCAGATAAAGAGATGGCGGGGGTCGCGCATTTGCTGTTGGGCTTGTTGGAAGAGCAATTCGCTTTCGCTGCGTGAAAGCGTAGTTCTGCTGTTACAGCCATGAAGTTTTCATCGTCACGCGATTTGGTGGTGGTGGTGTTGTCCTTTGCGACAGAAGCAACAGGTCGAATTTTTAGTATTCGTCAGCCTACTACTACGACTATCAACTACAATGCCGCTCCACCGAATCTCTCTACTCTAGCGAATAACTCGCTCTTCGATACTTGGAGGCCTAGAGCACATGTCCTACCGGCATTTGGCCAGATTGGAGATCCTTGTATGCATTATACGGATCCTGCGACTGGGCTTTTCCACGTGGGATATCTACATCTGGGGGCATCGGGCGCGACGACGAGTGATCTGGTTACGTACAAGGACTTGAATCCTAATTCCGCGCCATTCATCCGTGCAGGCGGGATAAACGACCCCGTTGCAGTCTTCGACGGGAGTGTGATTGAAAAGGGTGTAAACGGTACGCCTACACTCCTCTACACAAGCGTCAGCTACCTCCCCATCCAATGGACAATCCGCTACACAGAGGGAAGCGAAACGCAATCACTGGCCTACGCCACGGACGGCGGCAAAAACTTTACAAAAGCCCAATTCGGCCCTGTTATCCCTAGCCCTCCCTTGGCCGTTAACGTAACGGGATTCAGAGACCCATACGTATTCCAAAGCCCGCAAGTCGATACGCTCCTCGGCAAGAAAAAAGACACATGGTACACCCTGATATCCGGCGGCGTCCACGGCCTAGGCCCTAGCCTCTTCCTCTACGCCCAGTACGACGACTCCGACTCCGCCTTATTCCAAACATGGGAGTACCTAGGCGAATACTGGCACGAGTCCGCCAATACAACCTGGACTGAATCCAACTGGGCCGGCCGCTGGGGCTTCAACTTCGAAGTCGCAAACTTTTTTTCCTTGGACGAACACGGCGCGAATCCCTCCACCGGCGAAACTTTCTTAACCGTAGGCGCAGAATGGAGCTACGCACCCATTGTGCCCCAAGTGTCCGACGAAAGAGACATGCTCTGGGTAGCTGGCATCCAATCCCTCGTCAACGGCAAACTAACTTTTGAGCCTACAATGGCAGGGAGATTAGATGCAGGCCGCTCCGCCTACGCAGCAGCCGGCAAGCTTCTCTCCGCAGACTCGCAGCCCAGTTGGGCGAGCGGCGCCCCAGACCGTGCAATCACGTATCTCTGGCTCACGGGCGATCTCTACGGTACATCCGCCTTCCCCACTGCGCAGCAAAATTGGACAGGCTCCTTATTGCTTCCGCGCGAGCTATCGCGCTGCTACATCGACGTGCTTGATACACCGCTTGCCCGAGAAACCGGGGCGTGGAGGATCGAGCGGGGGAGTGGAGAGGGGACGCTGCGACTTGCAACGTTGTGCCAGAAGATCGCACGGGAAGTTACCATTGCATTTAAGGAGAAGGCGACGAATGTTATTACGTTGTCTGCCGGCTCGGTGTCTACGGGCGAGCAATGCAAACTGCCCCACACTCCCAAGGAGAATCACTACATGCTTACTGCCTCCCTGACCTTTCCCGCGCGCACACCGGGTTTGAAGGCGGGACTTACGATCCTCTCGGGCGCTCATGAGACGACTCGTGTTGTGTACGACATCGGCTCCGAGCGGCTCAGTGTGGAACGTAGGAGTTCGTCTGCGGTGGCGAATACGACGCAAGGCATACCTACGTACGATGAGGAGGGTTTGTTCCGGCTGTTCGATCTTCCCAGTCACGCCAATGCTTCGCGGATTGAGACGCTGAATCTGACGATTGTGGTGGATGGTGGTGTGGTGGAGGTGCATGCGAATGATCGGTTTGCGCTGAGTACGTGGGTGAGACCGTGGTATGCGGATAGTAAGGGCATTGGGGTTTTCGTCGAGGGAGAGGGAGATGAGGAAGTACAGGTGGCCGAGATGAAGGTTTATGAGGGGTTAGTGGATGCGTGGCCGAAGAGAAATAAGGCGATTTAGGAAGAGAGCTAGGAGGAATGGGGAGCCAGGAAGTAATATCTAAGTGTTTGTTTTTGAGATAGAAATAACAACACGCATGCGTAATGATGAGCCTAGACTTCACATCTAAAAAGGCACACCGACAAGACGTAAACAATGATGCTCATAGCCGTAAATCCACATCTATGACCCTATATCCCCCAATAGGTAGAATCCCCCACCCACCCATTGCTGCTTGCCTTTACAAAAAAACGCCAAAATGATAAAACATCATAGAAAACGCAATGATGTTGAATGGACACCCAACCCATGAAAATGGAGCCGCATAACTCATTACTCAAGAATGCCTGCCATGCTTCCTTTAAGCGTTTCAGAAACTACTTTATGCCAGGTAACCGAGCTCATCGCCCTCCAGACGCTCCAGGTACTCCTTCTCCAACAAAATATCTATACACTTTTTAATGTCAGGAACGCGAGGCATGAAGCGATTCTTGATTTGCTGAATCGTCTCAGATACGAGTTGCTGGTGCTTCATCTTCTTTCGCGACTTCATGATACGCACAATGGCCGACTATGGCAATGTTAGTGCGATGTTCAATGTGAGAACGTATCAAGTGAGTACATACCTGAATAAGTAGTTTGCGGTCCTCCTCAATTGTCTTGTGCGTGTCCTCTGCTTCGGCCTTTTGTTCAGACTTGATACCAATGTTCAAGTTCATCTTCACCTTCTTGGTCTTGAAGCCAGTGTTGAGCTTGTAGACGGTACCAGACTCGTGCTTGGCATTCTCGGGCTGAGTAAGAAGAACCTTGGCCTTGATGAAAACTCCCAAACTGGGGTCAAGAGTTTCCTTGTTCAGCTTGGTCGACTCAGCAATTTCATCGTACGTAACAGTGTCGCTGTCGTTGAACAGCAACATGATTGCCATTTGGTACGTTGAGACCTGGAAGGTTGGCGAAGTCTTCAAGTTTGCAACCTTGCAGTAGTTGGCCTTGACTTCTCCCTTGCACAGCTGCCATAACCATGTCAACTTGCGGCCCTGGTGCTTGTGGTTGTAGAAGCGGGAGAAGCGGTCATAAGTCTGAACAATGAGTTGAGGTGGAGTAAATGGTGTGGTGGGTGGGTTCAGCGGCCAGAAACCAGTGCCAAGAATGTGGTACGATGCGTCGACGTTGGTCTTAATATCCGCCTCGTCCAGGTTATTAGCCTGCCACTCTTTGAAAGCAGTGTTCAAATCCTTGGAAATCTGCATATCCTGGAACATGCGCTGTAGCTTGTTGGTGTATTCGAAACCACAAGCCTCCTTCAACTTGGAAATCATGCTGGTCTCGGCATCGTCGGATGCGGATGTCGTCTGGACCAGACGCTTGGCCAGCATGCGCGAGTAGAACTTCTGAAACACATCCTTATCCTCAATGTACTTGAAGACAGTCATGATCTGTGTGAGGAGCTTCTCCATATCGTCCTCTTCGCTCATCTTGGTGTTGGAGCGCTTCAGCAGTGTATCGGTATACTTGGCGAGAAGCTCAGGTGATTTGTTGGAACCCGACTTGCAGATCTTGTTTCGATTCACGAACTCACGGCAAGCATTGTCCAGCGATCGTACAAACTCAGACTCTCCATTAAAAGCCTTGTTGACGAGCGCTTGGTATTGAGTGTGAACCTCAAGGAGTGCCTCGACATAGACCTTGGGCTCAATATTTTCGCCATCCTGCGCAATCTTGTCAACGGCAGCCAAGCCAGCCTTGCGGACATGGTTCTCGAATCGCAGACGCAGAGGATCAAGGCCCTCGGGAACACGGGCAAGCAGTTTGTACATCCGGCCAAGGTCCTCTTCCTTGTCATGATCGAGGAGAATTTGAAATTCTTCGCGGAGGGCTTGGGAGTGGTTGGTGATGAGCGATTGTTCACATGTTCGCATCAACGGAGACATTATCTCGTTGAGCAGGTACAGGGGAACACGCTCCTTCTCTTCTTCCAGGCGAATCTCTGCCTTCTTCATGTATTCTACCACGCTGTTCTCTGCAAGGAACTGCTTTGACTCATTGTCGTAGTATTCTGCTGTGGCCTGTAGGAAAGGCTTCTCAAAGTACTCCTTGTAAACGTCCAACGTTGACTTGGAACTGTCCGCCTCGTCCAAACCCAACGAAACGAAGGAATCTACGACCGACTTGATTTGCGACTGTTCGATAGTCTCACCGTTTCGCTGCTTCTCGACAAGCTTGAGCACCGACCGCATGACACTCTCTTGACTGCCAGTGAACATATCTTCCTTCCAGCGCACCAAATGCAGTGTGTAGATGTCATAGATGTTCTTCTTGCCTTCGTCCATCTCGCGCTTCACCCAATGGCGGTTCAAGTAACGGAATAGATGGTTATTGTATTGTCCGGCGGTCGTGTACCGATTCCACTCTTTAATGTAAAAATGGAGGAGCGCTTCGTCAACATGCTGCCGTGACGCTGCCTGTACTTGTGCAAGATGTGCCTTGAGATATTCAATCAGGTGCTGGTAGAGGTCCTCTCCGAGCAGATGGGCTCCTCCGCGATTGTTAGCGGCGTGGAATGAAGAGCCTGCCACAGCCTTCTGTGCGGTACAAAAGTTGTGGATCGCCGTGTAGAGTCCCATGTATGTCTTCATATCGACGCCCTCGCGTAGGTTGGTCATGATCTTGTCAACGCCGGCTTCGAGATATTTCCACCTATGAATCATTAGCAAATGGACCCAATCCAACTATGACGTAAATGTTGAGATAGAAGGAATGATTATTGCTTCGGATACCACTCTCCATCTATTCTCATAAAGGTGAATCGTGTGGTTTGAGGGTTGAACTTAATGTATTTAGACTATTCGTGAGTGGTCTTGCTGCAGAATATCCGGGCTTCACTGCGGCGTCTTGCACAGGTATGTGGAAAGGCACAAGGAACGCATCAAGTATGTAAAGTATGTAAAGGTACGTACGTAGCGTTGACATCGTCCTTTGCAGGGACGGGCGGCATAGAAGAGGCCATATTGGAGTGTAACGTCGCGTGCTCTGGGGCACTCGTCGGGGGCGACTTGCGCGTGAGGAGCTTCTTGGGGACCGGGGCCGCTGTGTCGCAGACAAGCGTATTACGAAACAAACAGCCGCATACGTGGAGATGTTTACAACTCTTGGTGGAGTGAAGGCGGCTGCGAGAGTAAAGGTAGTTGTGTGCGGAGAGGGCGGAGTGGAGGGGGATGATGGGCGGCCGGTGGGGAGTCCAAGAGATATCGAGCGCTCGGCTTCCGTCTTCAGTGGAGTGTATGCACTTCCCGTCGACACAAAGTGAAGAGAAGGGAGAAAGGTGCAAGACGAATGTGCCAGAAGGGAGTAGGAGGCGGCGACGTTATGAGAGTCACTTCAGCGAGCTTGAGTTGTTCAGGCAGCACCGAGCTAGGCTGGGAGGCTTGGCACCCGCAAGGGTCCCGCTCACGTAGCCTCGCTGCACACCGAGACCCGCCTTCATTCAGTCCAAAGCCACAGGGATTTTGTACCCGGGAAGACTGATGGACCGCCTTTGGGCAACAGATATTCTCGCGCCTACTCGTGCATATGCAGGGTAGTCGCGAGGGAGTGTCATTGGAGAAATGCTGTTGGCTGACCAATCTAGCTCAGTACAGTGTTGTCCAAGTACCCTTACTATCAATAGAGCATAGGATAGATGCTGTCAATATCGGTGTCAGAAGCTGCACCGTATTGGAACTTGTGACTGGGAATTTGAGAGATGCTATTGACACTTCTTTTATTCTTGTTTTCGGTGACAGATGGAGCAATTCATGCGGGTGGCGAATCTCGGAGATGCTAAACGTTTTTCAAAAGTCGATAGACCCCAATGGCCATTGTTGGGTATTTTGAATTGAACGATTTACAGTGAATCTTGTAGGGATGCGGAATCAGTCATTCGCACTCAAGCATCCCATTCATCAATTCTATTCCCTGTCCGATGACGTATTTTGGCGATCATAAATTTGTATCATCTCCAGGGTACACCCCTCAATCCCAATCCCATATTACTTTCCTAATCTAATAATAACCCTTCGAGGATCTTACACAGATTTAAGAATAAACCGAGTATACCTTTTAAGAAAAGAAAGCAAAGAAAAAAATGCCGTCTTTACACCTCACGCCACTACCTGCCCTGCGCATAAGCGCACACTACATTCCCTCTCATGCTCTGATTCCAAACACCACACCACACGGCCACCCACTCATAGTATACCACTCGGCTTTTCCTCAGTCAACTTCTCCTTCGGCCCCAGAAGCCCATGTCCCCCGCAACGGTCTTTCCCCACAGTGGCGCTACACAATGTACTCGACGACACACTACCACTCGACAACGCATGAGTTTCTGTGTATCTTTTCTGGGCGTGCACGGTTACTTTTCGGGGGAGAATCTAATCCTGGCAAGGTAGAAGCCGAAGTAAGCGCAGGAGATGCTGTGCTTGTGCCGGCTGGGGTTGGACATCGGTTGGTGGAGGATGTAGACGGGGGGTTCACCATGGTGGGGAGTTATCCAAAGGGGTATAGCTGGGATATGTGCTATGGAAAAGAGGGCGAGGAAAGCAAAGCAGAAGCGGTGGGCCGTGTAGAATGGTTGAAGAAAGATCCACTGTATGGGGACGATGGACCGGCTGTTTGGGAGAAGGAAAAATTGGACCAGTTTCGTGGAGACAAAAGCGAGTTGTGATGGAGATATCTGGGTAAGCCTAAGGGACTGAGCTGGTGTATCATCCCAGAGGCACAGGCTCGTAACGACCGTTTTTTTGTATTTCTTTCCCAGGGCATCTACTCGTACAGATGTGGTGATCCTTCTATGTGTGGTATAGTACATCAAAAATCCTCCCAACGCCCAGCGCGATATGTTACATGTTTCATTTCGTGGAAATTTTACATCATCTTCGTTCAAGCATCTTCAAAATTAGTGGGCCTTGTTCATACCAGTCTTGGTATCTTCAGCGACATCTTCGGCCTTTTCGTGGATCTTTTCGAGAATTTCCTTGGGCAGGGCATCCTTGGCTCGAGTGCCATTGCTGCCAGCAGCCTTTTCCTGCTCGAGCTTCTCCTCCATGCGCTCTTCCTTTGACTTGATGGCTTTTTCTACCTGGCTGACTGCCCGCTCAATCTCGACCTCCATGTCCGGCAGATTGAACTGCTCAGCAATGAGCTTGCCGTTCCAGCGCTGCAGGACCATGACGTCTTCGGTCTCGTTGTTGGTCTGCTGGTGGACCACGGTGGCGACTTGTTGGGCCTGCTGCGGGGTTGGACGGGGTGCGGCGCGGGAAAGGGCACGGGTGGGGTACATGAGTCCAGCGGTGTAGAGTTCGTCCAGGGTCCATGACGGATTAGGTTTGGGGAGGTTGTGCTTGAGAAGGAACTCGAGGTGTCGTGCGCCGCCGAGGGCTTTCCAATGCGACCAGGCCCTGTAGAGGACGTAGAAAAAGGGCAGATTGGGAATAACGGGGACGAGCATGAAGGGGGCAGTGAAGGGCATGATGACGACGCTCCAGATGAGTTTGGTGCGATGCATGTTCTGCCTCTCCTTGGCCAGCTTCTCAAGTAGGCTGGGGACCCTCTCCTGGGGCAGATATTTTCCTGGGAAGAGGACTTCGTATTTTGCCTTGCCGTCGAGGATTTCCTGCCTCCGCTTTGCAGTAAGGGCGGGGATGGTCTTGAGGCCCCATTCTTCGTAAGGGATGCGCGTCAATGCCTGGTTGCCGTAAAAGGTCACTTTGCGCTTCCAGTCCCACACGGCTTTTTGATCCTTTTCCCAAGCCACCCACGTCTCGCTCGCCTTGAGCGTGATTTTGTCATAGAGGGAGCGATCCTTTGGGGCCTTTTCGTGCAGCTTCTCGCAATAGATGAGGGAGCGACGGGTAGAGATGGGCAGCAGGAAGAGACGCATCGTGGGAGGGGTTTTGGTGGTGGGTGCGGGGGGCTGGGGGTGTTGGCGCAGAGGGTGGGCTGATTAGGTAAGCGGAGGTAGTGTGTAAGCAGACGTACTACTACGTCAGTATGTAAAGATGCAAATAGTAGTATGCAGCATGTATGTCAGCGCACAATGGCGCAGATGCAGGTGAGCCTACGTCAGGTTATTAAAACCTGTGACCACCATGGCCCAGCCAGCGCACTGTGGCGACAAAGCAGCCCTGTGGCTGTGCAGAGCAGGCTGTGCGTGCTAGAGCAGAGTACTAGAGAGAGAAAAAAACAAGTCCAGTAGGTGTATATACAAGCCAAGTGAATTATGGGTACTTTTTCAAGGCTACAGGCGGGTGGGTGGCAAGCTGAGGATCGGCCGACAAGCAATCTCCCAGGCGCAGCCAACCTTTGGCCTTTGGGCGAACGGGCCTCACAACGCTCCACCACCCACACTTTGACGGCACCGCTCCAACGCTCAACACACAGCACCCGCGCCGCTTGGCCTGTCTGACCTGTCTGCGCTGTCTGCTGCGCCCGCCCGCCTCGCCAGACCGCCGCCCTGCCGGACGATGCTGTGTGCGCGTCTTGTTTACTTTGCTCCCACCTAACTGCTCCTCAGCCGCGCTGCGTTGGCGCCAAGCTTCCAACCACCCCCTTCGAATCTTGCTCGGGCGCAACATCTGACATCAGGGACGGGCGTCTTGTTCAAAGGAATCGCTGGTGCGACGAGGACGCCCCTCACATCCTCCGACAAGCATGACCAGCACGCCCATGGGCGAGCCCACAAAGACGGACAACAATGACATCGACCCCGTTGGCCTCACGGACACGGCCGCCTTCCTTCGCCCAGACGTGGCTGCCGCCCAGGGGAACGCCCACGTCTCCAGTCCAAATGCCTCCTCCAACGCCCCAGCCCTGATCTCGTCCTCGCCCTCGCCTTCGTCCTCGGCCGCCTCCACCACACCCACTCCGACGCCCACCCCAGCACACGCAAACAGACTGCTGCCCTCGCCCATCCCGCCGCCCTCGTCCTCCTCACTGCACTCGCACCCGCACTCGTTCCAGCGCCCCCAGTCCCGAATCAGCGCCGTCTCGGGCGTCTCCAAGGACAGCCACGACGGAGGCCCCGCCCGGAAGAGCCAGTCGTACTCCATCTCCAGTACTCCGCGCACCCTGGCGTCCTCGAACCGAAGCCTGACCGCGAGCGCGGAGAACAGGGAACGTCAGCGTGCTGTACGCTCACTGCCTCCTTGGGTCCAGTCTGCCGAAGACGAGGACGATGCCGATGCCACCTCTTTCCTCCTGCCCCGGACGCCCACCACGGTCCGCCATGCAAACCACAACTTCTGCCCGACGCCAAAGTCAAACGTCCCGGGTCGCAAGTTTGACCATGTCCGCGAAGGCGCCCCCGTCACCCTTGGCACCCCCGTTAGCGACAGTGCTCCCAAATGGAAACAGTTCACCCAGGGCTCCAACCTCGACCGCCCCATCTCGTCACGCGGCCAGATTGTAGACGAAGATTGGATGAGGGAAAACATGCCCGACCTCGAGCAAAAGTGGGAGCCCATTGGCGAGAGTGTGCCCAACGAACAGATTAAGGGTTTTTGGCTCTTTACGTCGGAGAAAAGAAGGCGCGCGCTCGTACGTTTCCACAACACCGTGATGAACCATCCCATGGTCCCTGCCGTGGTCCGTGCCAACGTGCTCATCTTCTCCATCCTTGCCCTCTCTCTAGCAGCTTCCATCTACCGCCATTCCGATAACAATGGCTGCAACAACAACTCGTCGACATGGTTGGCCATCCTTGTCGACATTGTAGCAATTATCTACACCCTTTACATTACCTACGACGAGTACACGTCGAAACCCCTCGGACTGCGTTCACACAATGCCAAAATGTCATTGATCTTCCTCGATCTGGCTTTTATTGTCTTCGAGTCTGCCAACCTTAGTTTAGCTTTCCAGGCCCTGACTGATGAGAAATGGGCATGCGTTGAATCCGGCAGCGAAAATGCTTGCCCTTACAGAATGAGCATTTGTGAGCGACAAAAGGGCCTGACGGCCACGCTCTTCATTGCTCTCATTGCGTGGATTGCCACATTTGCTATTAGCACTCTAAGGTACATTACTTGCCTGGTCATCGTCATCGCCGTTCCCTTTATCACTAACATGCTTGCCTAGGTTGATCCACCGTGTAGCAAGGTAGTGCCTTGATCATCACCACCTTTATATTCTCTACACTCCTTCACACCCTTGTATCATACTAGACACAGTCCTCAGCTGGTGACTGATATTGTTGTGCCCAAGCGCAGTACCAAAGCCAACTACGCCCTCCGACATGCATCAGCCTCGTCATCCAAGCAATGGCTTCCCATGTATTCGCGCCCCCTCCGTTTTCCTAGCCGCCTGCGTTCCCGTACTCCTTCCTTTAAGTCGTTTTACTCCTGAGATCCATAAAATTGGCATAGCTATGGCGTTTATCTCTTGGGGTTCTCTATCATTGGTGAGGTTTCCTTTCTTTGCTTTGTTTTGCTAGTTCATGCCTACCACGGTCTACACAAGTCTGCATCGTATTTTCTTTTTCTCCAATTGTCCGGTGGAAGAAACAAGGAGCAATGGGGTATATGCGTCTGTGTCTGCATTTTTGTTTTTTTTTGTTTTTCCTGGTTTTGTCTTGTTGGCATGCGAGACGCCCTGTCAGATGGGTGACAAGGACTAGTTGTAATGAAGCGAAAAAGGCGGAGGCCATGTAAAATAACATCCCCTTTTGTTGTATATAGCATAGTTTTTGGGTAGTCTAAATGCAAGACATGTCGAATATTGACAGTTTCTACCTTCCCTATTTTTAAATTACGTGGAAGTAAATTACCCGTCAACCGGCATGGACACACCAGCGACCCATGCAGCGTAAAAGGCACTTTGATGACAGGAAGCGGAAAAAGGCTGTTCCGATTAGCCTCCCGTCTACGTCATATTCAAGACCCCATTCAAACTCGCAACCCAAACAACAGATACAGATTTAGAAACGGAATATTTAACAAAATATACTATATTGACTGTAATGGCGATGAACAGTAGCAATGAAGAAAACTTCCCATGGCATCTGGGTGTCTACGACGCGCATTGTCATCCAACAGATACCATGTCCAGCATCGAAACAATACAAAATATGAAAGCGCGAGTACTCACAGTCATGGCAACAAGAGCCGAAGACCAGGACCTCGTCACTGCTACAGCGGATAAGCACACCATCAGGTCCGCAGATCCCTCCCAGTGGTCAAGAGAAGAATGCATCGTACCCTGTTTCGGTTGGCACCCGTGGTTCTCACACCAAATGTACCTCACATCAGACATCGACCCAGATAGTAGTCTTGAAGAGCAAGGGAATCTCACTGGAGAAGCGAAAATCGCACACTACAAAACAGCCCTACATCCCTTCCGCGAAACCCCCAGCGAAGAAGATATCCAAACCTACCTCTCCCTCCCCGACCCTACCCCCTTTAGCACCTTCTTATCCCACACCCGCCGCTACCTACAGCAATACCCCTATGCTCTTGTCGGTGAAATTGGGCTAGACCGCTCCTTCCGCATCCCCGAGTCCTGGTCCGGAAATCAAGATCTCTGGTGCAAACGTGATAACAGCCTAACTCCCGGCGGGCGCGAAGGACGCCGCCTAACACCCTTTCGCGCGAGTCCCTCGCACCAGCAAAATATTTTCCGCCTGCAACTCCAGCTCGCAGCGGAAATGGGGCGGGGTGTAAGTGTGCACGGCGTCCAAGCCCATGGACTGGTGTTGGAAGTGCTATCTGAGCTCTGGAAGGGGCATGAGAAGCAGGTACTAAGTAAACGCGAGCGCAAGAAACGCGGGGTGGATCATCCGGCTGCTGAAGCTGCGATTGAAGCGGACACAGAGGGAACAAATGATATGGTAAAGGAAAGAGAAGCAAAACCCTACCCACCACGAATCTGTCTCCATTCTTATTCGGGCAACGTGTCGAATTTCAAACAATACCTCAACCCCGCCATCCCAGCACAAATCTTTGCGAGTTTCAGCACTGCGATTAATCTTTCGGATAGGATGGAGGAAGAAACACCGCAGAGTTTCGTGGAGATGGTCAAGACGGTGCCGGATCATATGCTGCTTGTTGAGAGCGATTTGCATACTGCAGGCGAGGAAATGGATAGAAGGCTTGAAGATATTGTGCGTAGGATATGTAAGATAAAGGGATGGGGATTGGAAGACGGAGTAGCCCAACTCGGGAAAAATTGGAGGATGTTCGCGTTTGGGGAGAATTGAACGAGACATGTACAGATATTACGCAAGGAAAAAAGAAGACTTAAAATCCCTGCTGTGATGTTTTGTCCTATTTCACTGTCTTGAATTGTTGTTATCCATGTCGTTTTGTTGAGATCATCATCGTCTGGCTACTACTGTTGACTGGTCTCTCTCCACCTTCTTCATCCACCTTCGCGGGTATCTCCATCTCAAATCGCAATCTCAGTTCGTCATGCACAACCCGCAACTTCTCAAGTCTTGTACAAACGACCCAGTAGCAGCCCAAAATTCCGTCTCACCCCCTCAAATCGGTGTTCGGGAAAGCCAATCAACGTTGCTGATGAGAGCACCGGTGCTCTCCTCAATCGGCATCCTCCTCGTCGGACTCCTCGTCAGACATCTCCTCATCAGGCTCCTCATCAGTGTCCTCAACAGCCCTCCTCTTCGCCTTGACAACAACAGCCTTACTCCCCACCCTACGCACCGCAGCCGTAGCATCCGCCCTACAATCCACCTGTGACCCCGCACCCTACCAGATGTACTCATCGCCATGCTCATCCAGCAGCGTCATAATGCACTGATACACCATATCATACTGTCACTCGCCATAAAAGATGCGATTGACCGGCAATCCGGGGTGGTAAAACGACAGATCCCAGAGCGCTCCCTGTAGAAACTTGATACAATCTGGGCCGGGGATTTTCTCACCGGGAAGTAGTTTGCGCAGCTGGATCGTCTGGAGCGAGGGGAGGCGTTGGAATAGGATAGCTGGGGGGGGTGGTCATGGTGAGTTACCCGTGACACATACACACGCCTCAACGCAGATAGATGAAAAGGAAAAGATAGTAAGGAAGATAGTAAAGAGAAACTTACCCAACATATCCCTATACCCACCCCTAAATATAAACGTAGCACTACTAGCACACCACCGCTCATGCCTCACCTCAATACACTTCCTAATCACGCGATCCACACGCGTAGCACCCGTGCGCTCCTTATTCTGCAGGTCCTCCCTCGCCCAGTCATAGCCGTACGCGTTGAACGCCGCGTGCTCACTTATCAGGTCGAGGGTGTGGAACAGGTGGGGGTAGGATGAGTCGACAAGGAGCAAGGCGAGGAAGAGGCAGAGGCTCTTGTAGGTGGGGTAGAGAGTGCGGGAATTGACCAGGTGCTTACCGAAGAAGGATTTGGCGGCGAAGCGGAAGTGCTTGCTGGTTAGACGGAGGTTGGCGAGGTTGGAGGGGGCGGTGTGGGACATTATTTTGCCGATGATTTCGGTGGGGATGAGGGGGAGGTTCCGCGGTTTGGGGGGTTAGTTTTCGGATGTGGATGGTTTGCGGGAGAGAAGATAGGACTTACTTTGGTGGGATCGAGAGTTACGTCCTGGCTTTCCTCGTATGGCAGGGCGTTGCCAAAGGTGGCTTGACGGATGCTGTCGAACGGGTCTTTGTGTGTCAGTAATGAGCAGATGACGCCGCTGAAAGTGCTTGGATATACTTACCTGGATCGTTCGCATTGACGTGGCCGTACGCGGCGTAGTGGTGAAGTTCCCAGAGAAGTTTTTGGACCACTGCTGCTGTAAGAACTGATCGAAGTCTTTTCGGGTGTGTTACACTTACCTGCAATTCCGTTGGTGTCCATCTTGTTAAGTGGTAATTTGAGGAAAGGCCACCAGACTTGGTGGTTTAGTCAGAAGGAGCGTGGAATATTGGTGACGAGAGGGTAGAGGGGATAGCGGGTAAGTGGTCTTTATGTGCGTGTCTTTCAAGCACAAGCCAAGGCCGAAGCCAAACTTCTTGCATGGTGTACACGCTGCGTTTGCATGATGAAGTGAGCAGTGTTGTGGGAATCTGAAGGTCTCAGTGAGGATAGAAGCAGACTGATTAGGCAAGACGATAACGGCTTGATATCCATCAAATTTCAAACCCTTCTGAAAGGCGACCGAAATCGCTCAGCAATGGTTGATATGGTATGATAGCAATGGGAAATGACATGACAGTGAGAGATGACTGCTTTGTGGGTAAAGTATTGCGAGTTTGTGATGATTGGATTGACTGTGAGAAACGAAAGACATCTGGTAGGAGATTAAGACATGAGATTGGAGAAAGGACTATCAATTTGAATGCCAAAATGCAGCCAAGTTCAAATACAAGAAGATCATGTCTTGAGACGTGGACTGATGAAACACGAGCCGAGAAATCGGTGTGTCAACAGCCATTCGAAATTAAATGAGCTGAAAGTAAAGGACTCAGATGGATTGGGATGATATGACAACTTGCGGAGAGACAAACTTGATGAAAAGCATGACAGCGTAGAAGTGAAGAGCTGAGATGAACGAAGACTTCAATTTTGCAGCAACACCCTTAACCCTCTCATAGCTGTTGATGTAAAAATCGGATATATCCGTATTCAGCATCAAGTCGCAACACTTTTGTAGAGTACCACTCCCGCTCAATGACCACCCTCTTAATTGGAAACCAAGAAAAAACAGTGGTACCAAAAAAATCGCCCAAGACCAAGATCACAAACACCTCCGACTTGGCGCAGATTATTCCGACAAGTACTCTGGGCCGCACTACAACGATAGATTTGGATGCGGGGTACGTTTACCAGACAGCAAAAAAAAGCAAGAGTGGTGACGACTAGTAGGCGTCGGAAGACCTTCTGAACGACTAGTGCCAAGGCCCTAGTGATTTGGAGCGCCCACACATGGGCTTTGCGCAACCACTACATAGGTGTACAATTGCTGGTAACTTGCCTTGGTGAGCGGTGCTCAGTTCTTGGATGTGTGGGTTGGAAAAGTGTCAGATGTCTATAGAAGTGCGTTGATTGGACCGACAGATTTGATCGATGGATATCAGAAGATTGCGATATTTGTTGGTGAAACAATTGTGCAATGACGGGTTGTAGTCAGTATTGAGATCACCGAAACTTCTTCCAAACAAGTACAATAATCGAGTGAAGGTTGGCCAATCCTTATCAATGGTTGTCTGCATGCTCAGATGGTAATGGAAGAGGAGGCTTGACGCGTAACCCAGGACAACCCCTCTAATGCACAGCTTATACCCCACGTCCCTGGTAAAAGTACGCGTCACTGACGTACTATACTAACAGACTTCCGGGACGGGGCGTCAGAATCTGATTATCACATGCTTTAGCGTTTGTTCAAGCTTTTTTTATGCGATGCAAGAGACGCCAACGCTTGCGATGTTGGTGTTGTGACTAGTAGTGACCCCACTTGGATACAGCAACGGCAAGGTACTCTTACCGGAACGTTAAACAGCTTAAATTTCTGGTGGGTCTTGATGCGGGACGCGGTTTGGCAAGTGAGCCGATCACTTGTAAAGTTGCGGCTGTCAAAGATAAAGATGTAGACTACGTGTGTCCGGCCTAGTTTTTATGTACGGGCAACGGAAATACTGTTTGATGATATCATTCAGGAACGCCATGAAGAGAAAATTTACATCTAATTTTTATGTCATTCGATGACTTGAAAGTATTCAGTAGCAAGTAAAGTAAAGCCAATGAATGGATCTTGGTAGTCTCAGCTGCGAGAAATGCGCCATGCTCCACCATCATGCGCTAATCTTGCTCGTATCGACGCAATAGCCATACCAACCGCCATCTGCGAGAATATTTCATGGTCAATGATCTCTCGACAATAGTTCATGCGCGTTACCATCTAGTCAGTTACATAGTCTCCGGTCAAGCTTTTACTCTACACTCGGATGTTTCTTTGACACACACTAAACAAGTGCGTTGAGGCATTCCTCTAGTTCTAGAACGAAAAGAAAAATGCTCCGAGACGTCTTCAAGCTTGTTGAAATATTCTAGTGGTGTTTTCTTCTTGGTACTCCGCACTCTTCACCGGACTATAGGCATAGTGTGGGGTTGGGTGGCACACACGGGTCAGCATGACAGGGCAAGTCGAATCTAAGTCACACCGCTTATTTCACGATTCCTTGGTGTGCATCCCCCGCTGTTGGCGCCGCGGTAACCGGCTGCCTTTGCAGGATGAAAATACGCTAGGGGGTGTGTGGTTTTGGCAGGTGGGCAAGATGCAGATGTGGATACGTCGTCTTATTATAGGCCTGGCAGAGTAGGCGGGTTCAGAGTCGCCATGCAAGAGGTCATGCTTTGGGACTGGCTGCACGATTGGTGTGGCCATCGCTAATGCGTGACATTGAATAATGACGTCTTTTTCGAAAAAGACACCAAAGTCAATTCCAGGGAATTCGGCGTCTACTGGTGCGGACCGACCGAACGTGTACTCGTCCAGGTGGCTCTGCTTACATCTCACCACTTGGACAGTTGTTGAGGGTCGCATCTAAGACGGACATAAGACTCTGTCACACATGTTAAGAACGGGGTGAAGATAGGCTGGGTTTCCATGGCACATGTGGGCCGCTACGGCTGGCATGGACTGCACGAGGTGTGTTGTAGCGCAGGTGGTTGGCTCTGTGGCACTGGATTTTCGGTCGACGACAGATGTCAAGATAAGACGGGTAGCCTGTTACAGGCATGGGTTTCAGGTGTATTGAAGTTTGTTGCTGCTATACTCTATGTTGCCGTTATATGTATGCATAACGAAGATCTTTGCAAGGAGAGTAAGGGAGGCTGGTACGTAGAGAAAATAACCGGTATACATCTAGGGATGTACCCGGTGGATGCAGGGATGAGTAACGGGCTAGAAGCGCCGAATGTAGAGTGTACTGTACTCTGGCATGAGGCGTAGCTGTGTGAGGTGTAGCTGAAGCACGCGTACCTATGTCCCTTGTAAAAGGTCGCGTCTGCAGGGGCCGTCGCTTAGTAGGAGCGACGGAGATAAGATAGCGAGATGCATATTCGGAAGAATTTGCTCTGGTAAGCTCCGCCGGAACTCTCTCCTCTTTTCTCCATCATGCCATGGCGCACGCCGCAAGTGGTGAAGTCTTTCCCACCCCCCTCTCGCCCCATGCCGTTGTATCGAGGCTTCGAGGCTATCTTCGGCTTAGCATGACCGGAGGCGGAGGTGGATAGTATGGCGCGGATCCGCCTGCGGCCGATGCGCAACCCCCGCATCATGTGCCCCCCGAGACTGGCTAGTCTTCATCTTCCCCCCAGGAACGTTCACTAAAAAGCAAATGACCATGACATGGCACCAACGACGTGAGGTATCATATGCACGCCCACTGCTGTCCTCTGCGCCGTCGAGGAAATGAGCCTAGGAGCCCAGGAGCCTATAGCGCGACCACGACGCTACGGCGGGAGGGCGTCGCGTCATTCTCTTACCTGATGCAGCCATTGCTTGGTCAGAAACGCCCCCCCCCACGAGTGCTAGCCACCGAGCACTCTAGCTACATCAACGTGGTGGATCATGCTCTCCTGTACTCCACCCACCGAGCAAGCACCGGCAGCCTGCATCCCAGCTTTGCACATTTCCACCATACCCTCGACTCCTGTCCAGTGCAGTCCCCCGCCCATGCTGCCGCCGCCATGTCGGTCCCTCTCTGCTCATCATCCACTCGCCACCCGCGCGACCGCCCTTTGGACCGACGCTTCCGACAAATCTTATCGCCGGCTCTTGCTATGCTATTAATTCACAAGCGCTCGACGTTGTCAACCTTTCTTCTTCCTCAATCACAGTAGTCTATCCAATCCCCACTCCGCCGCGTCAAACAATTAAACTTCTTGCCAAGCCATCTTGGTACTCGCCCATCTGCTTCCAAGACCTAGCCACCACCACGCGCGCCTTGCCAGTCTCGGCATACCCAAAACCGTCCTGCAACCAATAAACTGCAACACCAGCCAGCAGTGATACGCTACTGAACTTACAAGAAACACCCTTTTGCCTGTGCATCTATCTCGCCAAGCGCGTCGAGCTCCACAAACAGCCTCAGATTCGCTGTCGATCATACTTACACACACAAGAGGCTTACACAGTCGAAACACGCACCTGTTTGTAGTCTTATCTGTCAAGGAAGCCGCCTTCACCGGAAGCCTGCCGCACCAATACTATTGACAGCTTCAAGCGCAACTCGTCCGCCAAGACCAAGCACGCGGAAGCATCTGCAACATCCCGCGCTGCAACCCTAGGCCCCGGATCCTCTGCGGAACCAACTCTTCTATGCAAAGCGGAGTTATCCATAGACTAGCTGCCCACTAGCTCCGCAAGCGCCCACTTTGGAAGCGTCTCAGTTGCTTTTCGTAGATCCCCAAGCCGTTCCAGCCAGTTACAGGGCCCATTCAATACACGCAAGGCTCAGCGGAACTCGCTTGGCAGCGCTACGGCCTTACCCACGGACGACTCCAGTCTTGTCACTCCTCCATTACGCATACCCCCTCCGCTCACATATAAGGACTGCCCTCGGCCTCTCGGTCACTCCCCCACAACACACAAACACCACACTCCAACAAATCCATTCTTATTACCTACAACACTCATTCACCCCAAGCCAACAAACAATCACTTCTCTACCTAACATCAACATCCATCCTGGCGCAATGGCTTCCACCCGCCCAACCTACCACATCCCCTTCCCCACGTCATTTCTCGCTGTCAACACTCCCGTCAAGAAAGCCGTCGCAACTGTACCTGCCACAGAGCCCCTCGTGCCTGCTCACGGGTTTCTTTCCAACCGACAGAACGGCGGACGTCATCAGTCCGTATCCTCCATCTCCAGTAACTCAAGCATCGGAGCTCCGCCCTCAGAGGCTAGCACTCTCAGCCCGCCATCTTCTCCCACCGCCACAAAACATGACGATTCACCAATCTTTGGCCTTAAGATTTTCTCTCCTCTTGCGGTTAATGCGAAGTATGCTGCCCCGCCGGGCAGTCTTAAGGAGATGAGCGCTGCTGAGCGACAGAGGCGCATGAGCTTCGAGAGGTCGGCTTTCTTGTCCAACATCGAATAGATACTTCTCGTACAAGCCAGTAGCTACGAGACCAGCTTGGCCTACACTGTCCCGGCAACAACTTACAGTTGCAATATGCGGCACCTCGAGCTTTAACAGCGAGAGAGCTGTGCTACCAAAAGCAAGTTGCTGCATAGGCGTTTACGATGTTACGATACCATTTCATCTTGTTTTCTTTATTCTTTCAGAAGTCGATATCAACATGACAAAAAATCACTCGCGGCTCGGTGGTTTATGGGTGGGGGATGGCATGGATAGGCGTTTTGATTGATTTGTGGGGTTCTAGCTAGGCTATGAATAAGCGGGCAAACTAAGATACTTGGACAAAAAAAATGACAGTATCACCTGAGGACACTTTTTTTTTCTTACCCTTTTGCTGTGCTGTACCAAGTGTGATGCAAGAATATGTGGCTGCAGTTGTGGAGAAAAAACTTGCCACCTGCCCACCCCCACCCCGCTGGCCATTCCAATTCTCGTAACAGCATCATCATCATCTTCTTCTTCTTCCCCACTCTTTTCACGCGTGGCCATCCCCTAAACATGCACCTTATAACACTTGATCCCCCTTGTCCCTCTCCACATTTAAGCAGGACCCTCAAATAAGAACCCTGGCTGCACGGGAAAGAGAAAAAGCTTAAGCATGCTTGTACGCTGAGCCCCTTGTAACAATGGCCTGATGACGATGGTGGTGGAAACTAAACCTCCAGACTAATCGAGTCAAACAACAATCGTGTGCCCTCATGTGATTATTTACCTCATGACTTACTAGCTTATCTGTATGCTTTGTGCAACAGCCGGAATGCCGTTTCAGCCGATGCAAATCCCCGCGCAAGCAAACTGTATAAGAAAAATCAAATACCAACGCTGAGAAAAGGGGTTGAGACACAAATCCTTCACATACCAAGCCCACAACCAGTGACATGATAAGACTAAAAAGCAAAAAAAAAGAAGAAGCAGAAGAAGCCAAGCAAATTACACCGCTCCGCCCGCGCCCCGCGAGCGCCAAAGGATAATTGGCGCCGAGCGCTCCCTCTTCTTTGTTTCCGCGTGCTTTACTTGTGCTTAATTGGTTTTGGCTGGGCGGGGGGGGATGCACATCGTTAGTTCCTGGTGCTTCCTTCCCCCCCTCCCCTTTCTTTTTCTCTTGCCACAAGACAGGGGCCTTGGGTGGGTATAATTTGTTTTTGTGTAACTGCATGCAAGTGAGGGGTGAACTTTGGTTTACTGTGAGGGTATGTGTGATTGGGTTGTTTAAATATGTGGGGGCGTACGCTGGGGGCAACGAGAAAGGGAGTGGTGTATGATATTTTGTGGTGAGGTATACAAGACGGGAAGAATGGAAGGGAGATGATTTTGAGTACACGTCTACCTACCTCTTCTCTCTCTCTCTCTCTTTTTTTTTCTCTACGAGATGCCGAAAAGAAGATGTATCTCACTTTTGTGCTTTGATTTCAATGGATCATGTGGATGTATGGTGTAGAATACACGGTACCTCTTTCCCAAGGCCGCACGGTGGGAGATACCTGTCACATGCCCACGGTCCCTCGATACACGTATGCTATGCGCAACGGGCAGCCGCCGTTCAAGTACGGAAAAATGAAGGATGGATATAGCCACGTGCCTCAATACATTGTTCTTTTCTTTTCCAGGACAACGCTGTGGATACGCGGTGAGGAGTCAACAACTCAACGCACATGAGTACATACGTGTAGGCTACAAGGTTCAATAGTTGGTCATAGGTACGATGGAGGCAGTATAGAGTATGAAAGCAGTCATGTGCGTTTAGTTGATTACCGTTACGCTATGAAGCGCCACATGCGCACGGAAAACCAATAATTCTTCTTAGGAAAGGCAGCGACTCGAGTTGTTTAGTAACTAGTTTTATATCCAAGTACCGTCCAACGTCTTGCAGGAAAGCAAAGGAAAAAAAAGTTAGTAGACGAAACAACAGGATGGATTAGTCTGTAACGTTTGTCCTAAAAAAAAGCAAAAGGGAGCAACACAACACCACACTGAGAAAACTCATTCATTGCAAATGTTATGGCAGCATACCAGTTACAACATGAACAATACAATATATATATTTTTTTAAATAAACTCGACCGTATACCATTACATATATATAGCACCGAGCAAGCCCCCCCCCCCCGCTCCTCCCCTCCCTCCTTCAAACTAGAAAAGACATAGTATATAGAAAAATCCGTAAAAGAGTACCAGATCATAGTCGATTGAAACTTCTCAGCCACACCGCTGAAGCTGAGTTTATAAAAAAGCCAAAGATGTCCTAGGACTCAAAATACAAACACATAGTGATCCAAAAAAGTGTTCCAGGCCGTATCTTAGACATCTTTTTCCCTTTGAGCAAAAAGGGTCTTCCTTCCTTCCCACAGTATCACTACCAGCACGACACATCCTTTGCATAGTTAGAGTAACGTGTGTGTATGAACCTCGATACAAGAGAAACATTAAAAAAATGGAGGTAAAGGAAAATCTCGGGGAGAGAAAAACGTCATAAAAGAGAGAAGGCTTTATATAAGGGTACAAGAAAACAGTGGATATTTGCCCCTCTCGCCCTCCCTTTCCCCTCTCACCAGCGCTTTTCCATCTGACCAAAAAAACGGGCGAAACCCCGAGTCATAAAAAAGCAGCGGTTGGGCAAAAAAAGCGGAAGAAGGGGAGAAGGGAAGAGTAAGGGGGGTGACAAATGTTCCAATTCAACTTTTTCTTTCTCAATTCCACACACGTACACACAATACACCACCCACACACGAGAGAGAGACAGAGGGCTAAACCAGTTGGACCAGATAAAGAAAAGAAAAGAAAAAGCGGGAGGAATCCGCGGGTTGAGATGGGTCGAAACTAGGCGCGAGAGAAAGAAGAAAAAAAGAAGAAGGCGGGTAGGACAACAATTCCAAAGAACAACAGGGTCAGAAAAAAAGACAAAAGATAAAACAACAAAAAAGTCCAGTTCCCAGAGAGAGATGACGATGATAATGTGTGTGTGTGTGCGAAAGTGTGCGAGAGTATGCGAGAGTGTGTGTGATGCCCCATTTCGCATCCCCAAATTGGAAAAACAAAAAGACCAGGCCCAGGGAATCTTTCAACGCCAAAAACACCAATGCTGCGCTCTCTATCTATCAATAGCTAGAGGCAATGATATCTCCCAAATCCCAATTCGTGGCCGCAAGTGTGCCTCATGAGTGGCACGATCGGGAGTAATGATCGTAAAAGGGCTCGTGTATTATGTAGTAAATGTAGACGGAGGAACGGGTGTGCGCAAATTCGAAGGCGGAGCACTCATAGGCCCGAGGCCGAGTGGGCGAGAGAGGACCGTGGATGCTGTGTGGACAAATCACAATATGCCCGAATCTTTGAGCGCATTTTGTAGTATCGTCTCCTTGACGGCGGCGAATACGAGTCGGATGTTTGATGTATCAGTGGCTTGCGTAAGGCTGGCTTGGTTAGGCGTGCATAGTGGGTGGGGGTTTGGACATGTCATTCTTACTGAGGGTACAGGTTCAGGTGTGCCCGATTTACCTGATTAAATCTCCATAGCAGATATTTAGCGGCACGGTTGACGTCGTTGCCGCCCGAGTAATCTGGGAAATAGTTGCCGAGTGGTGATCGTGCAAGCTTGGCCTTGAACAAGTCGACCTTGTTTAGGAAGAGAATGATACTTGTTCGCATAAACCATCGACTGTTGACTACCGAGTCAAAAAGCACTAAACTCTCCATCATTCGATTCTGGGCCGCGAGTCAGTACCACCATACCGAACGAACATGTGGTTAGAGTACATACTTGTGAGCTCTCTTCCAGCAACACCTGGTCGTATTCGCTCAAGGCTACGCAGAAAATAATGGATGTGACATTCTCGAAACAATGTATCCATTTCTTGCGTTCGCTCCGTTGGCCTCCAACATCAAACATACTGTTTCAGGTTAGTCCGAGCACCAGACACATGTTTGAAATCGCGCACGTACTGGATGCTAAGCTGACCCATTGTGAATCGTGTTTCATAAATGCCCGTTGTCTTGGTGCGCGCTCGTAGGACGTCGGATTCGATAGGCACGTAGTTTGGGTCCGATATCCGTTCCACCTCGTCGAAGAAGCTACAAGTGTTAGCCAAGTCGATGGAAACGTGATGCGCAAACGTACTAAGGCGCGGAATCCATTAGGTAGAATTCGCTCGAGTGCTCCAGCACCTTTGGTATGCAAGGGTCGCGCCACATGGACGTAATGGCCTGGCCTACTCTTTGATCGAGCGGCTTTTCCGGGTCTGGGTCGACGGTGTAGATGGCCAGATAGTCGCATAGTTCAGCGTTGCCTGGATTCTCGCACGTAATGTCGAATTGCCGCATGGCGCCAATAAGAGCCTTTGCACAGTCGATGACGTTCTTGTAGATGGTCAGGCGGTACATAGCAAGCTCCTCCTGCGTGTAGCCGTTTTGGTGTATGATCTTCATTTGCTTGACAATGGTCGACTTGCCACTTTCTCCGGAACCTGAAGGGGCGGGTTAGCATGGCTGAATGAAGCAAAGGCAGGCCAGCGCTTTTCTTGGCCACTCACCCAGCAGCAGGATCTTGCATTCTCGCCGTAACCGGCGCGAGTCCTCTTCGAGCTTGCGGTCGATGGCCTGGCTGCGCTTCTTTTGCTCAACATCGTCGTTGTTTGTGCTCATGCAGATACCCATGGTGGCTGTCGTCTAGTGCGGCTCGCGGCCGCGGGCGATGATGGACGTCGGGCGCGGGACAATGGGTGAGCACCGGGCCCAGCGCGTCGCGAGGAGGTCGTCTGCTTCGAGTCGAGGTGGGCGCGATGGATTGTAGAGACTCGATGGCGGCGCAGGGGGGCGCGTTGGATTGCTGAAGCTGTGGTGATGGTTCCCGTTGGGTGAATCCGACACGCAGCTCGGGTCAAAGGGGGCCTCGCAGCGTGGGCAGGCGGAAGGGGGGACGGGCGCCAGGGCGGAAGGGAGCTGAATGGGGGCGGGGCCAGGCTGGGTGGGCGCAAGCAGACGGAGGGGTTCGTAGCGACGGTGGTGGTGGTGTTGAATGGTTGGTAGGGTGGTGTTGTCGAGCTAGATCCGAGACTCCAGGGCTGCTTGTGGCTCGTGCGGAGGAGGCTTCCCCAGCAAGTTGACGAGGAAGGCGCGGGATCTGGAGTCGGCGAAGCTTGCAACGTCGCCGGGCACTGTAAACGCCGCTGCTGACAGGCTAACAAGCCTCGTGGCTGCAGACGGTAAGTGCAAGCGGCGAGGGCGAGGCGGTGCTGGGCTGCGGGATGGGCACGGTGTCGGGCGAGAGATGGATCGGTCACGGCAGGGCGATGGCAGAGGGGATGATGTTTGACGGGAGCGGCAGCAGCAGTGCCGGGGCTGGCGGCGGTGGTGATGATGATGATGATGATGATGGGAAGAGCGGTGCTGCTAAGCCTCATTCAATCCGAGATGCCAGGACAGCGATCAGGGTCAAATGGCACAGGCCAAGGCTGTGGAACACGGCGCTGAGGCGGGCGCGCAGACGGCAGAGGCAGAGTGATGGCGGATGCTGGCAGTCGACTGCTACTCTACTTGCAGTACGGCTACTACGGCAGGGAGGGAGTGGTGCGAGGACAGGGCAGGGCAGGGCAGGGCAGGGCAGGGCAGGGCAGGGCAGGGCAGGGCCGGGCTGTCTGGCACTCTCTCTTCCGTACTGGACGCCCTATGCGACGGCACTCATCATGGGTGCCATATCCGGCATCCAGCTGTCATTGGCAAATTGCGGGTTGGCATTTGGCGGTTGGCAGTCGAGCAGTGTGGCCCTTTCATGTTCCGCCCCTGCAGCCGCCGCTCATGATACTTGTCATCGAGTGCAGCGCGTCCTTCTTTGCAAATGGCACAGACTTGGCCGTACCCGCAGCCCTCAGCAGGCCACAACCGCCTACCCGCGCGGGATGGCAGCGGAATGCCCTTGGGCGCCTGCACGAGAGTTTGTCTCCATGCCCTGGATCGGCAGACGAGGCAGTCAGTCTGGTCTCTGCACTGCCAAATGACGTCTAAATTAAGGACCGCTTGCTCCCACACGGCGACGCTCCTCGGATGCGCTTTCTCATTCGCTCCCCCCTGGCTCGAGGGGCCTGCTGGCTAGACTGCTCCATGTCCTGTGGCTGGCTCTGCCATGCTCGCCTTGCGAGACGCTAGCTTTCTGCGCCAGCCCACACACACACAACACAATGATATACATGCGCCGCATCCAGCATACATCCAGAGCCTTGCCGCATCCACCTGTCGGGTGCTGCTTTGCACGTCTAGAGTCGGACGCTACGCCGTGACAAGGCGGCAGCCATGTCGTGCATGATGACGCGTGGCTACGAAACACCATTGCAGCCGGCGCCAGCTATGCAGACAGCGACACTCTACGCTCTTGCACCTGAACCGCCCCGGAACACCACGTCTGTCAGCTGCCGCTACCACGTTGTGTAGGTAATGTCAGTTTCCGTGGCTATGGCTATAACCTGCCGTGGTAGCCGCAGGGGTGCCGTCCGCACGCCTTCGGAGCAAGCCGAGCAGACCACACCAGACCAGCGCATGCGTGACCTGGGCCTAGTCTGGCGTGTATCGGCTTTTGGCAGACATCGGATTGCCATGGCGATCGTGGTTGCGATACAGGTGAATGCCATGGCAGGCCCCTTTGCGGTACATGTGTATGTATCTGTGTATGTATCTGTGTTGTATCCAAGTACACACACGCATACGTACCTACACATGTACACCTGCATACTACTACGTTGAAATGACACCAGACTTGGCTGCCATGTGCGGCCACAACTGCTGGATCGTCAGCAAAGAGGCACAGCTGCTGCCCAGGCATGCACATCGCCACTCTCTCACACCTCAGACCGAACACAGAGGCAGTTCCATCGGCTCCGTGTCGAGCTGAGTTAATTCCGTCCATGTTCCCGTCCCCATCGCCCGCCTGTGTCCGCCGCGAGCGAATCCTGGGCGGGAACGCGCACGAGCCTGTAACCACGTGAAGTGAGGGGGAGAGGGATAAGGCTGGGATGGGCACACAGCTGTTGACGTCGGTCATGGTGGGGTACCTGGGCAGGACAAGCAGGTCGGCCGCGTTCCCATCGCATGCCCGCTGATTACGCGTGGACTGAGCATTCAATGGGCCCAAGGGAAAAATTGTACTGGACATGATGCACGGGCTTTTATCGACAACTCCGAAAGACCATCGTGACGTCACTCTTGAACACGCCGAAACCTGCGTGAGAGACGTCTAGAGCCCGGGCCATGCATCCCTCATCGCGTTTGGTGCCTTGCCCCTCGTCGCCCTCCTAGACCTTCACTCTCCTGCTCCTCTTCTCTCGCCGCTCATCTCCACGCTTGCCACTGCTCCTGACTGCCCCCTCCGTCCCTGTGTGCTGCACCTAGCTAACTCTGCCGCCGCCACTACTCGCCCTCGCCCGCCCGTTTGCCTGTCCACACTCTGAAGGCGGTAATCAAACACGGCCGCTACCCTCCCAACCGTCTCCCATACCCTGGTGCAAACTCTGAAGTTCTCGCAAGCGAGTCCTCGGAGCCAGTGTCGCGCAATCGCCTTGTTTACTGGGTCTAGTTACCGACTCCAATAAGACTTATCTGTATTTAGCAGCCTCGACGTGCTCCTCAGTTCCGAATATTCGCGACCTCCCCACGTCCAGCCTGCCTTTTTTTCAACCACAACCCTCCCAAACCCCCCTATCCAAGTCCTCCACCTCGCGCCTGTCGCACTGCCACAAACACCACAATCTACCATGGCGGAATTCGTACGCGCCCAGATTTTTGGCACCACTTTCGAGATTACCAGCAGGTGCGGAACATACCCCACCTCGTCACATCTGGCTTCTGCTAATATCCCACAGATACACCGATCTGCAGCCTGTCGGCATGGGCGCATTTGGTCTCGTTTGGTACGATTCTATCCATCTTCGCGAATAACCCAGTATTGACTTTTGCCACAGCTCAGCAAAGGACCAGCTCACCAACCAGGCAGTGGCTGTTAAGAAGATCATGAAACCCTTCAGCACTCCAGTCCTGTCTAAGCGGACATACCGAGAACTGAAGCTCTTGAAGCACCTTCGACACGAAAATGTGGGCAATTCTGCTGCGAACCCTCCAAACAAAACTCTGACTCCACCCAGATCATCAGCTTGAGCGATATCTTCATCTCTCCCCTCGAGGACATGTAGGTAGTCCCAATTACGACCAGCCATGAACACACACTAATCAATTCAGCTACTTCGTCACTGAGCTCCTTGGCACCGATCTCCACCGTCTGCTTACCTCGAGGCCGCTCGAGAAGCAATTTATCCAATACTTTCTCTATCAAATTTTGGTACGTAGTAGAAAACAATTCAATACGCACAGGAAAACAGGGAGAGGAATTTTGGCTGACTCGAGAAGCGTGGATTGAAATACGTCCACTCCGCTGGCGTGGTGCACCGCGATCTTAAGCCCAGCAACATCCTCGTCAACGAGAACTGCGATCTCAAGATTTGCGACTTCGGTCTTGCCCGTATACAAGACCCCCAGATGACGGGTTACGTCTCGACGCGATACTACCGAGCACCTGAGATCATGCTCACGTGGCAAAAGTACGACGTGGAGGTTGATATTTGGAGCGCGGGATGCATTTTTGCTGAGATGCTCGAGGGCAAGCCCCTTTTCCCTGGAAAGGACCACGTGAACCAATTCTCCATTATCACGGAGCTTTTGGGCACTCCCCCAGATGATGTTATTCAGACCATTTGCAGTGAAAATGTAAATACGCACAACTGAAGCCGCGAGAAGCCTTGGCTAAAATTGTACAGACACTGCGATTCGTTCAATCGCTTCCCAAGCGCGAGAGGCAACCATTGGCCAACAAGTTCAAGAACGCTGAGCCTGATGGTAAGTGCTGAAAACATGACGCCCAGAGTGCTAGACTAATTTTCCGCAGCGGTTGATCTTCTAGAAAACATGCTGGTTTTTGACCCAAGGAAACGCGTACGAGCAGAGCAGGCTCTCGCTCACGCATACCTTGCGCCATACCACGACCCGACCGATGAGCCAGTAGCCGATGAGAAATTCGATTGGTCGTTCAATGATGCAGACTTGCCAGTTGACACCTGGAAGATCATGATGTAGGCTCACAACTAGGCAAATCGCGGGACACAAGTAAGCTGACTTATTCGCAGGTACTCAGAGATCCTCGATTACCACAACGTCGATGCGGCAGTACCAGAGCAGGAGAACAACGGCAGCTAGTCGCCAATGGATGTCCTGAATCCAGCCATAATACTTTTACAGTCCCCAACATCGAGTCATATAGTTTATCAAAGTTCGATGTATCATCTGCGTGGAGCAGACGGATTTGGCTTTTCTCAAAGATTCCCAAGGTCTCGTTTGGTGGACCCCTGTGACATGAAAGTGCAGAGGTAGATGGACATGGGTGTTATTTTTGTCTTTTGAAATATCAGTGCTCGTACACGAAAGGAATGTTTCATGAAACGAACGGGTTATTCCCTAACTTAGGTAAGAATATGAGATTATGTTGTTAATAGTATGATCCAGTCTTCTGGTCTTGGTGATGCATCTGCTTAAGTGTGGCTCACAAGGTGGCGCCCGCCGAGGGCTCGGGGCCTAAAGAGGCTTAGCTCCATAAGGCTGGCTGATGGTGGGACGGGTGTTGTTCGTCACCGCTCGCATCGCGTTCCCCAACTATGCATAGGACGTGAGCCCGGCCCCTATGGCCTTGGATTCTTCACTTTTGAGAACCTGACCGCCGTGCGACATCTTCACGAGCGCACAACCATGGCGACACTTAATCCGCTTGTATGTGTAGTGGATTTTCATCATGCGCGGTAAGCTCAGCTACTATTTCACGGAGCGGGCAAAGGGGGAGGGGGAAGGGGGGGGGCTTTAGACCATTTGTACCAGAACAACAAATTTGCTGATGAAAATGCTAGAGGTCCCGAAATCGAACTCTGGCTTGGTGCAGAAGAGGGAACCGACCCGGCAGCAGACAATGACTGGTCCCTCTTGCCCTTCATGGCCCTGAGCGATGGCGCTCATGCCTCCACCGAAGACTACTCTTACTTCACCCTCCGCCGTGCACAAACCCCGACCGAGCCCGCAACCTCTCTCTTCGGCATCTCATGTACGCGACAACTCGATGCTAGTAAGCTCATAGACCGGCCGGCTGAGGTTACAAGGAGTACGGTGCAAAAGGCGGTAGTAGTTATTAGCAACAGCCCGCAGCATTTTGGCGCCATCAAGGCACAGTTGAGCGTTGTTACTCAATTGTGGTTTGCCCAAAGGTATGTTGTTCAAAAGAAGGAGGGGCGGCCATGCGGCTGACACAAACTACAGAGACTTTAGGGACATTGAGATATTGGAGCGGTTCACAGAAAGCCTACCCCAACTGCTTAAGAACCAGGAAGGGCAGCAAGACCACTACTTCGGCATCTCTTTGCGCGAGTTCATACACGAGTTCAAATGGCAGACTCTGGTTCTTTTCAAGTGCGCTTTACTCCAACCAAAGGTACGCTACATTCTAGCAATCGAGGGAGATGGCGCGCACAGTTGTCACACTAGTGTTGACACGACACCCAACAGGTCCTTTTCTTCGGCTCTCATTGCGAGCGATTATGCATGATGCAATTTGCTCTTATTTCTCTGATACCCGGCCTTATTCGCCACCTCCAAGATGCTGCTGACCCAAAATTCAATTCGTGCGAGGAGAAGTGTGTCATGCCTACGTCTCTGAAAACATCGGAACGCGCTTCTTGTTAGTGTCCAGCCCCAGATGAGAGTCCATCGTGTTAACGAATAGCAGTGCTTGCATACATGGGTCTCCCCCTGCAGTTGTTTGGTACAGGCTCGCTATTCGGACCGTATACCCCGCTCCAGCAGCTCGATGTTTTGGCAGATCAACACACAAAGTCATACATTGTTGGCTCTACCAATTCATTGTTACTTCAGCAAAAAGATCGCTACAGTGACATCCTCATCAACCTCGATGACCATACGGTGAACATCACTTCGACTTCATTTCGTCAAGCATCGGTCCTCTCGACACCAGACCGGCGATGGATTGATTTCCTAACCCAGACAGTCCACGATACATGGGACGAGTCGGATCCGGGGCGGCCCAAGGACCATGGATATGCTGGCAGTGAAGAATTCATCCGCATGCAATTTGAAGAGTACCTCCTTGCGATGCTCAGCTCGGTCAAATACAAACTATACATGGAGAAGCACGCACATAAAGAGCCCCTGATCACTGATGTTGAGGGCGACCCGGCCAGCGAGTTCTCAAATGACTGGGTACAGGCCTGGATGCAAACCGAGAATTTCCGCATCTGGAACAAATTCACAGACTCACATCTCTTCGACATTGTCGATCCCAAGCATCCCTGTTCAGGTGGTCTTAGCATTGAAGACGTTCAGCGCCGATTAGCACAGTACGTCTCCACTTCTTTTCTTTCACCTTGCAACCCCAACTAAGTCTTCTTTCTTAGTCTTTGGAACAACCCCACATTCCAAGCCGTCTCCGTGGGAGTATGTGTGCTGATTCTCGCGTGGCGATTAGGCAGGTAGCAGAAATGCACCTTGATGAACGACTCGAAAAGAGTAGAGAAATTCTTGGAAAGCAGATCGCTGCAGGGCAGCAAAGGTTCTCCTCTGCCTATAACAGACTCTGGGCGGAGATGGAAGCCATGCGTGAAGCTCAGAAGCAAAGGGCTGAAGAAGCAAGAATTCAGGCCGAGAGGGAGGGACGGGCAGCTGAAGAAGAAAAGAAGTGTAAGTTGTACTGATCAGAGTGTGAGGAATACATTCAGACTGATTGACTATAGGGAAATCACCACAAGCTCCGGATCTCTCGCACGCACAAGCGAGGGCCAGTGCTTACTTCTCTAGTTGGGGCACTTGGGCAAGTGAGAAGAGAAAGGGGTGGGGCAACAAAACGCCTGTATCCTCACCCACGCCCGATGACAATAAAAGAGCCGAAGATTTTAAGAAGGCAAAGGATGCCATGATTGGTGTGGACATACCAGCGACTTCACCCCTGCCAAAAGAGATCAAAAGACGGACTTTGGTATTTGATGCTGAAGATGATTTGGTTGAAACTGAAAAGAAAAACGTCAATGCTGAGAAGGATACAGATGGTGCTGAGAAGGATAAAGATAGTGCTGAAAAAGAAAAGGATGACGCGGTCAAGGATAAGGATGGTGTGGCCAAGGACAAGGTTGACGCGGTCAAGGACTAAGCCCTGTTTTGATTCCGATGCAGAGCTTTATGGTTTGCGGGTTGGCGATATGATGATTCGAATTCAAAACAAGCAGAGTATCTACTACCGTTTGATGTGGATCTCATCCAACTTGACGATACGCCTTGAAGTCTTAACAATTTTTATTACATGGATTTTGTAATCTAGTGTAATCTATGCTATGTCGTCATCTACATTCATCAATCGTCTATAGTGTGTTGATATTTCATCGTATATCTTGTCCCATCATGGCTTTACATTCAGCTTCTCTCCCTCAATGAAGTCCCTAATAGTCTGCTCCAGCCCCACATCCTCGCTGAACCCCAATTCCTTCGCTCGAGTGGTATCATACCTGGCCGGCCAACTCAACACAATCCTCTCCGTACTCTCATCCCTCTTCTCCTTCACCAACGCCCTCGTCTCTCTCCCCGCCACCTTCTCCAACGCATCCAGAATCTCCTCACTCGTAGCCGTATACCCGGGCAACAACACCTGTCTAAAACGCCCAAACCTCTCCGCAGGCACCTTGACCGCATGCACTAAATTCGCCGCCAGCGCCCTCGGCGACGTAAGCCAAATTCCTATCTTCGGATCCACAGGCAACTCCGCCTCAATCCCTTTAACAGGCTCCCTCACTATCCCGGATACGAACGATGATGCCGCCGCCGTCGGCGCCCCCGCCCGCACAAACACGGTCGGCAACCGCACCGCACGCCCGTCAATCAAACCGCGGCGCGAGTAATCGTTGATCAGAAACTCAATCATGAGTTTCTGCGTCCCGTAACTCGATTCGGGCATGGGCACTACATCCGTCTCCGTCGCCACTTTTTCTACCGCTGCCCGCCCGTACACCGCGCATGACGACGTAAACACGACTTTAATCCCTGGGCGTAGCTCGCGGATCGTGTCGAGTAGAATGCGCACTGATTCAAAGTTCACGCTGAGGCCTAAGTCGAGGTTTGCTTCGCTGCCGCTGGACATGATGCCGTGCAGGATGTAAACTGCGTCTGGGTTTTGAGCGATGAGCGAGGTGCAAGCGGAGGGGGAGGTGAGGTCTGCGGCTGTGCAGGTGACATTTTGGGAGGAGGTGGGGTTGGGGGGTTCGTGGATGTCAGCAAGGATGAGGTGGGTGGTTGTGTTTGTGGCGAGGAGGTGGTGGGCGAGGATTTGGCCGACGAAGCCGTTTGCGCCTGTGATAAGGATTTTCATTTCTTTTAGTGGTGTGGTGTCTTTTCTTCAGTCCTATGGGTTTGTTTATGTAGGAAATTGGAAGGGATATATGAGAGAAGAGGTAAACAAAGAAGTTTTTTTCTAAAAAAAAAGGTTGTTCTGGTGGTGTTTGATAGAACCTGGTTACATGCACCTCCACATTCCCTTTATGAAGGCTTCACCTGCTCGGTAATGCTGCCGATTCGTACAATGTGGGACCGGCATTTAGCCCGTTACCTCTCTTGCTTTCCCCGGTATTCGGGGCCCCTCCATTTGAAATCCTCTGCCTCGAGACGAAGAGCAAAATGAACAAACGAGTTTGGATGATTATTCCAAAGAAAAAAATAGTAACAAGGGTTTCCCCCTTCCTAGTTGCATAACGCTATTGTCAAAGTATGTTTTCTGTAAGAGCTTATTTTCCCTTCTAGATCTGTATCCCCCTTCCCTGCAACTGACGCTTACAGGTACTCCCGTACTCTAAAGTCATGGACTGCGGGGCTAGGTTGCAATAGGAAGGTGGACCTATGACTACAATTTTGATCAACGACCCAATGACGAGACTGCACGTAAACCTCGGATGATGTCAATACGATGCCTTAAAAGACGACTGGGAAAACTTGGGGTTCCAGGCACGTTTTCCGCCACTATGTGGAGAAAGTGCTACTAGAACTATTTTGTTATATCCGAGGTATTTATGGGGGAGGTAGAGTACAAAAGTGCGGGGGAGATATGGGATTCCGAGAATGTATTGATCTCTCGCTCAATTTTTTTCTTCGCCCCTTATGGCAAGAGTAACGGCATTTCTTTTGGGTCTCTCCCAGTTTCCTATCTGGGCTGTTGCTGGAAGCCCAGCGATTATTCAGACTTCATCGGGCAAGGTCAAGGGTTTCACTGATGATACAACACCGAACGTTGCGCAGTACCTTGGTATCCCATTTGCAGAGCAGCCAGTAGGATCATGGAGATGGTTACCTCCGACTCCAGTGAAGAAGTCGAACAAGATCATCCAGGCGAATGTGTTGGGTCCTGCTTGTCCCCAGTTCGAGGTTGATAGGCAGAATGTTTGGCTTACCGATGCGCCAGAGTTTATTATTACGCCGCGCGATTTCCAATCTGAAGAGTGTCTAAATGTCAATATTTGGGCGCCTTTAGCTCATTGTCGGGATGGAGGCCGTAAGAACGAACTACTACCTGTGCTTGTTTGGATCCATGGTGGAGGCTTTGTGACTGGCGGACCTAATGTTCCGTATCAGGTTCCTTCAAGATGGGTTGAGAGGACTGGAGAGCACATTGTCGTTGGAATCAAGTAAGTTTGGAGCAAATAACCCTCCTTTTTTTGGAGAAATACCCACCATTTGCAGCTACCGTCTGAACATCTTTGGCTTACCCAATTCAAAGAGCCTCAAGGCCAACGAACAGAACCTTGGTTTACTGGACCAACGCCTGGCTTTGGAATGGATCCGAGATAACATCCGCAATTTCGGTGGTGATCCATTTCGCATCACACTTTGGGGACAGTCTGCAGGTGCTTCTTCCGTCGACAACTACAACTTCGCTTACCCCAAAGATCCTATCGTTTCGGGTCTCATAATGAACTCCGGAACGGCTCTGCTCCCTATCGCAAGTGCCGATGTCCAACAAACAAACTTCACCTTTGTCGCCAAGCAGTTTGGATGCAACAATTCCAATCCCAAAGCCGAGATTGACTGCTTCCGGCGCGTGCCCTCTACAGCCATTGAACGCTTTCTCAAGCAGTACGCCGACAACAGCACATCGCCCAGCCTAAGTTTCACACCAGTAGTCGACAACCGCGCATTCTTCTCAGACGTTACTGCGCACGCTCTGGCTGGAAATTTCTCACGCAAGCCTGCCATAATCGGCACGACTGCCGACGAGGGTACCGCATTTGGAACGTACAATAAGACATATGGGCCCGTCAAAGCCCAGGCAGACTTTGAAACAGGCCGATACTTCCTATGCCCTGCTGCGCAAACAACAGACGACCGATACACAGCAAACACCACTACATTCCGCTACCTCTATGCTGGAAACTTTAGCAACATCTCACCCAAGTTCTGGCAAGGCGCATACCACTCGTCTGATGTTCCGTTGATGTTTGGCGCCTACGGCATTGCAAGGGGCAATGGCACGGAGTTCCAGCGCAAGGTCAGCGAGCAGGTGCAGGACTACTATTTGGCATTCGCCAAGGACCCCGTTCACGGATTGCCCAAGTTGGGCTGGGAGGCATACAAGCCGAGTGGCGAGGTGGTGTTGATTGCGCATGAAGGAAAGGTGGTACAGAGCATTGAGGCGAGTAAGTTGAAGACGCCGTGTGATGGTGCGATGCCGAATGGTAAGCCTTTGCCACCGTAGAGAGGAGGTCTGTGAGTGGAGTACTCTACTTGGAAGCAAAAAGCAGTTCTCCGTGTCAATATTGCTGGATGGATAGTCTGTGATTACATATCTTTTTGCCAAGAAATTCGTATCCCTGTATATGTAACACACTATGCACCCATCCTCTCTCTGTATCGCTAATCTCACTTCGCGTATCGCACTGCCAAAAGTAAGATTCATGGGTCCACGATCGAGACCCACCAGGTCTTTCTGCTAGGATTGATCCATCACCGCTCCTACGTAACAGCAAGTATATGGTGCATGGGTACATGAGAGGAATGTGGACCCATAAAAGGAAATCCACGAATCCATGGACAAAGCCACCTCACCACAACGTAGTCGACTTGAACGCCGGTCTGAGCGTTCCGATTCCCTGCATACCTCGATGCGGCGACTTTTGGAGCATGGATATGCCCTAGACAAAGAGGAGAGAGAAAAAGCACTGGCTTTGTTATGCACATGCCGCTAGTGCATGGTATGGAGTTCAACAAGAAAAGTTAAGCCGCCAGGATGATGATTCGGGGTAACCGATGCGAGCCTGGAGTATATGCGTTGCTTTTAAGATCAGATTAGCGAACAAACGACGCATGGATGCTTCTTACGGGCAGCGCACGGTTGACCGTATTTTCTGTATCGGTTGGGCGATCGGGAAGGTGCAAGAGGTTCCCGGGGATTGTTGTAGGATTGCAAAAAGGATGGGTTGTGGTGCTGGGGTGGCCTAAGTATGTGGTATTTGATCCTTGCGTCTCGAGACGACTGGGATAATGTGACGGACCTGGGCAGGTAGAGCCGATATACCTGGAAAAGAAAAACAACAAGAGTAGCAGTGGAATTCAGGGACTGTGATGACATTAGCGAAAAGGAAGTTGGGAGTGTGTTGAAGCACGTGACGTAGTGTGGCTTTAAACAGTTGTGGCTTCCACCTGCCACAGCGGGGTTTGCATGATTGACATCGTCAAGCTGCAGCACAGGCGCGTTTTAGACAATGTGACGTGACGTCAAAGTGGTGAGTTCCAAGAATGGAGACAAACAAACAGGCTCGAACACGTGGTGCTGCGCGTAGCTCTGAACTGGCTGGGTACTTTTGGCTACCATTGTACTCTTTCTGAGCACTTTCCCATCTCTCTCTTTCTCTGACTCTTGTTCCTATTACCTACAACCACAAAGATATCAACTCGATCCCTGCTGTTTTGAGCTTACTGTTGATCGCCTCAACAACATCTATAGTTCGGGAGAGACGAATTGACAACACATCATGGCGAATCAGGCACCCGCATCGCTTGTCGACCATCTGACGGCCTCTGGAGGCGCTGAACCCGCAGGTACGGGATACACAATGAAGCATTCAATACCCTGGCCCCGCTAGACGCCCTCTCTGCCCCTCATCAACTCCACGCATATGACAAAAGCTGTTACCGACAAACCCCAGTTCACAAGTTGCTAACACACGTCAACCAGGCTTCCTCAACGACATCATCAAGAACTTATGGCCCAACATCTGTGTAGCTGGCTCCAACATCATCAAAGACACGGTCGAGCCAATTCTTGCTACCACACTTCCTGGTCCGCTAGCCAACCTGCGCTTCGTCAAGATTGATTTCGGCCACATTCCAATTGGTTTTTCGAATGTTGATGTTCATAAGACTTCGGCCGGAGGAATCAAGCTCGATATGGATATGAACTGGGAGGGTGTGTGTGACTTTGAGCTTGATGGTAAATTGGTTCCAAAAGTGGTATGTCTCGTGTGAATTGAAAGCAGATCAGGAATACGACTAACGGGATGTTTAGGGTGTTGAGCGGGTTCATATGAAGGGCCGTATCAGCGTCTTGCTGTGCCCATTGGTAAATGTCATCCCTCTGGTAAGTCATGCATCTAGTGAGCCAATACCCAAAGCGTATTCTAACTCGAAAATAGATAGGAGCTGTCCAGATTGCGTTCCTCAATACGCCAAGTCTAAAGCTGGACTTCACAGACGCCGCAAATATTGCCGACTTTTCTGTTATTGACAGCACTGTCCGCAAGACCATTCTTGGTGTCATTGATTCAATGGCAGTGCTCCCGAACCGCTTCCTAGTCAAGCTGGATCCCAATACCGACTATTTCAAGGCCTTCCAGCCGCACTACGGAATGGTTCGTGTGACCATCGGCAAAGCGACCGGAATCGATGCACCCAAGAGAGGTGAAAAGAAGAGCGGCCTTAAGAAGCTGATGGCAAAGGTCAAGCTTGAAGATGTACCAGACTGCTACGTCAAGGTTAAGGTTGGTGCTGAAGGGGAGTGGAAGACTTCGACCGTGGATAACAACCGCGAGCCGGAATGGAACGAGTCCCACGACTTCCTAGTCACGGACTTTGAGCAGGACATCACCGCAGACATCCAAGACGAAGACATGGTTGGTGATGACGATATGGGACTCGGATCTACGACGATCAAGGAAATCCTCCTCAAGGGCGGCACACAAGAACTCGTTCTCACGCACAAGGGCCAAGAAACTTCAGGCAGGCTCGTGATCCACGCCAAGTTCTTCCACCTTGTCAACGACCCGCAGGTACTGTCTTCTCCAAGCGCTCAAAGCCAAGGCCAAGGCCAAATTTGTGGTGTCGCTACCGTTCTCATTGCTGGTGTCCAGGAACTTCATGGTCATCGCGACGAGCTCAACCCCAGCGTCAAGGTCACTTGGGGTGACAAGACGTTCCAGACGGCAGCAAAGACATACTCGCCTGGAACCGACATTTTCAACCCTTCTTTTGACCAGGCGTTCACTATTCCTATTACCACTGATATGCTGGCTAACCCGGCTGGCTTCCAGCTTTCGCTATTGAATAAGACTACAGAGGCTGGTAGTGCGCAGGTTGCATTTAGAGACGTGCTAACCGCCGAGGGCATGATACTGCAAGACAACTTCAACGTGGGTAATGGAGCCTCTATCAGGGCGCAGATTACTCTGCATGGTGTCACGGAGGCCCAGTAAGTGATGCTGCACGGGAGTGAGGTGAAGCAAGTACGATTCAATTGTCATTGTTGTGCGAGGGATACAAAATAAGTGTAGTAGCATGATATTGTAAAAGCTTTCTGAGTGACGAATAAACCTGAATTCCTTTTTTCTTAACAATATTATGAAGAGTGGAGTATCTCTGCGAGCAAGGAGAATATGCGTAGGGGAAAGAAAAGAAGGGGAGAGAACCCGCCTACTAGCCCAATTAGCCAAAATCAACCTCGATCATAACAACGACGCCACCTCCAATACCCCAAGTCATTCATCTCATCATAACATCATGAACCCACATTCTGTTCGCCAACCCTCTCGTAAAGCAGACAAAAACAACAATCGAAGAAGGAAAGAAAAAAAAACATGCTCAAGCCCTCGCCCCTCATATCTTCTCCGTCCCCTCCCTCCACTCCCCATCCATTCAACAGATTAGAAGAAAACAAAGGAAAACGACCATTTTGTTCCTTTTCCCTTTACCGTCCCACCGGTTCAATCCTCATTCTCGGGCTCGCTGTGGCTAGACTAGCTAGTTGGATTTAGCCTTCCCTGTTTGCCTGCTGCCTGCTGCCTGCTGCTTCCCCCCATCATTCCCTGCTCCCCCTCTTTTCTGCTCTTCCCTACCCACCAGCCCCACTCACATAGTCGCCCCAGCCTGCGTACCCCCATCCACGTCCAGAATCGCCGCCTCCTCCACACTCTGCGGCTTAACAAGTTTAATGCTAACCCCATCATCTAAACTGTAGACTCTGAGGCCCAAGACGCAGACTGCATTCCAGGGCTTGGGTTCGTTGTCAGATTTTGGGAACGGGGGAGGGGGAACTGGGATGGGGGCGTCGCCGTAGACTGGGGGGCGCGAGGGTGAGGTCTGTGGTGGTGGTGGTAGCGGGGTGTGTGGCTCTGGTGCTGGGTCTACTGGTGCTTGGGGAGGCTGTGACGTGGATACTGATGCGGAGGCGTCGGAGGTGGGTGTTAGGCCTGACGATGTGGAATTGCTGGAAGTGTCGGATGGAGGTGTGGGTTCGTTAGCGTCTTTGGTGGTATTTTCAGGGGCGGTATTGGGAGTGTCGGCGGTGAGAGGTTTCGGTTCCGAGTTTGTGGTTTTGAGTGGCAGACTTGCCGTCTCATCAGTGCTGTTTTCTTCGGGAGCGGAAGGAGATTTGCCGTCCTTCTTGTGTTCTAATTCGGCAGCGGGATCTTTCGGGACATCGCCTTGTTCCGTCTGAGTCTTGCTGTCTTTGACCTCTTCTTTGGATTCGGGGGTTTGCTCCTTTGCTTGCTCCTTTGTTTGCTCCTTACCCTTCTCCTCCTTCCTCTTCTTCCAAGCCTCATAGTCGGCTTTCTGCTCCTTCTTCCAGGCTTCGAATTCCTCCTTTTCCTTCTCTTCGGCCTCTTTTTCCTTTATCTTCTTTTCTGCTGCCTCCTTCTTTTCCTGCTCTTTCTTCTTCCTATCCTCTTCAGGAAGCTCGAATACGCCCTTTGCGTTTGCAATGTCGTAGTTCAATCCAATTTGTCGGAGCTTCTGCGGGTTATGCTCGGCCAGCTTCTTCACGACATCCAGAACTTCAGGCTCATCTGGGTCTCGTGTCGCGACGATTTTGGGCACAACTTCGTATACACCAGGTTCAAGGTCGACCTCGGCAGAAATGCTGCGGTTTCCAAACCAAGGACCGCGTGCGCGGACCAGATGGTCACCAACTGCAGCATTCTTCTCTTGCAAGATGAAATGCAGGTCAAAGCTATATTTGCCCTCCAACCCCTTGAAATAGCGCCCGTCCAGCTACTATCATTAGTACCTGAAGAGCAGGATAAGAGGTGGCACTAACCTGGCAGAGTACGAAAACGGTCGGGCCAGCTTTCTTAATTTCAACCGAGAACTTCATGTTTAGATAGCCAGTTACCCATGCCACCGAAACACTTGTCCACCGCTGCACGACGGTCCATTGTTCGTTGAACAGGCGAGTGCGATCAAGCAGATCAAATCGCTTGAGCAAATCGTCATAGGACATCCAAAAGAGTCCGTCATCTCCAAACTTGTGGTCTAGTTTCTTGAGCCAGTACGGTGTCCACTCTCTCGAGCCGTCGCTCCACGGTCCCGTCCATTCGCCTATCCTTGCATTCTGTCTTCTGCCCCACGGGTTGCGTATCAGTACCAATCGGTACTTTTTGCCATTTTCGTCTTCCTCGTCTACAGCCTTCAAGACAGAATAGGCATGGCTGAGGGCAAGACCCCTCAGCGCATCCGACTCTTCACCATATGAACTTGAACTTGGTGACGAAGCTGAAAACAAAAAATCCTTGCCAACTTTCAGTAGTTCTTCCCAAAGCTTCTCTCTTCTCAATACACGATTCGTCAGGATCTTGGTTGTGACGCCGCCAGTCAAGTCTTCGACGGCTTCACCGCTCCATCCACCAGCAATGGCATCGTAATCACCGTGTACTGTTCTTCTGTCAGCTATGCAACGGACATGTACAGAAATACGCAGAGTCCAATCGTGCAGAGAAGTTCTTACTTTTGGCGTACGCTTTCTCCAAAAGGGGAAGCCAAGTCTCGTTGTCGTCAGCGCAAGAGGCAAAATAGAGCGCCTCAGATCCAGTCTGGTAGTTTTTTTTGTACTTTATCTCTCTCGCATTGGTCGGGTCGTATCGATCACCCCATTCCGCATCGAAGTCACTGTTGTTGAGGTAGAGGTTGTCGTCAACGACGGTCCAGACCCACTCGCCGTCTCTGTAAAAAACGAAGCCATAGACTCCACACTCCTCGTCTCTAGCAACACAGACTTTCTTCATCAGCGAAGGGTTGGCGCAGATTGTCGAGGCAGCAGCAATGAACCAACAGTCCCCGCTTGAGCCCTGTTTGAGATCGGAGCTGGAGAAACCATCAATGACAAATTCTGGCTTGTCGAAAATCCAATCAATACGATGCACCGATTTTGGGCTGTCTGAGCTTCGGTTCGATCTTTGGGTCAATATCTTGGCAGTGGTGTTGAAATCGAATGCCGCACCATCCCCCATGAAGACGCCGCTCTGAACAAGGGTGGAGATGGCTCTGCCTAGCTGCGATGCGCTGACTGCAGGTGGCTTTTCAGTCTTTTCATTGTACCAGTACATGAGTCCTTCGAGGCAATTCTCATCAGATAGATTACTGATATCGAAGTCCGGGTCCGTGAACTTCTCATTTATCCGGATACATTCTTTCACGATGCGTTTGACGCGAGCACAACACTCTGCTGCAGCGGCCTTGTACGATTCGGCCGCATTTTTGCCTGTGACTTTCCCGATTGGATGCTGCCGGGGGAGGAGATTGGCATACAGACTTTGCGGGAATATCTTGGTGACTTTGGCTGGTTTCTTCGTGATGAGGCTATCCCAGAACTCGTTGATGGCTGCCTGAGGTACACCGATTTGCGTGTCATCGCCGCTATCCGAGCCCATGCTTGCCCTTTGCTTTGTATAATGACTTATTCAATTGCAAATAGAAACGAAACAATTAGAGAATGGAACAAAAATGATGCAAGGCTGGTTTGGGGACAGCAGATATATGTGGAATGAAGATGGGGGCCAAAAGTGCCATACTTGGCGCGTGGCTGCTTACGGCTTTGTGCGACTGGATCACATTGTGTGAGTGGCCCCAATGCAGGCGAACTGTGCATGGTGCTGGGTCTGGCGATTAGAGATTTGGTGGAAGCCTGTTGAAAGAGTACCTGTTGTGGAGTTATGCTTGCATACGATGCTTGGGGTTTTAGCGCAAGGCAACAGCATAGTAGAGGATGATGGACGACCAGAAAACATGGGCAAGTAAAAGAAAGAAAATTCTCAAGAGCCGCCGTTTGAATATGCGCGACGCAATAATAGTAACTATAGTCGTGTGAGATGTGGAATACGGAAAGGTTTTTCGTGTCGGTTGATATCGCCATACGTATGCACATATGTAAGTTGTATGTAGCGGACCGAGACTTTGCGCTGGAAAGCGGGTGGGTGAAGGACCGTAGGCGGGAGGGGTAGTAGCCATTAGTTTGTTGTGTATGCCATCCTTGGACAGCCATAGCTCTGACCAATAACGTTATCTGCCGGTTATCCGCCTCAGGCTCGCGCTTTTGGCGGAGGCCTCTTCATTGTTGAAGCTGGGAACGGTTACCTGTTGCGTGCACGTCACACGCACACCCAAGGTTAACCTGATTCTCGTAGTCTCTCGATGCAAGTAGTATGGAAACAAAGATGCTTATATGCTCTAATTATATCGGATGAATTGTTCTTTGGGAAATCGCAAGACCAGCATAACATAGTAGCCGTGATTTGACCAAAACCGCTCTCAAAGGCACGCCAGCAGCGATTAAATAGGCGTTCGTCACAGCCCGTTGCGGTGCAAGTGCAGTAGTTTAGCTGAGACACGCGAGAGCGGCTCGCGATTTCTACCTCATTTGGACTTGCAGATTTGTCTTGGGAGCCAGTCATGCACCGAACCCTTTGGAGAAGGAATATCGAAGCTCAAATGCCTCGCATCGAGCATCGAGGATGCGCGTCTCAGCTCGTGCAAGCCATGTACCTGCGTGCACACCCTAGTTCTGAAACCTGACCAAGCTAGTTCTTGCACGAGGTAAGTCACCATCCTTAGCGATGCAGCGGCTACAGGAATCAACCGGGAGGCGAGTCGTTGAGATGAAATCAGTGTGTTGGATTGCTGTCTATTACAGCTGCCAAGATGCGCGCCCTCGTGGGTATGTGAAACAGAATCTCCACCCAAGGGCGTCTAAATGTACAGATAGCTCAAGTCGACAATTGTGTATAGTAATCAGAAACAAAAGACCGTGTAGTGGTACCAGATGATGAAAAGAAAGGAAATTTAAAAGCATTAAGGCGTAATGGTTTGCACCAGTCGTTGTAGGGTCAAAACACAATAGACAAAACGGGACCACATGGTCTCGGTGGCCGTAATGTGATTGAAGAAAGAGTTCATGTAGGATTGGTAGAACAGGGGAAGGCGGCATTTGCCAGACAGGAGCCTGGCCGGATCTGAAACGGCCAGAAGCGGGTACCCCCCCTTCCTTTTTGTAAAGCAAGCGCGGAAGCCTGTTCCGAGCGGAAAAAAAACGTGCCATTGTCGTAAGGTGATTGCTTTTTTTGGCATCAAACGATTCGATGGAGGGGGCCGCCCAAAACGCCATGCTAAGAGATGGAGAAGAAGAAGGCCACGTGATGGATACGAAGAGAAGCAATGCGTGATAGGGAATCCAGGTGGTATGATGGTCTGGGAATGGTAGTAGGCATGTTGCCAAGCGGAGAGCGAAGGGTATTGGGCCGTGTCGCGTGTGTCTAGGGACATATTTGGTTACCGGGATCTCGGGTGGGCTGGATCGTAGTTGGCGATCCATGCATTCCATCTACACGGCAGCGAGTCAGCGTCAGCCAGAGTGGATTTTTTGACCGACACTTGGCACAGCTCGCATGTGTGGTGATGCAAGATGCCATTTGTGGTGCATGGAGGGGCGACTGGGGTGTGTGGGAAGTATGAGGCACTTACTCACTCATGCTTTAGAGGCACAGGGCTGGCACGTCTTGAGCTTGCACTGATCGCATTCGTAGATGGAGGTAAAGGGCCCGTTGTGGCACAAGTTGCAGGTCCAGACGACGAGCGTGGTGTCGGACTTGATCAATTTGAAGCTGTGGGAGCAGCTTGGACGGGCCATTGCAAAGATGGGGAGAAGACGGGTAGACAAACGATGGCAATTAAGCGGGAACGACTGTGGATATATGTGAGAGAGAGTAGAGAGAATAGGTGTGTGAGTGAGAGAGGTGGTGGGTGAGATGGGGCGGGGGATAGCAAGAGTAGATATAGCAATTGAGGTTGAGTACTGACGTGAATAGTGGCGGCAGCACCGCAGGGGCCAAGGAGGAAACGAAGTTAAGGTAGGGGAGGGTAGAGAGCGAGGGTGTTTAGGGCCGGCTTGATCGTGGCTGACAAAACAAACGTCAATGTGGAGGAGGATGTGGAGGAGGTGGAGGAGGAGGCAGGAGCGACCGGAGGCAGAATAGGCAGGAGAGGCAGGAGAGGCAGGAGCAGTGTTTGGATGGTTGCTGGAGAAGGAACGACTCCAGGGCTTGCTTGTTGCCAGACTGCAGACGCTAACGACGCGGATCTTGGGCCGTCTTATACTTGTTCCCTTCTGTCAAAGGCTTGGGGGTAGAAGCGGAGAATAAACTTTGGCTACACTCCAAGCCATTCGACGGCCATCCAGGCCGAGTCGAAGTGGGTGTGTACAACGAGCAGCAGCGCGCAGCCGTGCAGCCGTCTGGCCATCGTGCCTTGCTGGAGTGTCGAGATCCAAAGGCGGATGACTGCTGGACCGATGAAGTAAAAGATGGCCTTGATGGTGCCACGAGGGAGTGGGCCAGCCGCCTATTACGACGTCGAGCTGTATCCGCCGGTCTACTTACCTCGCTCTCGCGCTCTCTCTCTCTCTGCCTCGCTCGCCTCGCTCGTGCTCTGATCTTCCAGGGTGGCTCTGTCCACCATGACAGGCTGCCTGTCCCGCAGCCGCAGCCGCGACGAGCATGCCGTGTAGAGGCCGCAGCAGGCCCGAGAGTGCATGGCAGGGCAGGGCATGGCAGGGCAGGGCAGAGCAGGGCAGGGCAGGGCAGGGCGCAATGGCATAGTTCGGCGAGGGATCGAGGGCAGCGCTGCTGCAGCCAGTGTGTCACGGTCAACCGTGCTCGGCGGCCGCGTTGTGATGATGGCATATGCGCCCTCGTCCACAAGCAGACGTTTGGGCAGCCTCAGTATGTATGCAGCCACGGCGTGCGCGACCGAATGCCACAAGCAGTCGATGCTAGGCTGGGCGCGGCATTGGCTCCTGGTACGTTTCCTTTTTTGCTGGCTGCTGGCGTGCGCCCACTGGCGATCCCGGCTGGCCACATGCGCTTCTTTGGAGCCGCATGGGCTGCCGGGCGGCCCAGACACGATTGCCGAAACCGTCGCTATGCATGGGCGTCCCTCTCCCCCGGCCCGTTTGCTCTCCACCAGGCCCGTAAACACCTGGTGCATCCGGCTGCCCACAACAAACTCTACCACCACGCCCGGACGCCAGACGCCCGCCAAAAGCAACCCAGCCATTCCGCCAGCCAGCCAGCTCCGGACTGCCTCCGAGTCATCGGCCGCCTGCAGCTTGTCGTGTCCCCAGTCCGCCAACACGTCCAGGTGGGTGCAGTGCTGGGATTCGGCCCACGGGCATCCATCTTGATCTTGCCCTCACTTTCGTGCCCTGCACCGTCTGTATCGGGCTGGCCTTGACGCCCGGTGCCACGATGCGAGATCTTGCAACCCGATGGCCATTTGTCTTTTGGGCTAGCTCCATTGCTCGTCCCCATGCTCGACGGTTGCAAAGCAGCCGCGTGCAAACATCGCCGCGTACTACGTCCCATCCGCTCTCAACCTGCCTGCCGACCCCGGACCAGGCTCTTGGAAAACTGCCTTCGCTGGCAAGCCGAACTTTTGCCGGCCCCTCGTAGCCCCGAGCGTTGCTGTCGTGCACGCCGTTTTCTGTCACTTCACCATAGCTCCACGCACAGCCAGATCGTGCCGCCAGACCTGGTGTTCGGGACCAGATGGCCTCTACTAGTGTCCGCTCCTTTTGCAGCCCCGGCAGCCAATCGGGCTGTTTTTGCACAGCCTCGTCAACACCATCACACCGTTCAGCCAGCAAGACAGAGGCCGACCAGGTCCATCATCAACCCGCCTACCTTGTAGGGCGCCATTGCTTCTCTTTTGAGCATACTCCATGGTTGTACCAAGGAGTCTATCCTTCCCCCCTACCCCCTCCCCCCACCATCACTGCACACCACCCAAGTAGCTCGACAATTCTTTTGGCATGGAGCTGATCGTGTTGCCCGTTTGGCTGTCAAGCTACCTGACTGCTATGTCACCACCACCTCACCGCCGAGTCGTCGTTGACGCCTACAGGGCCTCGAGCAATGTACAGAGCACATTGACGGACCTACGCCAATATGTATTTGTGCCTCCTTCCAAGACAACTCTCAATGTTTGTCCAGGCCACTGGCTGCTTTGGGCCACCTGATCTCAAACAGGTCAGCTAGTATGACAGAATAAAGTCAAATCCCGTGTCCGCGGTGTGCTGATACTGCAACAGGCCATGAAGCTCGACGGCTATGGCTCCCTTAGAACAGAGCCACCAATAGGGTGGCTTTCGCTGTGGACCGCCATGTATGTAGCTTGGGCAACCTTCACCATCGAGTCCATCAAGGTAGTACAGAAGCAAGCGGTGAGCTTGTGTAACCGAACAAGTCTTCGCGTGGCTGCGATTGCCGAGTCGAGCAATGGATATGAAAAGGCAGGCCAGATGGGCTGCATGGCATTGTGAAAGGCGGGGACTCGAGATGCTCTGCAGACACAGAGGCGCATCGTGGTCTACTCAAGGACCCTGACTGGCCAGACGAAGCGACTCTGTGGTCGCGTGCCAGCGCAGCAGCAGCTTGTAAGACGTTTGGGTAGTGCAGTCATATGCATAAAGAACGAGCAGCAGCCCCGCCAGCTCACCGTGTGCATCTTATCGATTCCTTGCAGGTCAAGATTGCCCTTGGAGCTGTGCTTCCCAACCAAATCCCTACTACGTCGCTCCTTGGTGTGTGCACGTCGCTTTTGGTAATTGCGAGTCAGGTGCGAGCTGCCACTGGCTGCCTACTAGTCGTTGCCGTATCGAGCGGATAGTGGGGCAGGCCCAACCCCCGACCTGCCGACAGCCTAGCTACTAGAATGTCGAGCAATTTTGCCAGGCCTCATCGGCCTTCACCACAATTTGCCCACTACGAGAACGTCACTCTCCTAGGACCGCCTACCATGAGGGGCGCTATCGTCTTTGGGGGCACCTCGCACCCCAAGCTTGTCGAGGGCATTTGCGACCGCCTGGGCATGAAGCCTGGCTCCGCAACCCTGGGCAAATTCAAGAATGGAGAGACTTCTGTCACTATTCGTACGCTCACCTCCCTCTCGCCCTATACACACGCGCTAAGTCCTGCAGATACTTCGATCCGAAACAAAGATGTCTTCATCGTCCAGAGTGGGAGCGAGAAGTGCGTAGCCTAGCCCTGTCGTGCGCCAAATGGCTAATGGGTCAGAATCAACGACTCGGTGATGGAGCTGCTGATTATGATCTCGGCCTGCAAAGGCGGCTCGGCCAAGTCGGTCACAGGTACCAGGTGCCTCGGTGAGCTCAATGCCAGCTACTAACAGCCGCAGCCGTCATGCCCTACTTTCCCTACTCGCGTCAGTCCAAGAAGAAGCAACACCGCGGTGCCATCACTGCACGCATGGTCGCAAACCTTTTGCACATTGCCGGCGTCAGCCATGTTATGACAATCGACCTGCACGCTTCGCAGATGCAGGGCTTCTTCAAGTGCCCCGTTGACAACCTCGTCGCCGAACCCCTCATCGCGCGCTGGATTCGCGTCAATGTGCCCAATTGGAGGGAGGCTGTGGTTGTTAGCAAGAACCCGGGTGGCACAAAGCGTGTCACATCGCTAGCTGACGCGTTGAAACTCAGTTTCGGCATTGTGACGACCGACAGGCGCAGGGCGGGTACAGCAGTGCACTGGAACGAAAGCGCCATGTTTGAGCAACTTCGACTGGATGGTGCGTACGAGACGCCAGGTTTGGTGCGAACTGCGCTGGATACGGATGCCGACGTCACACCAATCAGCAACATCACAATCGATCCAAAAGCGGAACCGGGCAAATCGAGCCTCAGACGCACCCCCACAAACCCACTTGTACGGCGAATTCATGGTGGCTCAGAGTCGACAGGGAGCCATCCACTGTCCAAGTCGATGCGTGCGGGCTCTATTATCGAACCCGAAGTCCCACTGGAACCCATTCGAACTGATGCAGAGAACCAAGAGCAGGAAGCGCCCGAGGAGCAGGATGCAGATGAGAGTGGCGCCGAGGAGGAGTACACTGATGAGGTTGGTCCATACCAAAAACTTGTGCCATCTTTCTAACTATCACAGCGCGCACGAAACGTCATTCATGGACGTCTAGTCCAAGGCCACATTGTTGATGACACTCATCCTTCGCCATCCATGTCCGCAACCTCGCATAGCACCTGGCGCAATCGCCCCCCGTCGGAAGGCGATAACGACGACATACCCAATCACATGATGGCCTCGTTCGTTTCGAATGCCTCATCTAGTCGTAATAGAGAGACTGAGCATTCGCACGCTCTAGGTGGGACCTATGACGCTGCTGCCTCGTCTGAAGACGAAGAAGAAGACCTCAAGAATCCCGAACTTGAGACCATGGTGACTCTTGTTGGCAATGTTAAAGATCGTCCCGTCTTCATTGTCGACGACATGATGGACAAGTCTGCATCGTGGATTGCGGCCGCTGAGACTGTTGTCAAGCGCGGTGGCGCGACCAAGGTGTATTGCTTTGCCACGCATGGCATCTTTGGCGGTGGCTGTCTTGAGGAGATGAGCAACTGTGATGTCATTGACAAGATTGTCATCACTAATGCGTTCCCGATTCCCGAACACAAGCTCGCTCAGGCCAGTCAAGACAAGCTAGACATTATCAAAGTTGATAACCTCCTAGCAGAAGCAATCAGGCGAAACCACCACGGAGAGAGTATGAGCCAGCTCTTTATGCACTACGACTAGGCAAACTACCATAATGATGAGAGGCCGTGGGAGAGTTTGAGCTTTGGTTTGTTGTTAGCAAGGCGTACGGGTGCCACTTTATTACTACTTCATAGAAAGTACGAATATGGCGTTGTGAAAAAAAAAGGAGACAACGGTAGGTGGTGGTATCACTAACGAGCCTATCTGTGTGGGCGTAAACCACGGATGCAACATGATATTTATACGAGGTCATGAAGTCGCAGCAGTAAGTTGCAGATGTCGAGGGCTCGTTACTGACGATACCTGCACCATGTTAGCATCCTACGTCAATCCTTCCTGTCTTGTTAACCCTGATCTTCTTTCTCGTTCTTGACTCCCAAAGCAGTCATTGACTGAAATTGTGATGCATTACACACCAACGATGCAGGCCCTGAGCCTGCAGGAGTCCCGTGATTTGATACGGTGCACTCTTAACGGAACGTTGGAAGAGGGATATCGACATCTGTCTTTGTTTGTGCCTGGCTCCCTTATGAGAGCTGGGCCTGAGACGGTCTCGTTACATATTTGTTTCAATCAGTGCGTGTGTATGCCTATCGTGCACGTCTTGTGTAGTATAGCGATGCTGTGGTAAGGAAAAGTGTCAGCTTGAATGATTTGATTTCAGAATTTCTTTGTATTCTTGAGTGCATTTCTATTTCTTTACATGTGTAAGATCACCTATCTTCCAGCTCAACAACCATGTCATGAATCATTACAAGTCCAAGACATCTCAGTCTATCCATACACGTTCTGCCTGTTGTAACCAGGGAACTGTTTAAGCACATTCTCATCGAAATTTTTCAATTGCGGACAGCTCAAAGTAGCAACCGCCTTGTTTACAATGTCGGTAAGTGTAGTGAGCAGGCCGAGAAGAATATCAGGCTTTGCCAGCGCAGAAATTTGGTAGACAAAGCAAGCCAGGTTATTTCCCTTGAGGAGATTGGCAGAACTGAAAATACCGCTGGTCAGGTCTGCTACGTCGACACCAACGAAAGAGTCGGGTTGACCGGTGTTTCTGGAAACGAGTCAGTCTAAACGAAGGTGCTTGATCTTAGAAGAGAAGGAGCAAGGGACCAACGTACCCGCCAACCTCAAGAAATTTGGGGTACAAAGTAGCAGCGTTCAAGGTATCAGCAAGAAAATAGGGCGTGTCATATGGATATGCTATCGCACGACGGTACTAGCAAAGGAAACACTCCCATTAGCATATACACTCTCTAGCCACACGAAGGAACAAACTCACCCAATTGTTCGGGATACGCTCCCCGCCTTGCACAGCAGTATACTTGCCGCTTGTCCCCTGAATCCCAAACCACGACTGCAGCACGTCATACGGCAAAACCCCCTCCGGATTCTCCGCCGAGTGATTCGCCATGAAGCGAAAAATAAACGTGTACGCCGCAGGCTGCACCAGGACGCCTGCAAAGGGGCCACTGAAATAATACGGATTGGATTTCCTCTGTGCATCCACTCTCGCACTGCGAAACGCAGTCAGGCTCTCGAGCGTGACGAAGCCGCCGGGCGACGCATCAACCAGCTGCTGGAACTGCGCAGGCACTGTCTTGAAGTTGTTGCCGGTCTGGTACAGATCCGCGCGCGTGGGCGACCCGTCCGTCTCGTACTTGTTGTGGGAGCCGCTGAGGCCGTTGCCCAGAATGCCTGTGAGCCCGGCTTGTCCGAGCGAGGGCTTGCCACCTATGGACCAGCTGAGGATATCGCCGCTGAGGGAGCCTCCTACGGCGGAGAGTAGGAGGGCGAGCGTGGGACCCATGCCTACGACTTTTGTCGTTGCTTCGACGTATTGCGTCACGGTGGCGTAGCCATTGTGCGGTAGGAAGTTCTGCGCGAATGAAAGAGTTTAAGCATGCGATCTAGCCTTTTTACAAATGTATGTATGTTTATTTGTTTTTAACTGGGAAAGACGTACATGGTTTGCCAGAGCGTTCAGCCCAGGACATGGTCCTCGAAGGTCACCAGGGCCCGGAGGAACGTATTCATGGCCACTCCCCGCGCTAACATCGATGTACTGTGCCTTTGCATCGAAGATGGGCACAGGCTCGAATAGAGATGTAGCGGCGCTCACACTGCCCTGTCTTGCTTGCATCGCCCTTGCTACCTCTTCCTCCGCGCGCTTTAGCACTTCCGGATCGTGTCCTGCAGCATCTAGTATAGTAGTCGGCCATGCGCCCGTCAGCGACGCTGCTGCCGCAGCAAGGAGCGCGATTCTCACACGCAGAAAGTACATTGTAAAAAAAAACCCACACAAAAGTAAGATGCAATAGTTTAGAAATGGAAAGATGGAGGATGTCAAAGTCAGTCTTGACACCCCAATCAACCAACCTCTATATACCCTCCCTGCCTTACTGGCTACTTTGCCTTCCTCCGTCCGTTCATATTTCCCTTGTGTACATAGTCTCGATTTAGAAACCTTCCGCCCCAGCAACAGCGTTTCCCGCTACTATCTAGTTAGACTTTCCGCCGATATCACTTTAATATCCTCCCTCCCCCCTGGTCCCCCATTCATCTACCAAATAAATTTCACGCCTTGCAATTGAAGAATAACGGATATCCCCGGCGGTCGGGTCACGTAGCGGCGCGATGGGCCTTGAGATGTCACGGGCTAGAGTAAGATTTGCTATGTGCGTGCTAGGGAAGTTAGGAGATAGGTGGAATGGCTGGGTGCTGCGGTGGCTAGGGTGAACTTACGGTGGTGAAAATGAGGGGCTTGGGTGTACAAAGATGTGTATGTGTGTGTGTGTGTGTGTGTGTAGATTGCGTGCCCGTTTGGTCTAGTACGGGAGACGCCCTTACCATTTGCGGTGTTTTGCGTCTGGAGGGGCTAGGGAAAAGTTACGTACTTAGAGCATTAGGTGATTTGGCGGAGGGGGTTAGTGGTTAGTGCTAGTTTGATGGATGTGCGTATGGACGGCGCATGGCTTGGGCGTGTGAGGCGTGGTGTTTGGATTCGATGCTAGGACCGGTGGCGATAGAGTGCGTAGTGGCTCTTTACTATTTCCGGGGCGCATAATTGGATGTGGGATTGGGTCATTGAGCAAAGGAAAGGAAGGTATCTACACAGTTGGGTCCCGCCCCATGTACGTTGTGTATTGTATCGTATGCAGTCAGTATCTGATACCCCCCCGCCAACCGCCACTCCGCCCCCCAGTCGTTTGTGCCGCTTTTCTTCTTTCTTTTTCACGGGTCATGCGCTGGCATCTAGGGTAAGCAGAGTGGGATGTGCTAGCGCACCGTATGGGTTGTTGTTGGGGGGATCGAAGCACCCAGCTTTACATAAACACATCGTCGTGACGTGATGCATCTTGTCAACCATTCCCAAAAAAAAAACTCCAGCTTTTGAGTTCTTCAATCAAACATCGCCATTTAGAATTACTCTCTGCTAGTTCAGCTCAGTACCTTAAATCTACGCTCAAGAACTATTATATACTTCCAAACACTGATCGAAAGTCCTTCAAGTAAGATCTTGGGTGTAAATTTTCCTATTGGACTAGCCGCACGCGTGGTTCGCGGTCTAGAATCTAGTTTTTATGATTGGGTTTAAAGCGACGAGCCCGGCGACCAAGAGAACGGAGGTGCTGCGAGATCTGGTTTGGTCCAATTGTGGGCGTCGGACCGTTTATGGTTGCTTCCTGATATGGGCCGGACGCATATACGCGCGCTCCCGCGGGGATCTGCATTACGACCCCTTTTGTCCTATTCTGTACATCTGAGGTTGTCCGCGGGGAACTCAGGGTTTGCTGCCAATAGCGGTGATGCTATTTGCCAGGATAGACTGTATGTACGATTTGGTGTTGGCTATGTATGGTTTAGAGCATTTGGGGAGTTCCCGCGCTGACATGCGATCTCGGTTTAGTTGTGCTGATCGCATCTCGATTTGAGCATCCTGCCTGTCGTTTCAAGGATGCACCGGTCATGAGACAGCGGAACGATGGTTTTCTGCGTTGAAACCTGAATGGCGCAGGTGGCATTCGTACTATTGGCGATGGAGCAGGGGAGAGGTAGGATTGCATAGTGTATGTGGCTTGAGAAGGCGCCGAGGAGCAGTTGCGCCGGTCAGAATCGGCAAAGACTAGTCTCTCGCTTGGTAAAGACATCTCGATTTACGGAAAAGGGGGAGGGTATCGACTACTGATTGAAGACAAGACTGTCCTCATCCATGGCTGCTTGGGTGTGCATTCGCACACACTTACTCCGCGGGACACGGCTCAGCTTTTGCGAGTTGCGCTGACATTGACATCATGATAGGTTAATACCTTACCGATAATCTGCCAAATTTGAAAAAGGGCAAGCAGATGGAGACTCGATCAAGTTATTCTTTCATGGCGTTTCCTGAATAATACGCTCTGCAGTGGCTGCGCACAGGCTATTACGTTACATTCTCTAACAACCAGGTGCAGACCATGTGCTGGCTACACATAATCAAGGATAAGGTTTGGTCTAAGCGCAGAACAAAATCACATAGCCACATTACTCAATCGACAATATTTGCAAAGCTCAGCTGAATTTTGACCGTGTTGAATCTAAGAGATACGAAACATGTTGGAGCCAACTTGATAACTATCGTCCATCACAGTCAGCTGACTTAACCCTAGTTGGTTTGTGATTGAGCTCCTCTTGCTATGCATATCAGAATTAAAAGTGAGACCATGCTTTCGTCTGGATGTTTCTTGGTCTTTGGCCGATCCCAATCTTGGCCAGTGGGCTGGTGGTCATTTCAACCAGCTTCAGATTTGTTAAAATGGCGTTGACCAGGATGATATCACTACCATCTCCAACCAAATGTTTGTCATCGCTGACCAAGCATTGGCCCATACATATCTTGATGTTTTCATGTTTGACAGAACCGTTGACCGCATTAGCAATCTCAACGGCTACCACTTGGCAGTTTTCCTTAGGTACTTCTCGTAAACTGTGAAGAATGTCCTCCTTCAGAATAGATCTTTTCCTGGCGTGAATGCCGAATTTGATCAGCTCCTTGATTTAGAGGACAACACGGAACATTGCAACGCATATGGATTTCCTTCTTTCTTTGCAGTCCTGAGAAGCGTTTAAATCTCAACAAAGCGATAGCGTGACGCCGAGAGAGCCCACTGGTGTAGAGCATAGTACACATGATGAGTGATGGTCGAACAAAGTCATATTGCAGTCGGCTCGGGGTTTCTCGCAATGAGCTCTGCCTTCACGTTGATAAAATACCAGAAGATCTTAGTTACTGTGCCTGCAACTTGACCAACGTAGCTGTGATTCTGCTGCAATAACAAATGGCGATGATAACGGCAAAGCTACCACATGTGCAGGATTACTGCCTAAGCGAAAGCGTATGAAGACGCGTGTGATGGTCAAGGTGGCAATATGAACTTGTATGACAAGAGGTACTAAATCCAAATGTTCAGGTCTTTGTAACTTTTAGATGATATAATGTGAGTATATAGCGAGATTGCCACTCTGCCAAACCCCCACTAATATCACAACCATTACAAGACTATTGCAATGCAATCATGGTAGGAGATAGAAATCGTAATAGACTATTCTATATAGAATCTACTTCAGCATCTTGCTTACATGTATGCAAGTTATGTTCTGTCTTACTACAGCGTTTATAATGTCTTTGCGACGGCTCACCTACCTTGGCGCGCGCTCTCTTCTTTATCTTCTTCCTATTACTACGCACCCTAAACTCTCTTTGAGTTGCTAGACTCTCTCTTTCTTTAATTATTAGAGTCTCTCCCTTCTACACTTGCTTTCTTTTATAAGATCTTCGTTGTGTAGCGGCTTAATTAGCTACCTTAAGCTTAGAGACGCGTTTTTGCGCCAATACCAGCTTCTGCGCAATAATCATAGTGCCTTTAGCTAGATTTTTAAAGGCAACTACTACAGTTGATAATGAACTGTCTATATGCCTCTAAATCCTCTGCTTTACTAGCGTTAATTGCGACCCTAGTTCTAGGATATTGTGTTACAAGTAACAAAAAGATTCTCTCCCTGGCGTGGTGCGAAGGGTTGAAGGCTAACCGCCGTACACGTCAGAAGGTAATGATCATCACGGGGCGCCGGTTACATGATGTGCCATCCCACTAGGATGCAAAATCCCGACGAAAGAGGTTACGAGAGGGATGGCAAGACTGGAAGCAATGAGGATATAAGGGTGGATGGATTTCATTATTACTCTCGTTTTGGTCAACTCAAATTGTACTTTCTTACTAGTTACTTTACTTCGCAAGATTTTTACTTTGTTGTTCTATCTAGCATAGATGGAATTGATTGTCTTTACCTTTGGTTACATCCATAACTCTTTTTCACTATGAATCGCTAGACAAATCGTATGGCTTACCGCAGATTACTGTCTCACCCTAACCCGGACTGAGACTAGGGAAGTATAGCCAAACCCCGTGTAACAACTAGGCAGTGCCAGGTAACGAGATTGTATTCGATAAAGAGCTAGGCTCTGGCCTACGTAGCTATCTATATACTATACTGATTGCCTAAGCAACAATTGGGCCGGGCAGGCAGAGTAAACAAGGTCGTAGACGAGGACAAGAGGCGAAGGACGTTAGCCCATTACAGACATTACTTTTAATAGTTGTATTGGGGTAGAAGTTGGTGGGGTTTTGTCAGAGTGGCGGTCTCGCTGTACACTCACGTTACAAGTAATTCAAAATTCAATTTCAGCCCTCGTCTTGAAGCAGCTGCAGATCTCCGAAGACTATGAACAGCTGCTTAAACATAGTCCCTTATGGCATAGTAGTCTCAATTAGATTGTTAGGGCATATTGTTCTTGCAAATCAACTACTACTAAGGAATGCTATTTCAGAGTAATTTATACCAACACTAGCGTACCCATTGGTGTTGCTATGTTTGGCCGTATCGTGATAGCATTGCCGATAGACCCTCTTGTGCTACAACAGATGGGCGTGGCCAGCCAAAAGAAGCTTCATTGTTCTACATACAGGTAGATTCATGGTGACCAAACCTCTAAATTTGAACCAAAAATACATTTTCATGCGGTTGGGCCCAGGTTACCTCATGTATTTCGTACCGTGATGTCGCCTAGAAGCAATTCTAGGAATTCTAGATAAATAATTCTCAGGTGTTCAGGGCTCATGCACAACATATCCGATATCATTTTTACCTATCTCAAAGATAGATTTTGGGATGGAGTCTTTGGGTTCGCATTGCCTATAATCGCGTTATCATCATCGTGGTGTGTTCGAGCAACCAGATAGGCCTTTAAGTCTTGTTAACCACTGGCTGACAGGCAGACGACAGGGAAAACCAACATACCTACACTTCCTCATACTATGTACAACGGCATCGTAGTATGCAAATAAGCTGTCTCAACACTGATAACGTAAAAGACCACTGAGCCGGACACTTTTTCTTGGCATTGCGAACATCACTTCCGAAGTAACATGCCCCAACCACGTGAAGATTTATTAACTCAGTGAGAATGTAGAATTACTCTTGCTATTCAGGCCTATCGTACGGGCCAGTTTAAGAGCATTCGACGCGCTGTCGCTGTCTACAACGTTCCTTTTCAGCGGCTTTCTGATCGGCTGAAGAAAATCACATTTCAGCTCCAAGCATCCTTAAACCGCCATAAGCTTACTATAACTGAAGAGCAAACAATCGTACGATATATTCTTGACCTAGAATCACGAGGATTTGCTCCCCGACTGTGCGAACTAGCAGATATGGCAGAGAAACTACTGCGCGTACGAGATGGCCAACCTTTAGGCAAGAACTGGGCAAAGCGATTTATATCGCGTTCGGACAAGCTTAAAACAGCTTTCATTCGAGCAAAATACCGCCAGAGAATACAGCAGGAAGATCCAGAGGTTATTAACGCGTGGTTTGAGCTCGTACCAGAGACAATTGAGAAGAATGGGGTTCATTCAGACGACATCCACAACTTTGATGAAACTGGCTTTCAGATGGGCGTAATTGGTTCAGTGAAAGTAGTTACAGGTGCAGAGCGTCGTATGAGGCCTACTCTTACGCAGTCAGGCAATCGCGAGTGGGTTACAGTCATTCAGAGCATCTGCGCTGCGGGATACGCTACCCCGCCATTCATTATCTACAAAGGACGCGTCCACATCTCTGCTTGGTACAAAGAAGCAGATATACCGTACGATTGGAAGCTCTCAGTACCATAGAATGACTGGACGAACAATGAGCTTGGCCTGGCGTGGTTAAAGCACTTTGATGAGTACACAAAGACGCGTCAGGTGGGGTCGTACAGGCTGCTTGTTCTTGACGGCCATGAGAGCCACCTAACTTAAACCAAGAATTTAAGGACTACTGTCTCGTACGAAGGATCCTTACTCTTTGCATACCTGCTCATTCATCGCATATACTTCAGCCACTTGATGTTGTCTGCTTTTCGCCTCTTAAGCAGAAGTACTCCCAACGCGTACGAGGCTTGGCACGCCACCACGTCTGGCATATTGATAAGAAACTGTCGCACGCGTACGTGCGGTGAATTGATGTGTGTGTTGTTATTTGTAATGCTTTCTACAACTGTCTTTTGTACACGACCATTGCAGGAGCTTGTTACATGTAGAATATCAACGTACATCGGCTGTAATTCATGCCGATATATCCTGGCATAGTCTGCGACACGAACGCTTCCTCCCAGCCTTTCGAGACGCGTTTCGCGACGTGTTTACGTCCGATAACTGCAAGAAGGCCTTTGAAGCAACAGGGGTAGTCCCTATCGACGCACAGAGAGTCATTGATTGCCTTGACGTACGCCTTCGTACCCCACCACAGGGAGCTCAGCCAGAAACACCCTGGCAGTCTAAAACACCTAGCAACTCGTACGAATTTGGATCACAGTCAAAGCTAGTAAGAGATTCCTTCACACGATCACCAACTACTGCACAAGAAGGCTTCTCAAAGCTTATTAAAGGAGCTGAGGAGATGCTACATGAGAATGTGCTCATGAAGGCCCGCGTACGAGAGCTTGGAGGGCAATTAGCAGGGGTGGAAGAGCGCCGAGGGCGTAGAAGAAAGAGGACTCAGATAGGTGGGACACTAAACTTTGGTGCAGGAGCATCGCAGGCAGCTGGAAGTGCTTCTACTAGTCGTACGACATCAAAGAAGGCACGTGGTGGGGGTAGTCAAGAAAGGGCTCTACCAGGTCAACGGCACTGTGGAACCTGTGGGAGAGCAGGCCATAACGCCCGTACGTGCCAAAAAGATGTAGAAGAAGATTCTTTATTAGATACAAGTGAGTTGTATGACGCATCTATAGCTAGTGTAGAGTAATTCAAGTTTTTGTACATGATGTTCGCAAATGCCAAGAAAAAGTGTCCGGCTCAGTGGTCTTTTACGTTAATAACAATACTACACCACAGTATATAATTATTCTCGAGAAGTTCTTGCTAAAATCAACTGTGCGAGTAAGCACACTTCATATACTGGTGACTATAATGTTGGCACGGCAAAGGCCTTAATTGAATCAAACAACTGCAGTTGCATAAAACACTAAAATGAAGACTTGACTGATTCGACTAGCTACTGGGCTATTGACGTAGCTATATACTCAGCAATAGCAGGCAAGGCTGCGACTGTTGACACGTGTTCCCCTGCCAAGGCGCGTATACCCTTGCTGACATTTTTATGCCCGTAGTATTACTGAGGTAAGACTGGTGTCGCCAGCTCGACTCCAATATATGTCCCAACATATAAGATTCTACTTAAACATAATCTTCATAGATTTTCGTATGAAAGATCTCTTGACTTTTCTGATCTCACATACAGCGCAACCCTATCGCTTCCATTCTGGATTGTAAAAAAAAGTAGCTCATCCCTCGACGTATAATTCTGGAACAAAACATTTGGTCGCAGAGTTTCCATGGGCTGTGCATATACCCTCTCCATGACATACGTACTTTTTCAATTTAGTGTGGACGTCCTAATTCGGATCATAGATACTCAGTGTTAAATGAATCACCCCATGGAAGAAGGACATTTGGATCGTTGAGACATTTCGTAGTAGCCTTTACCATCTATGACAATGCATACGCGGTCAAATAGCCATAAACCAATATCTAGAAACGCGTTAACTTTTTTAGCGGCGATATCGCCGCCGCTACAGTAACAAACAAGACAGTCACTATGGTCGCAATACGGTGGGGGGTCATGTAACTGCTAAGTAAACTAATAACCAAGGTATATTCTGCAAAGTATAGCATTGCTTAATGACGCGAACCGTTTCCCAAAATTCATCCATCGACCTAAATCCATTAAGCCCGCAACCCCTCCATGAGCGCACCTTCTTCCCTCTTCCCCACAGCCTGGAAAACAGCGTCGTCTCCACCAACATCTAGTCCCTTCTCCGCTCGCTCATACGCCTCATCACTCCTATCCAACAAGATTTCTAGCTCTTCTTTACCCAACAACTTCCCGCCTTGACTTGCCTCATTGATATCGTACTTTTCTCCATCACTTCTCCTCAAAAGCTTCTGAAGTTCTTCAAGTTCCTGCTCCTTCTCTGAGCTTCTTGTTCCACCTCGATCGTTCCGCACACCACCCTTTCGAATGACGAGCTTTTCCAGACGACGTTTCGCTTCAGCAGACTCAAGAAGTTTTTGTTCTACGGTGTTGCGCGTCGCAAACCGGTAGACAACAACGTTGCGTGTTTGGCCAATACGATGTGCGCGATCCATGGCCTGGAGATCCTGTTGGGGGTTCCAATCGCTGTCAAAAAGTATGACCGTATCTGCTGCTGCTAGATTGATACCTTGACCACCTGCACGTGTGGACAATATGAAAATGTCGGCTGCTTCTTTTGTGGCGGATGACGGTTTGTTGAATGCCAAGATTTGATCCTGCCGGTCGGTTTGTGCTACGGAACCATCTATGCGAGAATAGTTCCAGGCGCGGAGGTTCAGATAGTAACCAAGGAGATCGAGGGTTGTTGTGAACTGAGAGAAGATGAGAACTTTGTGGCCACGGGCTATAAGCTCTGGGAGAATGGAATCCAGTAGGAGCATCTTGCCCGAAGTTGATACGAGCGTCTCATCTGGTTCTGTCTCTGATGCAAAAGTCTCAGCCCCGTCCGTGTCGACTTTGATGAATGGATTAAAGAAGTTGTACGGCGAATTACAACATAGCCGAAGTTGCATGATGGGATTACCAAGCTTCTTCTGCATGAGTTGACGTTTCGCGATTTCGAATGTTGCTGCGCGTATCTTCTCGTCCTCGGCATCCGAACTAAGGTCTTCATCATCCTCATCTTCTGACTCTGGCTTGTCCAAGTTGGCGAAGTACTTTTGGTCACTGACCTCCTCGTAATTCTTCTTTGGGCGACCTCGGCTTCGGGTTGATGCGACAGATGAAGGAGTTCCAGCGCGGGAAGTCTTTGCACTCTTGTTGGGAATACACGTGTCGCTCAGAGCTTTGCGCTTATTACTGCCGTTGTTACTGCGAATGCTCAACGGTGTCCCCGCTCGACTACTGAGACCGATACTGAGTCTTTCCACTACCTTGTCCTCAAGATAAGACCGGCTGGTACCATCAAGGATGGCTTGGTAAAGCTCACGTTGCATCGAGGTCAATGGTGCATACAAGACGTACTCGCGCTTCTTCGGCATTAAGCTTTCGACATCCGTCTTGACACGACGCAACAGGAAAGGCTTCAACACTGCATGCAGTGACTTGACCAAATATTGTTGACGTTCTTCCGATAATAACTGTTCAAAACTGGCTTTGTCCTTCAGCCCGGAAAAGTCAAACCAGCTCTCAAATGTAGAGAGTTTGTCGAACACTGTAGGTAGAAGGAAATGAAGCAGCGACCACAACTCTGTCAGGTTGTTTTGTAATGGTGTACCTGTAATAAGCAGACGATTTGCGGATTGAAATTGTTGCAGCTCACGAATTAGTCTGCAATCGAGATTCTTGATGCGGTGGCCTTCGTCAATGATGATGAATTGCCAGCCGAAACTTGTAAGGTATTTGCGGTCGTTCATGCAAATTTCGTAGCTTGTAACCATGATGGGAAAGTCAGCTGTGCCGGGGTTCCGTAATCTAGTTCTGCGCAATCTCTCACGCTCTTTCTTGTCGCCGTGGTAAAGCATGACCGGCATGCTTGGTGTCCACTTCTCAAATTCCGCAACCCAATTGCTCGTAGTGCTGAGTGGTGCGGCAATAAGAAAAGGACCATACGACTTGTTCTCCCAAAGATGAGCTAGCATGGAAATGGTCTGTATAGTCTTGCCCAAACCCATCTCGTCAGCCAAAATACCATTGATACCGTTATTGTATAGCGACACCATCCACTCGAGCCCCTCCAGCTGGTATGACCGCATTGTACCACCGGTGACGAGTTTGGGCTGTCTTGCAGACTTCAAATTCGTCATTCCGATATCGCCTGTCTTGACATTGTCTTTGTCGTCTTCTGTTGCTTTTACAGTATCTGCTTTTTTCTTCAGCTCTTCTTTACTGAAGTAACTAGATATGTCCGATTGCTGCCTCTTTGGCCCTTCTCGACCTTTGGTATCTTGTTTCTTGGGTCTCCCGCGCCCCTTCTTCGGTACCGTGTCTGCTTGTTCTGTATTCGCTGTCGCCGTTTCGTTTGCTGTGCTTCTACGCGTAGCTCGTCTCTGCGATTCGGCTGCCGTCTTCTCCGCGTTCCTTTCACGTGCTGAGGTCTCGCCTTTGGTCTTCTTGTCTTGCGCCTCTTCCTCTTCCTCCTGCTTTTGCATTTGCTGGAGCATCACTGACGCATACAACTTCGATTTGTTCATGAGAAACTCCAATTGCTGGAACTTTTTATCCAATGCCTCCTTGCCACTCTTAATGTCCGCCTTCCTCTCCTTCTCTAATTGCGCGTCGTATTTCGCGTCTTCTTTCTCGCGCTGTATCCTCATGCGCTCTTCTTCTGCCTGCATCAGTTGTGACACATTGTCCTTTTCCATGGTGGCAGGTGGCGGCGATGACGCAGGTGTAGAAGGGGATTTAGATATCGCGCTCATAGCAGGGAGTGATGGGATTGTGCAACAGGCCATAAATTAAAAACAAGGGAGAAGTATCGCAATGTAGTAATTATCAGTGCTGGTATCAGGGATAAGTGGCGACAAACCCTTTGAACGGGGTGGTTGTCTATGGGGGTCGCGACAAAGGAAGACGCGCTAGGCGAGAAATCGATGACGATATCTCCAACGCGCGATACGCCCCTGAACTTAATTACTATCTGCCACACATCAACCACTTCAGCTCCACTGTTCTTTTTTTTGCATAGAACGGTATGAACAGCTACACGTGAGCTTCCTCATAAAACCAGTCGATAGAAAACAGCGTCTTCCGGGTTCTCATAATAGCTCCCAATCTCCTCGAACCCATACTTCTCGTATAATTTCCGCGCAGGTGTCATCGTCCTCAGCGTGTCAAGCAACATCTCCTTATAGCCCCATTTCCTTGCATAGGAGACTGCAACATCCATCAGGAGCTTCGACGCACCAAGCCCTCGAGATTCTGGGGTTAAGAAAAGTCGTTTTAGTTCGCACGTTATGGTGCTTGATGAAGTCGAGTTCGCTAGCAAAGCTGAAGATTCGGCGGTAGTCGGCGTAGTGAAAAATGGCCGTATGGCTATGCATCCGACCGCCCTTTCATCTCTTGTCGACTTGGAGTCGGGCTGTGCTTTTCCATTCATTCCAAGTGATGTTGTTGAAGATGCTAGTTCTGACACATAGGATGATGCGTACGCTAACCACACCGCGCCCCCCTTGTCAATTGCATATTTTCCAGGCAACTCTGCCAGTTCGTGTTCGAAGTTTTGGAAGTCGAGGCTAACGGGGAGTGATTTTGCATAGGCAATGAACAATTGTTTCACACTTTGTTTGTCGTCTGGGAAGACGGCGAGGCGAATATTCACGTTCGGTTGAGCCATCTTCACTTGCGTGTTGTGTGTGGGGTAGATCTAGGTGTGATGGCTCAACAGGAGGATGCAAACATTAAGAACATTTCGCTCGTGACTAGTTCTTGAGAAAGCCTGACCAATTCGAGATATTGCTTACCCCATGCCGTTACTTGGAATGTTCTAGTTGTGGTAGTGATAGCATAGGGCGTGCCGTTGTTGTATTCGTATTCGCCAGATGCAGTTGATGGATTCGAGTCATCTCGGAACAGCCCCACTTACAGTTGGACAACACCTATGCTGCTTTGAAAATTAATTTCCATGAACAATATATTATATCAAATTCTTCTTTTCTCCATCAAAATCACGTGTTTGGTCTTATGGGTAAGCAACCACATCGTCTTTCATCATCTCCTTCAGTTCTAACAACCCCCTCGTCTAGTGGTATGATTCTCGCTTAGGGATTTCCCGAGCACAGCTTGCGAGAGGCCCCGCGTTCGAGTCGCGGTAAGACCCATTCATTACTTTTTTGCCTCTTTGTCAGGCATCGTATCCTTTTCCTACTTGTGGGAAAAGGTGCAGAAAGCGAAGAGGGCACTGTTGGCACGAAGCCGCTGTTTTTGCACACTTCCAAGCACCATATGTCTTTTCAAGAACGACAGCAGGTCACGCACCATTAGTGGTTGTCACTTACGCAGTTCCAAATTAAACGGTAACGTGTTTCACCGCCGAGCGACCCACTTTCCTACCACGCTCTACCTTCGTATTCATATTGTGCAACACCACCACAATTTATTCATTTAAGTATGATAAAGTATTATTCCTCTAAGGTATCGCTGTCTTCTATATCCTCTAATTCTACTTGGCAGGTGCGAGAGTTGTGTCCAACTTGGCTGCAACGTCCACAGCGCCGTTCACTGCACACCCTCTTCGCAGGCGTTGCACCGTCGTTACAGCTGCCATCCTCTGCCTCAGCAATCTGATCAGCTACCTGGCCAACTTTTTGTGACCCCTCTGTCTATACATAGCGCCACTTGCGAGTTTTCCGCTTTGTTGCTTCTTCAATCGTAGCCTCAAGGCGATGGATTGTTTCGCGCATTAACACTATTTCATGAGCTATCTGCTGGGCTTCCTTACTTAACTGCCGCACCTGCTCATCAAGAGAACTTGTAGGAGACACTTGTTGAATTTGCATGCGGTTCCGAATAAGCGTAGTCTGCGCCTCCGTTTTGCGCGCGTTGCGCGGCGTTTTCGGATCCCAGATGCTAATCTCTCTTACGCTGGTGGAGTCGGCGTACGCAGCACAACGTTAAGCTGTGATAAAACAGCGTGAGAATTGTGTGGCACAAGTCCAGTACCTCAAAAGCCTACACGGGTATTGTTCACTGTAATTATCTTGTTATAGGCTTCTTTAAACGCTGGTAGAAAGGTTCCTTTGCTGATATAGTAGATGCGACTGCGCGCCAAGGCCGAGATGGCGTCGCCATACGCGCGCTTTAACGGCAAGAATCAGCTTACATCAAGAGGCTGTAAGAGGTGCGACGAGTAGGGAGACACACAGAAGAGGATCGTCTTCTTCTCTTCACAGAGATCTCGGGACTCCACTGAGCAGTGGCTCTCGTGGCCGTCAATAATGAGCAGCCTATAGGTCCCTACAGGACGCGCATGAGAATCGAAGTGACGGAGCCAGTCAAGCGCTAGATTGTTATTCGTCCAGCTAGTAGAGCTAACTTGAATAACCCAGTCGCGTGGCAGACCCTCTATAAACCAGGTGGAGATCAGAACTTTGCCTGCGAAGATAAGAAAGGCTGGAACGCGCTTCCCTACCGCGCCAACAGCTTGTATTAGCGTAACCCACTTGCGATTGCCTAGCTGGATCTTCTTTGACTTCTCTGATTTTTCTGAGCCTGTAATAACTGACTGTGATAAAATCTTGTCCATAATAAAGCCAGTCTCGTCGAAGTTGTACATATCTTCGTCCACAATATCATACTTCGCCTTTGTCGCCTCGATTAGATTGAACCAGCCCTTGATAAGCGCTGGATCTTCGCAGGCAGCTCGCTGGCGATCGTATGGATGGCCCCGGCGCGTAAGCAGCTCAGGATTGCGCTGGATGAACCTATCGACCCAGTTCTTGCAAACCTCTTCTCCGCCACGCTCTCGGAGCAGTCTGTTAGCCATATCTCGCACGTCGTCTCTCCCACAGGGTAGTCCTTGCTCAGACACAATAATTACACACCGAGTAACCGCCTCCTCTTCTAGTTTTGTTAGGCGCTTGCAGTTTGGCTCGCAGTCGCGTCAGTGCTTTCCGTCGCATCGTCGACGTATCGTCATTTTAGGGACGTTGTAAACCTTTTTAGCCTGCCGAATACTTTGAATTTGGTTCCTAGTAAGCTCAGAGACTACTGTTTACAAGTCAGCTTCAGTATAGCTCTTCTGGGGTTGTGGTTGTTGAGACATCACGCAATGTTGTGGTAAAGGTAGGGCGCGGTAGTTGAATGGGCCGCTCGGTGGGGTGGGCCGCTCGGTAGTGAAACACGTTACTATTTACGTTTGCTGGAACTTTTTTTAGACTTATTACAGGACGTGTAGCTAATACAATGCACAGTTCAATATCGATCCACGACGAGAATGGCGTTCTAGGTGACTGTAGAGCAGAGTGACTATTGTCGCAGCCAAATTTAATTCAAGATTTACGTCTATAGGATTCAATTCTGAGGTGTCTCATTTCAGAGGAAGCCCGGACCTCAAGAAATAATGCGATCGAATCCGAAGAATTCATACATTCCCGATTATGTGAATTTGTTGGTAGAAGCCGCAATTGTTGGCTAGCGAGCAAAGAATAAGACCTACGTCTTGCAGGAAAGTCTATATGATGTTTACCAAAGCGAATGAGGCTTCAAGTTGGCTTGACACGTCGCGCATAGCCTGATGACCACGTCAGCCTCGCACGGGACCTGTATGCTTCAACCACGACAACTCCTTACCCGTCCTCAGATCGGTGCTGACGGAACTCATATCTCTTCCAAAATTGTATAGTGGACGCCGTTTTATGAGCCTTATTATTCACACAAAGATCCATCCCCGGTTGCACATTACATATACGGAACCGAATCAGACCCGTCGGCGTACCAAGCCTTCCGCCAGTGCTGAAAGTCATCCCCATGCGGTTTAGCGTTGTCAGCGTCGGGCTGTGACACCTTTGTATTTGGTGTGGGTATTAAGCATTCAATACCACAAAAGCTGTCTCATTAGTTCGTCGAGAAGTCTTTCCGAATTGAATTTCTTCGTCTTGCGGTCCCTAGTTAGTTAGCACTTGTTTTGATCGTGCAAAATGACAGAAACAAGTACGCTCTCTGAAAGCAGGCATGAAGAGACCCCAAACGTTACGGGTATGATAGAAAAGTATGCAGAGAACTTAGTGGACTTATCTAACGTCGTGACACAGACACAGAAACTTCGGCTTTGCTACATGAAAACCCGGCTGGCGAAGAATCGGCTGGTGAAGATACCCCACGAGAGAGCGTTGACCTCGACAACATATGTCTACCAGAGTACACCCAACTAGTGACAAACGAAGAACGCACAATAGATACAGAAGATATTCGAAACACAAAATCGCGTGTAGAAGATCGGTCCCCAGAGTACGAGAATCATCCGACACAGCGCTCGCTATCGCCGGCATACGAGGGCAACCAAGGACAGCCACCTCCTTCACCAGCTTATGAAGAGCACCAAACGCAAAGAGCTGACTCGCCAATACATGAAGACCATCATTCCCAAAGATCTTTACAACGGCCGTTAGACTCGCATAACCAGAGTGGTGATGTGCAGCAGGGTTGTTTTTCCGATGACCACACGCCTATTGGAGAAGGAACGCCGCTCGTACATCCAATATCTGCATCGCATGTACGCCACTACCACCTTACCGACCCCGTAGTAGCAGAAAGCCATGCTGGAGTACACTCATGCAGTATACTTCACGGCCGGCCCGCAGCATGGCTAGTTAAAAAGAAGAACATACCACTATCGAGTCTTGCGGCAGCCGTACTAACCAAAGAAGGACTTTTAGAGACCAAAGAGCTCCGACTGTCAGTCGATTACCATAAACCCTGGCTAGCAAAATGAACCAAGCTAACGATGATGCAAGGATTACTAAAGATACAGACATGAAGCGTGACCCCACCGACCCCATATCTGGCGCCCTACTCGGCTGTTACGACGTTGTCGGTGGCATTGTGCAGGGTCTCGCCGCAGGCCCTATCGAACTAGGCAAGCAAGCCAGTCCCTTGTTTCACGCCTCGCATTCGGCCAAAGAGTCTTCTTCCCAGACTGAAGAAGAGTCTAAATCCACTTCTGCGCCTTCGGCATCCTCCTCAGACTCAAAACGCATACCACATGCCGCCGGCAAAGTCGCGCTCGGCACGGCCAAGGGCCTCGGCCGCGTCGTAACTACGAGTCTAAAGAGCCCTGCGCTGATCATGCACGGCGTCACGAGGGGCTTCCACAACCTGCCCAAGACGTACGGCGAAGAAGTGCGGGTATACGAGGACGTGACGGGATTAAGAAGCGGTCTGCTGGTGAGCGCAAAAAGCTTTGGCCACGGCCTTGGCGATGGCATCCGTGATTTTGCTACTAAACCCATTGATGGCGCAGAGAAGAACGGCATCATTGGGTTTAGTACAGGACTTGTGACGGGGATTGCCAACTTGGCTTTCAAGCCTACCGCTGGTTAGTTCTCTCTCTCATTTTTTTTTTCAGTTGTAGCCCTTCTGAACTTTTGCTTGATTTGAATGTTTCTAACTTGGGAAAATTGTTTTACTAGGCGCTTGCGGGCTTATAGGGTACTCATCGGTGGGCGTGTATAAGGCGATTCGAAAGATTGGGGCACCCAAGACCGAGGATCCGGCGGAGGCTATGAGGAAAGTTGGGGAAGTGGAGTGTCAGCATGTGAGTGATGCGGATAAATTGTTTATTGTAAGGCTTTGGTGCCAGATTCATATGCGCATACGGATAGATTAGGTTCTTGTCTAATTTTGAACATATCGCAATGAAGCGGTACGCATCGATCTATAACTGCTTCCTTCTCATGGAATGTGGTCTAAGCCACTATTCCCGTTGGCTCGATAAAAGTTTCGGAGGGTCTGGCGCATGTCCAGTTGAGACTGAAATGATTGAAGGGTACCAAACTTCCTGATCTTCATGTCTCCATGTGGTGGACAAGAGCCGGTCGCAATTTTGGTTATCTTGGTAGACCCCGAGTAGTGTATAGTCATCAACCGGGATTGAGATGAGATATAAGCATGATTTGATGGCCCGAGATCTGCTCACCTCAACACCTCTTAGGAAGCGGAGGATTCTTCCTTACCCTTCCAATGTGCCGACCTCACCAGGTAATGACTAAGCTGCCATTTCTGTGTTTGATTAGTAGATGATGTCTAATTTGGGGTCACGCAACGTACCACGACTGTCTGTGTTTCAAAGTACTCTTTCCAGCCTGGTCTCTCGGCAATGTCGATAACAACGTCCCAAGGCCACTCTTCCGATTCGAGCTCGACGAGAGTAAAGTATTTGTGAAGATTCTTGTTATCCAAGACAGTGCTCTTCTGCTCCTTGTCCATAACGACTGCACGGTCGAGCTTGAAGAGACGGAAACGCAGCACATCAGGTGAGCTGGCAATGGTAGCTCCAACGGTGTCATAGTAATACTTCAGAACTTCCTCCTCTTTGTCATCATCCATCGTCCATTCCATGGCTGCTATGCTCGCGACATGTTCGATGTCTGGCAGCATTAGCCTGGAGTGTGCTTCGTTCAGATCGATATTCTTACCCGCACCCCCGTTGCCTTCCCAATCGTTATCCTGCCACCTTTTGATTTCCCGGTATGATCTTGCGTCAAAGTGCACTTGCTTGAGCGGACCAATCTTTGCCTCCTCCGGTAGGTCACTGGTCGCGATATCGACTTGTTTGTTTGTCTGGGCGATGTCTTTGACTTCGTAGACTGTAAAGAAGGGCCATGGCGCATCTAATTTTCCGACTGGCTCATGTTCCATGCCGCTCGCAGTGATTTCGCAATGTATCGAGTGCAGGGCATCTATGTTGCGCTGTCGCGGCAAAAATTCGCTCTCGTACCATTCTACCACTTCATCTGGCAGGTTTGCCCAGCAGCAGAAAACGCCAGACATCTTGCTTCAGCCTGCTGCTGCGAATGTGACGTAGAGAGCAGTGCGTATTCGACGTCAGTCCAAATGTGCGAACCGCTCCTCCGAATTGAATAGTGGCAGTCGAGGGCTCAGAAGCGGGCAGTGGGAATAAGTGGGAGGAGAACCTGGGAAGATAAATAGCGTGCAACGTGACGCGGCTGGGACAAGTAAAGCTATGTATGCTGAAGCCCAAAGCACTATGCAGGATAATGTCTGACGGCGGACGGTAGTGGCCCGACCGCAATTTTCGCGACCAGACTATGTACGTATGTATACTTACGTAGCGGGGGTGTGCTTGCCGTCAGCGAACCAATGGAAGGGAGCAGTGCTAAGTGTGATTGGCAGTGCAAGCCTTGAGGCAAGTGAAGAAATTCTTGCTGAGCATGGGCTAACGTGCATGCGTAGTAGGAGATCAACGTTCTCCACCACGAGTCGCCATCCCCCTGACTCGGAGACACGCGCAGTGCGCCTGATGCGGGGATGTCCAAGGCGTGTGACAGGCCATGCATGACTTGATCCGTATTCATATGCAGAGCGAAGTCCATCGGAGATTTTGATGATAATACTGGTTGGTGCATACCAGGCGACATCGTGTAGATGTAAGTAAATAGATGAAATGGTAGCACTCAAAGGCACGTCTTGCACGGTGAGCCACAGCTGGGTGAGCCTTTTCAGGCCTAGCGTCGGCATCTTGTCGGCATGTGGCTGGCCCCTGCATCTGAGGTCGCCTTGACCTTGATGATGCTGCGCATCAACTCCCAACACACTAGCTGCCTGGTCGTACTGCTTACTAGTACACCAGACATGTACGGCAGGTGAGTAATGATATCTCCCTTGATTCACCGTCTGCAAATGATTATGTCACCTTTCGGACCGGCCAAGGACAATTAGCACCCTGCACATCGGTCGGCTTGGTACGCACTGCGTGACCTTGCGCGTGAAATGCAGAAACTTTCGGTTTAGTATCGTGTATACTTATCAGATATGGCAAACGTTCCCAGGATCTGAGATGAACAGCATCGAAAGTGCTTGGATAACACCCACACCACATCAAGAGGGATATTGCATCTATGCGTACTTGATCGAGGCGGGCAGATCGGGCCCAGCACCCCTGGCCTGACAGATCATATTAAGTACATACGTAGGATGCTCGCTGTCAGGATGAGGCATTGTTTTGTGGCACAGCCAAGTGCTAGTAAAGCCACTGGGTCCAGATCATCAAGCAGGGTGCCTCAGTACATATATTTTCCGGCATCGGTAGTACAATATTTGGCTTGAAAAGCCAATAAGAAACCGAAACGTCTCAAGGATCTCAACGAGGAAAGTTAGACGTTCGCTTGGGCAGGGGTATACTTAGCCACAGTTCTATCCTTGACAGCTTCACAACAAGCGGTGAGTTCGAGATATCCTCCAAGGTAGGAAGCTCCATGAGGTGAAAATCCGTCTAATCGGCGTTTGTTATTTATGGACGAAGATGTTGAGGACCAGATTCTTCCCTCAACCCTAACAGGCTTCTGGCAGTCTTTTAGTAGAATATGTGGATATGCCAAGAGTTGAAGACTTACCATGCTAGATGATTCAGAGAATGTTGTACAGCATGTAGTCTATGTGATCTACAGCTACCGAAACCTTTCAATCAAGCTGCAGCATACTGAATAATGTTACGTACTATGCCCTTTGGAGCCGTACCTTGCAGCGATTCAACATGGTGGTTCTACCACTATGACATGGAGTTTATTTCTTGTAACAATAGGAGCCATACTTACAAAGAGTACATCCTAAGCCAGGTGAGGCTAGAAGTACCGATCACCCGTTGGTTAGCGAAAGGACTTGAGATGGCTGAACGTAGATGAAACTTCCGACCAACCGTAGGTGCATTATTTTATCTTACTCTTGATGAAGATCATACTTGACAAAATATAGGCCATAAGCCAGAGTGGACATGTAGGACGCCCAGATCCGGACAAGCCGCGAGCCAACGAGATTTTCGTCACAGATCTCTCATGTGCCTTCTTAGGACTTGATTTTGTATTGCGTTTACTAGTGAAAGTTTTCCCTGTAGAAATGAGAAGATTGAGCTTATATAGCATTCCGAATTTGATGTGACATGACGCAGAGAATTGTCACGTGATATGCTGCACCCACGAGCTAGTGTCACGTGAGTTCTGCAAAGGAATCATGATATACTACATAAGTCCGTGAATATCTGGGACCAACATTCGACGCGTCCCAACACGCAGCGTCATCTCTACAGGACAGTAACTCATCTTTATCAACACACAAGGGAACCATTGTTTTACAGCCATCAACATGAGCACTAAGGAGGTTCCAACACTGACCCTCGCCGGCGCGCGCGTCGCGCTCGAAGCTGCAGAGGCACGAGCCAAGGAAATCAAAGTCCCGATGAACATTGCCATTATGGATAACGCCTGCCATCTTCTCGCATTCGCACGCATGGAAGGAGCTAAAATCACTTCAATCAATACTGCTATCGACAAGGCCTTTACTGCGGCTGGTCATCGCGCTCCAACTTCCATCTACAAAGATGTCGTCTGGCCTGGTGGTCCCGCTTTCGGCATCAATCACAGTAACGGAGGCCGATTTATGACAATTGCTGGTGGAGTTCCGATTAAGAAAGACGGAGTCGTCGTCGGAGCTATAGGATGTAGTACTGGGACGCCGAGTCAAGACGAGGATGTTGCGAGTAAAGGTGTGGAGGCTGTGGAGAAGAGCTTCGTGGTTAAGGCTAAGATTTGAGGAGTGCGCTATTTTTTATTTTAAATGGAGTTGACATCTTAGGAGTGAACTACTTCGTTTCGCCATTCCCCGACTTTTCCTAATATATGGTTACATTGATTGCAGAGCTAAGCAGGGAAACGTTGATCACAGACCCACTTATTCAAGTGATGACAGTCATAAGCTACTGATTGCTACACTAGTCGATCTCTTTAGGTGCAAATCAGAATCTCAAAAATGCAATTCGATTGCTATGGTAACTGACGTCTTGTTTGCCAAAGCAGGACACCTTGTCAGTACTTATAGACACTACTCGCTACTATACCAGAGCGCGCAACCCCACTCATCTCATTCCAGCCCTCATGAACAGTGGCGAGAGTAAAGTATTCAAAAGAAGGCGAAAGACCACCAACAAACGAATGTCTGACACCCAATATTAAAATCCAAGCCCTCGAATGACCCACCTCAAGCCAAAAACCCAGACTACGCCATGTATAGCTTAATCATCAACCCGCGCTTCTCAGACAGCCTGATCATACAAGAACAACCACCATACACCACTCAATCCCTAAAACAACACAACCACATACAAGTCTCATATACACCTGCCGTCATCCACCCATCACATTACCTAGAAACCTCAGCCCAAACCACCCCTGGCAGCCCATCGACTTAAGCGTAGTTATGGGTTCAGAATTACCTATTTATCCTACTCTTAAGTTTCCCTTTGACATTCCACAGGGTCATGTGTGAGGCCTTGAATAGTGAGATGTTAGGATCTCATCGAATAAAAAAAGATCATTGCATTTCCCATATCAAACATAAATATAGCTGGCTATACACAATCTCGTACCATTACTACTAGCCTCCACCCCACCCAAACATCGGTATTGGAAAGAAAGCGAGAAAAAAGGGCTAACGGAGAGAAAGCACCCTCCCTAAGCAAGTCGAACACAGCTGGATGAAAGAGTGTCCTCTCAATCAATCCGAATGCCAATCACTCGCATTGCTCTCACCAAACTCACTCCTATAGCGCCTAGATGATGCAAAAAAGCACAAAAAAGTCAACAAACACACACACTCGCGAGTAGTATACAAGAAAAGAGATCGACAGAATAGAAGGAAAGAGAAAGAAAGAAATAAGAACACTTACTCATCCCTAGCACCACTCTCCGAGCTCTCTCCCTGCAGACCCAATTTATTCACATCTAGCTTCGCCAGACCGCTCTCACCAAGCGTGTCACCACCCCACTTGCCCACACCACTAGGGCTAACACCGCCCTCAACCAACATCTTAAGCATATCCTTCAGCTCCGCGACTTCCTTCCTTAGCGCACGGACCTCAAGAACAGCAGTATCAAATTCAACATTGGGCTTACAAGCCTGCACTTTCTTATCCCACCCATCAGCCTCAAAGTCGCAACTCTGAAGAACCTGCTCCCACTCCATCGTCACATCTTCATCGTCTTCACCACGACGCCGGTTCTCCTTCACAAGCCAAGCTTCCTGTTGCTCCAGCATGGCGGTGATGACGAGGAGCGGGGAGTAAATGACAGCCATGACCATATCGTTAAGACGGTCGTAGCGTTTTTGGTCCATCCACCATTCAAAGGGTAAGATGAGGAACACCATTTCGATGAGGTTGAAAGGGGCGATGAAGACGTTTTCATCGGGGGCGCGTACGAATTGCATTGTTTTTTGGGAAAAGAGAGCCATGTATTCGTCGATGGCGGCTGAGGTGATGTCTTCGTAGGCCGAGTTGTATAGGGCGATGAGAACGTTGAGGAGGATGACCATTACGACAAAGGTAAAGATGTAGTAGAGGATTATACCGAATGGAGGCTGTGGCGTACGGATTAGCTTTTCACAAGATGGATAGGTTAGTAGAATACTTACCGAGAAGTTATCAAAGCCTTCGAATTCAGGGGATTGCATGATGGCGTTGAGCATGGCCTGCATGACGAACACGGTGTCGTTCATCAAATCATCGTCCACGAGGTCAAGACTAATGAAAGCCTGGAAGAAACCAACAATAACAACGAACAAGAGCGCAAAAAAGATGAGCGACTCGCGCATCATAACCTTGAGCACAACCAACATGGCGCCAAAGAAGCGCAGCGAGTCAAGATAGAGCAAAAGACGCATCCAAAACATGGGGGCGGTAAAAGCCAAAAAGTCGTAGCTCAGCTTGTTGAAATAGTCGCGCCTACCATCGTCATCGGTGCTCCTGGGGTGCCCAAACGCAACGATGCGTAGGACAAACGAGATTGTAAGCAGGGTGTACAGCGTGCTGTTGAACATGTTCCAAAAGGAAATGTAGTACCGGCCGACCTTCCAGAACTTGTTTGCCTCATCGCATATGAAGCCGAGCGTAAAGAGATACAGCAAGCACTCGACGACATCAAAGTCGCCCGAAACATTGATAGTGTTGACAGCGCCAGTGAAGAGACCCAGATAAATGATGGACATGGCAATCTGAACCCAGTTCTGGTACTTGGGCACTCGCATGCGATCCGGGTCGAGATGGGCCCAGTAGCTAGTATTTGTCTTGTGGTCGTAAGTAACAAAACGGCTTGGGTCCTCATCGTCCTGGACGACCCACCCGCGCCACAAGTAATTGATGCACTTCTGGTATCCCGACGATCCAATGACCGTCACAGCGTGCAAGTCAACCGCCTTTTCCACAGAATTGGCTGGCACAGAAGGCTCGCCGTCGACCAGTGTCGAGTAGCGCTTTAGCAGGACCTCTTCAAAGAGATAGTTGATATCCTCTTCGGCCTCAATCAGGCGCTTTGCCATGACCTCGGCCGCAACCGCGCGGACATGGTGGAGATCGGCGTCCCACAGCTCGGCTTTTGCTTGTGTATTGAACCACTTCTTGACATGCAGCAAGCAGTATACGACGCAGGCACTGTGTTCGGAAGCTCCCGCCTGGCGCGCCGTCTCGAGCACGGCATCGGTTATGATATGGCTATGGGCGCGCGTGACCTGGTCCTCTTCGAGTTCACAGGGAATGACCTGCTCAATCTGGTGCTTCAGCCGCAGAGCCACTACCGTGACGTCCTTGGGATCAATGGGCGGGGGCGGCATATGGCGTTCGCGATGGGCGGTCGGCAGCACTGGCACATGTTAGCTGTGTGATCTCCACCCGGGGTTGCAGTCCAAAAGCTCTCGTACGCGCGCTCGTCTCATCTTGTACCCTGTGTCTCCTATCGTGACCCTCGTTGGAACTGAAGAGCTCGCCCCACCTGACCATTGCTGCAGCAGGTATTAACTGGGATATCAAGCTTGCGATGCGTATCCTTGGCCGGAGATGCAGAGAAAGCCCTGTCGAATTGCTCCAAGAAGTGGAAAGCAAGAAAGAATAGGCGGTAACAAAGAGCGACAGCAAAGCAGCCGACAAGATAGCAGAAATGGTTGGTCCAACAAGGATTGCGCCGGGCTAGTGTTTGGCTGCAAAGGCGCCAAAAAGCTGGATTGACAACGCTCGCAAACTCACTTGTGCAGCGTCATGGCGCCCATCTCCCGCCCACTCCACGCCCACACGCGGCCCAAGCTCCTCTTCTGCCCTCTTCTCCGCCCCTCTCCGCACCTCAACACCGCGCCTTGTCATTCTTGGATCTTGCATCTTGGACTCACTTTTGATTAGAGGCCGTCTTGAAATACTTTCTTTCTTTGTTTCTTTCGTGCTGTTTTCTTCTCATACATTCAATCCCCTCTTCTCCAAAAAATAGCTGGAAAACAGGTACCGGACAGGACGGATGTTATACATACATTGTGGATGCTCTCGCAAAACGCTGGAATCCCCTTGTATCATCGACGCCTCAACGCCGGTAGTCACTTTTTGACCCTTGCTTTCCCATCGTGATCATCATTGCTCGTACCAAATCATTCTCCTGCTCCCAAGCCCGCTTAATCAGCCTCGGCAACACCACCCTCGTCGCTCGTGCTCTCATCCTCGTCACCGCTAACCTCCTGGTTCTCACGCTCACGCTTCTCCATGAGCGCTGCCAGCTCCGCATCGTCGTTCTCCGTAACCGCCTTGGGCGCCATCTTAACCTGGCAGTCGCCGCCTGCTTTTGAGATGTTCTCCTTGATGTCCAGAATGGCTTGTTCGAGGCACGCGATACCTGCGTTCTTGTCCAGACATTGCGACGTGAGGACTGCCAGCATGTTAGTAACTGCTCTGTTCCCTATAACAATAACAACCACCTAAAACATACCGTAGAGAGGTGGCGACACCAGCTTGACCTTGACCTGGTTCTCGGGTGTGTTCTTGGCCTCTGCACATCGCAGAGCCTCCTTGACAGCATCAATACCCTCGTATCCGAAGCACGTAACTGCAACAATCAGCAACACATCCACACCTCATCATCTCTATCTACATACCCTCGATATCCGAGCGGACCTTGGTAGGTTGCGGTGTCAACCTCTTGCCAATATAACTCTGCAACTCCTCCTTGACAACCTCATTGGGGAACGTGACATCATTCCAGACCTCCGGGTTGGTAATGCTCAGCTTGAACGCATCAATCGAGTGTCCATACTTCTTGTTCAATGGCCATCCAATCGTCTGGTAAATCTCCTCAATCGGCGTCTGTGTCTTCTCTGCAACGTGGCGCATGATGCTGTGCACCATCTTGGACTTGTTGTACCGCTCTTCACACTTTACAATATCCTCAGGAGATACTCGACGCTTCGACAAGTCAATGTAGCCCTTGTCCTTGTCTACACGTAGTACGACGACGACTTCGTTGCGGCCCACGCGAATCAGCTTTTGGATCGATCGGATACGTCGTCGCGACAGCTCAGAGAGAAGAATCATGCCGTCAATGTTGTCTACATTGTGTTAATCGGGGCTTCATTTGCTTGCATTGTTTGTGGTTCTTGAAGACCTACCATATTCCAGTAGCTTTACGTATGCACCCATCTCGGCAATCTGCTTGACATTGACCATAACGAAGCTCTCCACCTCGGGGTACTTCTCCTCATAAAACCGGCAATTTGTGAGCGACATGTTGAATATTTTTCTTTTGATCGTCTTTTGATGTATGGATGGGTTGGGTTGGGTTTGGGGAGGGACTGTGGGTTGTTTCGCTCGATCGTTCGCTTCGTGTGTGGTATCGATTTTTCCCTTTTAAGCCTAAGGTGGTAGGTGAGGTCCAGGAGTAGTTTTTACTTTCAACCAGAAAGCAAAAATGGCAAAGTCGTGTGCAAAGTGGACCGTCGTCGACGTTGGGCAAAGTGACTCAAAGATTTGCCCAGCCCACTGTGTGAGACCTTGGCCCCGCCGCTCACGCGTGGGGCAAAATGCGCTAGGCTGGTTTTGGAAAGGTAATGTAGTAGTTGAGGACTTGAGCAAGTACAACACCCAAAAAAAGTGGTAGACGGAATAGGGGGGAAGAAAGTAATCACTCGAAATTTCTTAATTGTGTCAGTGAAATTTTGGAATCACAAATTGTCATTCCTTTCTTTCTTTTCTGCATGTAACCTCACTCCCCGTGGATAGAACATCCCACCGCGCAGAACCATGAAGATCTTCCAGCAACACCATTAGCAGCCCACCATCCTATCGAGTCCAAACTAATCTAACAACGTACTTGGTAGGTAGTAAAACGTATCTCAAACATCAAAAAGTAAAGTTACAGCAGTCTTGGTTGAAGTTACAAGGAATCTCTCTATAGCGCCGTGCATTACGAACAGGATCTACCCCTGTCTTCTTATTCAACGCAACGACAATCACTATCTGGGAGGTCTTAGGATGTACGTCAGTATGTCTAGCAGCTACTATTAGGTTGCGAAGTTGTGCAGTAGCCTATAGACTAAGACCTTGTCCGCAATTGCCCGCGGAGACAAGCAAGTTCCTGCGAGCCAGCCCTCCTCCCTTCACATACGTTGCCATAGACCCAAGCCAGCCGAGTGCTGGCGCAGGCTGTACCTGCAGGTGTGCCCGACACGTTTGCTGCTCGATCAGAACACAGCAATGTCTCAACCTCCACTCTGGTCCATCGGCGTAACGGACGACGTTCACGGGAGGAGTAGGCTCGAAGCCAGCAGTACCTCAGCCAAGAGGAGGAGAAAGGCCTGATCCAGTTCTTGCTACTGATGTCTAACCTTGGCCACCCAGTGCGAATGAAGTTCCTTCGCTCCTTAGCTTTCAGTATAGCCTACCAGCGGTCCACGAAGACGCAACCAATCAAGCCCCCGGGCGAGAACTGGCCAAAGCCTTCGCCAAGCGGCACCCTGAGCTGCAAGCGAGAAAAGTTAAATCGATAGACTGCAAGTGTCACGAGAACAACGTATATGACAAGATAGTCGAGTGGTTCGATGTGATCGGACAGGTACTGGAAAATCCGGATGTCCTCCCAGAAAACGTCTATAATTTGGATGAGACTGGTGTCATGCTAAGAATGCTTGGTTCAGTTAGGGTCCTGGTAGGTAAGTGTGACCGGCGGAACTATAGAGGTGGAGGCATGAAACGGACGATGGTTACCGCGGTCGAATGCGTGAATGCAGATGGTAGAGCGCTGCTACCACTGATTATCTGGCCCGCTTCAACCCACCGCAGCAATTGGACCATTCACGAGACGCCAGGGTGGCACTATGCGCACTCTGAGAACGGGTACAATGACTCTAAGGTCAGTTTAGAGTGGCTTACACGTGTGTTCAATCCTCAAACTAAAACACGAGCCGATCGAAAGCCACGTGTGTTAGTGTGCGATGGCTTCGGGAGTCATGAAACGCTCGAGATCCTGGGGTTCTGTCTTACTAACAATATCATTCTGTGTCGTTTGCCCTCTCACACATTTCATAAGCTACAACCCTGCGACGTCGGGCCTTTCGCACCCTTAAAAACGGCATACCGTGACCAGGTTGAACGACTGAACTAAGAAGGCGTAGGCATAGTCGGCAAAGAGCATTTCACCTACCTATACTGTCCTGCCAGGGAAAGAACATTAACCCGAAGGAATATCAGGGCTGGGTGGTCTGCAACGGGCCTGTACCCTTTTAATCTGAATAGAGTACTGAAAGACCTTCCAAAACCTGCAACTGCAGCTGACATTCCAGGAACTACTGTTGCGAGTACTAATGAGGATAACACAACGCCTCAAATGCCTATGACAACAGTAACACCAGTGACAGCGGAAGCACTTACATCGTTGCATAATACGATTAAGCAGGACACCCATGTAGCTGACGAGATGAAGAGGCGCATACAGAAATTCGCAAATGCTGCTCAGATCTCGTTTGCTGAGCGAGTCCTTCTAAAGAACCGCAACCAATCTCTTTTCAAGATAAACAATGAAGCTAAAGCTCGTCGATCCACAAGGTCAGCCGTGCTAGGCAAGGCGAAGGTAATGAGCTTCGAGGACCTTGAAGAGGCGAAGGCAAAGCGTTGCAAAAGAAGAAGCTGCTGCAAAGAAGAGGCAGCATAGTCGTAAACGCAAGGGTCTCCCACTAGAAACAGACGCAGGTTCGTCATTGTATGAAGGAGAAATAGCGCGGATGTACTAGGAAAACTCTAGCGCTTATAGCTCTGCTTCTAGGAAATTATATTTAGAGCTTTACCTTATTCTTATATGCCTTTCCTCTGCTGCTGATCCATGTTTAGCACTGCGGCAACGCTGGTATCTTCTATTAGGTCTCAGATTGACTAGAATTCGCACCGCGCCTAGTCGGTATCGTCTGCATCCGCATTGCCTTCAGATAATAGTATAGGCAAATATGATACTCTAGGCGTAACGGAACGCTTTCTCTTTCAGACCCTCGGATTGTCCACAGCGTGCCTGCATATAGAAAAGCGTAATGCGTATTCACTTTGCAGCTCTCGCAATTCTAGCACATCGGCCTCTGACTCAAAAAGTGCGTTCAGACTTGGGAACAATCAAATCAATCAATCAATCAGATTGATTGCGGATCACATAGGGGTATGTGCACGGTGTCACGGACCATGATGCAGTACGTGATCAATCTGATTGATTGATTGATTTGATTGTTCCCAAGTCTGAGTGCGTTGTTAACCGTGCTATCGCTCGTTCTATCAGTACTGTTGACTATTTCTCCTCTTACCAAGATTGACACTTAGTTATTCTATTTTACTTCGGTTACATCCATAACTCCTTTCCACTACGAATCGCCAGACAAACTGCACGGTTTACCTCGTCCAACTTTCTCGCCCTAACCCGGACCAAGACTAGAGAAGTATAACCCAACCCCGTGTAATACAATACTAGTTAGAGTCTCTGTCTTTGTAACTAAGTATCACACCCGTTGGTGCGGTCAATTGATGTTTACGGAGGACGCTTTCAAAAGTTATGGCCCTGCGAAGCTCTTGTCGGCCGATCAGACAGCCTATCGGTCTGAATATCTATTAGATTTCTTGGCACCCATTGGTGTTTTTTTGAGAGCTTTTCACCTGTCGTGAGGCTGTAGATAGATCAATATGTCTAATTTTTTGGTGTCGAGATGTCTTCTTCTCGTATTCATATTGATATATCGTCCCGGGCCTTAGTGGTGACACTAATGTCACCTTTTGTAGGCAAATCTACCGCCGAGATCAGCGCACTTACTGGTATCCCCCCTCGGACGATTAGAACGCTCCTATAGTTAAATTGCCTATATAGGTTCTTGAAGACGCCCCTTGATCAGGTCGTCCGTGGAAGCAAGAGGCAGTCAAAGAAGAGGTTTTACAGAAGGTACAGCACAATCGATATGGGCGAGAGAAGACCTGTGCTGATCTTGCTGGTGATCTCAGTCTTCTGGGCCATGAAGTCTCGGCTATTGCTGTCTGACGGATACTTAAGGCAGCAGGATACAATAAGACTAAGCCGACAAGAAAACCTGGCTTAACACTAAAGATGAGACAGGAGAAACTTGAGTGGTATCTCGCCCATAAGGACTGAACACTCGAAGACCGGAAAAGTGTAATCTGGTCAGACGAGACGTCAGTAGTCTTAAACCGCCGCCTAGGTGGCTACTGTGTATGGAGAAAGCCAGAAGAAGCTTTCAATAGATCTTGTATTAGAGAAAGGTGGAAAGGATACTCTGAGTTCATGTCTTGGGGCTGTTTCTCATACGATAGGAAAGGTCCCTGTCATGTTTGGAAACCTGAGACTGCCTATCAAAAGAAAGAAGCAGCTGCTAAGATCGATGAGATTAATAAGGAACTTGAGCCTCTCTTAGAGCAGAACTAGGAGCTTGAGATAGGCATAAAACGGGTAGGCCTAAGAAGCAAACCAGGCAGAACTCCGCAGTGGAGACTCACAGAAAAGACTGGAAAGCTCGTATGACAGCATGGTTCAGGTATTGACTGGTGGCGATATCATTCTGAGATTCTTACCCCAAAGCTAGAGTTCGCAACAAGCAATTAAGTGGGGCTCAAAAGGTCAAACTTGACTTGATTGATTACCTATTAGAGCCTAGTTGTTTCCTATAAAGGGTTAACTTCTAACTTGCCTATTTTTTATTTTTTTTCCATTATAGTCCTGTATCAGCCGTTGGCTATGTAAGACTTTGGCCAAAGGCCGTTCTAACTAGTTACAATTTGGTACTTTGTGCTGTATTGCGTGACTGTGGTGCTTCGGCCTTTGACTAGCTAAGCTATTGCTAGCTTTCTAGACGCCTGGTGCTAAAGAGCAGTTTGGTAACAGGGAGAGATGTAGGGCAGCTAGGCTGCCTTCCAGCGGGCTCTCTTAGGGGAAAGGAAATAGCGCTAATAAAATCAAATCAAATTCTTCTTCTTTATTTTTCTTCTTTTGTTGTTGTTTCTCCTGTTTTTCTTTCTATCCTTCTTGGCCGAGGTGCTACTTTCTTGTTCCTATCCTCGTGCTAGTAATGAAAGCCAAAGTAGCTTCTATACCGCTCGTAGTATGGAGTAGAAGTGGGAGTTTTAGTACTTTTTGGTCTAGAGTCTTTTTTAGCTGGTTTCTTTCTGCGCTGTAGAAGCCGCAGTATAGAAGTAGATGCTCTGCTGTTTGCGGTCTCCCACATTTGCAAAGATCACATTCTCTTCTCTTAAATCTCTTTAGGTACGAGTTGAAGTATCCATGTCCTATCTTAAGAGAATAGAAAGAGCTAGAAATATCTCTGTTCGTGCCTCTAGGGATTACTAGTTGGTTTTTGAGCTTTAGATCGAAGTGTTAAGAGTAGGATCTTGAGTGGAAGTAATATAAGACTTCTGGTGTCAAGACTCTTGGGTTGGTTTTCGCGGATGAAGTGACAGGGTGGTATGAACAGTGTTTCTGCAAGTAACTCGTATATTGTACTTGTACTCGTAACTTAAGTTGAACACATCGAGCCCTAGGGGTTCGATGCCTATTACTATATACTTTTGATGCTCGTAACCCTCGGTCAGAGGAGCCCGAGTATTCCTCGGTGGCTTATGTGCGAGGACTATTCCTCGGTGGCTTATGTACGAGGACTATTCCTCGGTGGCTTATGTACGAGGGGTCTGCCAAGACCTTTCCTCGGGCATGCGCCACCGAGGAGGTCACGTGATACGTGCCCCCGCGTTACATATGGCTGGGTCGACTGGTCGTCGATGCTTCTTAACTTAACCGCCGTGCCTCCTCCCTTCAGGTTCGTAACACGAAGATAACTCCGTAGCTAGTCTTTCTCTCTCTTGCTTTTTCCCTGTACTTTCTCCACTCTTTTGCTTGGCTGGCTCGTTGAAGGAGCTTGATCTTGGTGCCTAGGAAGGCTAGGCTTGTTTGTGATTTTTTGGTGTTTGTTTTGTAGCTTCCTTGGCTAAGGAGTCTGCTTTTTCGTTTCCTTCGATATCTGTATGGCCTGGCGCCCATTTCAAGAAGATCTTCGCTTTTCTGTTTAGGATAGCTTTGGCTGCTTTTTGGCACCGAATTACCCACTGCTGGCCAGGCTTATCTGATAGACTCTGGAGCCTATAGATCGCAGCTTGGTTATCAGCGTAGACGTGGATGTTCTGACCTTTTTGGGCTGTTTTAGCGGCGTGTTCAAACGCTGCTGTAATGCCTTCAAGCTCTCCATTATAGACGAGTTGGTGCTCGCCTATGTTCTTTGTCTCTGCGTAGATTTCTTCTTGGTTTGGGTTATAGACTGCTAGGCCTACTCCGATCCCGTCTCCGTCTTTAGTTTTTGAGGCGTCTGAGTAGATTACTATAGAGTTATCCTTCATCGTTTGGATATAATCTTTTTGTGTGGCTGCCTCTTCTTCTTTAGATTTCTTTGATATAGAGATATTGTAGTTAAGAGAATCCCATGGTCTGAACCGATATGGAATGATCTCTTCTATCTCTTGGGTAGATGGGATGGAGCTCGTGATGGTCCGTAGTTGTCTGGTCTTGTTTGGCTTTTTTTATAGTTGCAGGGTTGTTTTTTGTAGCCTTGCAATAGCTTTTGTAATTGGATGGGTTGGAGCTAGTTGTATAGCTCGCAGAGCGTATTTTCGATTTGTTTGGCTTAGCCGTGTCGCTGGTGACGGCAAGCTAGCTTCGATACTTGTTGGGATAGCTGGAGCTGTTTTAAATACTCCAAGTACCTTTCTGCACGCCGCGTTGTGTAGCGGCTGAAGCTGATCTTCTATATAGCTCTGGTTTCGCCAGTAGATTGGCGACCCATAGTCTGCAATGCTAGTAACACATGCTAGATATAGTTGTCTAATAGCAAAGGGAGATAGCCCGCGGTCTATGTTCGCTAGTCTCCCTAGTCTATTGAAAGCTGTTTTTGCTTGGCTAGCTCGGATAGCTACGTGTCCTCGGAAGGATAACTTGTTGTCGAGGTGTACCCCTATAAGGCTCAGCTAGGACGCTACAAATAATATAACATACACTCTCTCCTAGTTTTTCTATCTACAATACCCGCACCCAACCATGCAACATCATCCAATGACTCTAGTGACTTCGGCGTCATCAGCGACTTCACCTGCGCAGGCAGCGACATTAGTTGATAACAACCCGCTAGTAAGGGTAAAGCCGCTGCAGCGTCATATCCATACATGCCCCGCAAGCTGCTCCTGGCGGGGTAAAGCCCTTAATTAGAAAGTGATGTAAGTTTGTACTAGGATAGATATTCTGCGCGCTTTGTGAGTGACCATGGAGCATGATATAGCGGAGAGGGTATTCGACCTACCTCCAGTAAGTAAACGACCCGCTCCCAAGCATTAGGCTAGCATGTCATATGACGTTTGTGGAATGGCACCTGGCAAACTTTAATTAGCTCCGCGGGCCACACGGCTCGTGTAGCGGGTAAGCGGCTACAACGCCTCACAGCCGCGTCTCAACAACGTTTTCCCAAGACTACAGGCTAAAGCATACCTACACAAGATATCATCTAAATTGGAGCTGCTCAATACAGTAATCTCCATCACCAAAGCGCTTTTGAGCAACTTCGCAATTCATTCTTCGAAAGTAATTACTCTTACATGTAAGCTCTTCTACTATGCGTTCCCTTAGTCAACTTGTCTTCACATTTCCCTCCTTCGCAGCCATCACAGCCGGCATTCAGATTCTCTTCTATAGCGAAGAGCGTTGCTATTCTTGTTTTGGGGGCTGCTAGAATATTAGCACTTTAACATGCTATTACGGTAATGCTGGCGGAAAAGCTGTGCAGATTCTAAAGGAACCTCTCGATATTGCTGTTGGAATGGTACTAACAGTTTATGCGGCCTCAGCGCTTGCACTGTAGGAAGTTCTAGAGATCTTTACTACCTTAAGGATCTTGCTGAATATACTAGCGGTTCCTTCTACACCATCAGCAACAAGATGTCTCGCGCCTCCGCCGAAGAGCAAAAGTGCACTTCAAGCCAAGCAATCGATATTTTTGGCATTACGATTGGCGACGGCCAGCACCTGGTGATTAATCACGATACGGTCAAAGCGCGTTCAGCTTCCTTTACTGAGCTACACGAGGCTTTTAAGAAGGTAGCGCCAGCTGATGCAGAAGCTTGGTTGTTGCAGAACGGCGCTGTGGTCGTGTCAGATGCTACTCCAATCACTCAAACAGTTAAAGTGGTAGGTAATTTACTAAGCTACTCTGAGACCGTTAGCGTTAATACTACTCTAGGATGCTAAGGCTGCTCGACTTCAAGCAAAAAATGGATCGTCCGCACAGGATAGTCGCGACTTGCCTATGGTGTTTAAGGCAGTTAAGAGATATGGCACTAAGAACTAGTGATTGGCGGTTCTTGTACTTGAGCGTCTCTTGTACTCGCTTGAATCGTTCATGTTTTAGCAGTGTCCCTTGACACTTCTCATAGGCAGTTGATAAAGACTGGCTCAGAGAATTAGGGTTTTTATGGTTTTAACACTCACCTTTAGTCATTCATTTTAATAGTGCAAAGTCTTTTAGTAGCTACAAATCTTTAAAGTTTGGAAGTCCATCCTATCTATTAACGTACCTCACGGGTTAGCGAGCCACACGGGTTCGCGAGCCACTTTTGCCAAAACCCCACCAAAACCGCCCTATTTTGGCCTAAAACTACCTACTTTAAGCGTATACACTACAATGCGATACAAGATATCATTTAGAGTCTACTTCTACTACCTGCTTACACGTTCTTGTATTATGCCCTATCCCATGGCACCGTCCACACCGCCGTTGAGATGGTTCACCCACTTCAGCGCGCACTCGCTTCTTTGGCTTCTTCCTATCACCACGCGCGTCAAAGTCCTTGAGAGTGGCTAAGCGCTCCCCATCTTCAACTGTCAAGGTCCATTCTGTTTGAACCCGCTTTCTTTTGTGCGATTTTTGTCGCGTTGCGGCTTCATTTGCTGCCTTAAGCATAGCTAACTCCTTTTGCGCCAACACCAACTTGTACGCAATAATAGCTGCCCCCTTTAAGACCTTCTTATGCTTCTCCTTACTTCGTCACGTGTCCGTACGAAGGAAGGATCACGTAGTTTCAAGTCATGTGACCCTCTGGTAGACTTACTTAGGCGCAGCCCTTTACATTGGCCATATCAGCCACGTCTGTAAGTCTAGGCAGTAGAACCTGCACCACAGCGCCACAACACTAGATACTATAGTGCTTCGCTCGGGATAGATTCTTTGTGTATATTTGTATAGCTTTACGGACTCTGAGATATATACGCAACCCCTCCCGTACAACCGAGGCCGACCGAGGCGGGGTTTTCGTTCATGCCGGCAGCGAATTGTGGTATTGCTAGTCACGCAGTAGCTTGTTGTTAACAATACGTAACGTAGAGAAAGCGCTATAGTCGAGCTGTCCATCCCGAGATTTTCTAGGCCTCTCGACTGTGGTTGACTTTGTTGTGGTGGGGAGTGTGACCGGCATGCCGCCACGCATTGTTTTCCGCCACACATGGGGGGATAGTAGTCATAATACATTAAATTGAGCATGTCGTTATCGATCATCATCCAATCACAGGAAACAATCTTCAGTAGTATAGTGGTCAGTATTTCCGCTTGTCAAGCAATTGACAGCTCGCGGGAGACCGGGGTTCAATTCCCCGCTGGAGAGTTCTTTTTGTTTTTCTGTGAGCCGAATTTTTTTGTTGCATTGGGATGGTGTGGAGTTGCTAACTTTTTTTTGATGCTAACTAGCCAACCGAGTCAGATGGACCCACCTCCTCCCTCACCTCCACTCGGCTTTTTATAAGTTGCCGATATGCGCTATGCTTTTTGTTTATTAAATCGACTGTTGTGAACACATCGGATTGGGGGTTTTTTTCCCAAGTGATATAGTGGGAAACTGGGATGGTGCGCGTTGTTTTGGGATGGGGTGGAGTCTGCCAAGCCATGCGAAATCAAGTTGATATCTTACAAAACTATCTAGTTTAGAAGTCAGAAATTTTGGGAAATTGTTATCTACAATGAACAACACTGGTCTGGGAGACTAGAATTCCAAAAGCCGGAGAGTAGGAACACCGTTTTGTTTCCTTGTTTCTATTGTCGCACGCGTAGGTGCGGTGAGAAAATGAAGGTTGTTGTTTGTCGCACGCGTACGTGCGGTGAATTGATGTGTGTATTGTGTGTCTTGTATGTGTGATCTTCTACATGTCTTTTATGTTGTGCTTTCTACAACTGTCTTTTGTACACGACCATTGCAGGGGCTTGTTGCATGTAGAATATCGACATACATCGGCTGTAGTCCATGCCGATATATCCTGGCATAGTGCTGGCCGTAATTCATGCCGATATGTCCTGGCATAACATCGGATGTAATTCAGATCGATATATCCTTGCATAGTCTGCGACATCTATTCTCTCGTAGGCTTTCTTCATTCCTTTCCTGCGATGTTTATAGACCTACTCACTACCAGTTGAGTGCTTTCTCATATAACTACTATTTACCAACTGAACTCGAGAAGAGACTATACCTAACCTTTTTATCGGTTGACCGAGAAGCTAGTCGAGCAAAACTGCGCTAGAAAACTGCTAACTCTCGATTTAGCTCCTATAGCTCTTACTACTGCCAACATCGAAGTGTTTGTCAGTGCCATTGCTTCATCCAGGCGCGAGCATCGAGTGAAGCAAAAAGGCTATCGACAATACCACAAGACCATTGCCCTTGAGCGTCCGAAGGCACTGGACATTACTGGTATCCCAGAGCCTGATGCTCGTGTCGTATAACCCAGGTGCAAGCCGTGTAAAATCGGCGGCGGACGCTAGCGACCAGGCTGAACCTCTGTGATAGATCTATTTTCACGTCGTCCTCCAATAGCCATAAGAGAGCACCTTACTACACCAATTTATTCAACAATGAAAAGATAAAACATGGAAGATGATTCCAATGTCGACCCTATTGAATAGCAGATCAGCAGGTGTCGCAGTAGGCTGATATAGTCACTAAAAAAAGGGCTATCAACCCTGTTTCATGGAATATTGGCTCAAAGCCAGCTTACTAGCATTTTTTTGTGGTTTTTTCGCTTTATATTGTTGTGTGGTTAGCTACATTAGTTGACGAGAGACTAAACGACTGGATTCGCAGCTTGTGTTAGGCAGGAAGAGAATGCAGCGCCTCTTGTTTCAGTGACGATGATATACAAGTACGCTCCAAATGAATAGCCGCTTCTGACCAGCTGAGACCGTACAATTGCCCGTAGTCTATCGTCTAACAGGTAATATCAGCGACACATGCTAGAAATTGGGGGTTTTATGTGGCAGTTTGCGCACCTGGCGTCAAGTATGCTGAACATTTGTTCTCATTTTTCTAGGGAGTTGCCTTATGCCTCAAATACCACGTAACTTAATGCTATCTAATTGGCGCTATCTCGAACAAATCATCTTTAGAAGCAGAATGCAGGCCACCATGTGGTTAGGGTGCTGACAGATACTTCTCAGCTAAGAGACAGCAAAGCTCAGCGAATAACAGAGGCACGTGGTGGAGCACCCTAGGAGTCTTGAGCGCATTGATACTGATTTGGCGTTGTGTTCGCTCTTCGGTTGAACTACAACATTGGAACACCACACCTAGCCGTAAGTTTCACAGCTACAGCCGGAACTAAGAGAGTTTAGTAAGGGTCGTCGGCCAGCAATACCTCCAGAGCAATGGAGATGCGATCAAGTATAGCTTTTTTCATGTAATGACATCTGGCTCGAAACTCCACAAAAGTGTCCTAGTTTTGTTCTAAGACTGGTACAAGGTCTCAGCAACTCTGTATCTCGAAGTGGCCAGTCCCGAGATTTAGTTGACGCCGTCAATGTACGCCGGGCGATGGAGGGCTCCAAACGAAGCTCAACCCCTATGCATCTCGGCCACTGTGTTTCGACTTTTGATCCAATTTTCATGTAGCATAGTATTATCTTGATTCAGCAAAGTCATTGTGTTGGGAGGAGTATATGAGGTCATTCGTCACTGGCCCATGAGATGCCATACTAACGGCTAGATCTCTCCGCTTCAAGGATTCAGGTTGGAAAAATTAATCCCTTATAGCCAAACATACAACATCAATCTTTTCTTTGTCGTTGCTTAGTACTGGTACCAGCTTGGCTTAATAGCTTGTTGGATTCGATGGCATTAGCACAGGAAGTGAAAGAGGATCCACGTGACATTTCGCGTCATTGATCGATAGTGATGAATCACGTTTCTTTGTGTTGCGCGTTAGATCCAGTGAGAGGCTGTATTCTGCTGCAAAACCTCTTTGGAACGTTTTAATTATTACGTCTAACAATCAAGCATTCTAGGTGGTTCTGGCCCGCCAAGCCTATCGAGCACATGCAGTGATCAAGCTGCTCAGCTTGCTTGGCTTGCTCAGTGACAACGCTGGTGATGAGAATGGTTCTAGCCGAGTCTTTTACGCAGGCGCCTCGGATTGGTGCTACCAGAAGCCAGGGTGTGAAATGCGGGCAATAATCAGCGGTTTGCTAGTTCAGGAGAATGCGGGGGCACCTGCGCCCCTTCCACATCGAGCCACCGCGCACTGCCACATGTTCCTATAGCTTCAATGTCCCCTTGGAACATGCTATGGAGACGGCGCCAACGCCTGTTGCTTTGCAAATCAGGTGCTTGACTACTATGATACGCATTACAAATGTCGCAATAGAAGCGGCCTCTTGACGGTCGTGGTACCTATTCTTGTCAGCCACTGCAGCCAAGCCTCATGGCGATCGTCTTAATTTCTGTACGAAGGATCTTGTTTTAGTGAGGAACCACCGAGCCCGTGCGCCAAGATTGACCAAAACGTTGCCTTTCTTTCTCAAGATCATCACTCTCAGCCAGAAAGTTCGAGAGCAGGCTTGTGTAGAATAACTTGGATAGGTAAATCTCTTGTATCAAATTCCATCAATACACTGAGTGGTTATTTCGCTAGTTCACGTACGCGCGCAGCTGGCTTTGTGTCTAGATTGGATGCACGGACCGTATTTCTCCTCATTTAAAACGAAGTCCTTCGCATTTCGAGCCCTCGCTTCGGCAGCGGGCAGGATAGGCCTCAGACCATCATCAATTTAAGGGTACCGGAAGAAACATATAAGAACCCGAGCATGGCTGCTGAATACATCATCGCATTTCACATTCATTTATCAATACCATTCTAACACTCGTTTTACTCTCTTCGCTCTTTCCCTACAGTCCCACTGACTCTTTATCTAAATCGAAATGCGTTCCCAAATTGTCGCCGGTCTTGCCTTTGGCCTTGCCGCCATGGCTGCAGCAGCCCCAGCGGAGAACAATGCATCTGAAGAGCAAGTTACCATCGACGCTGCTGTGTTCGTTCGTGAAGATGCCAATGGCAACGACAACTGGGACGCCATCACCTCTGCTGGCTTCAGTCTGGTCACTTCATCCGGCTCTGTTCGCTGCGAGACGCACGGTTTCCCGGAGCCATCCAAGGTGTTCAAGTGTGCCGAACCCGCATATTCTTTCGAGATCGCCAGCCGCCCTGGTTACAACCTCTACACCATCGCTGTCTCCCACAAAGTCTCGGACAGGTACGTCAATTCCTTTTCCCAGCGTCATCATACTTACTTTATTCAGTGTCACTTTGACCGGTAAGGCCAATGTCGGCTGCAACGGCCCCATCCCGATGTCCTGCTCGCAAGTTGGCTCCAAGCAGGCCACTCTGACTGCTGCTTGAGCGACAAATATGGATAACGCAACAACTGAATCGGGACTTAGACAGCGGTACGTCGCATCTAGCCATATTTGTTAATCATAATATTATAGAGAGCAAATCAAGATCTTGTCGGTTTCTTCTCACATTTCTCGTCATTGTTGCACATTGATGAAATTGTCCGAGATGTTGTACTGTCATCTAATGCATTTGTTTGCAAATCCGGTCAACACTACCAATATGAGAGAAAACCACACCATACACATATGCATAAAAATGAACAGTTTCCATGAATCTTACTGTGGAGAACCTTCGAAATCTCTAGATCGAAGTCATTGACCAGATAGTTCACAGAACCCATGTCCGGAGAATGGGGGCACTCATTGTCTTTAAGATGCTTTATTTTTTTAGCGATATTTACATTACCGTGATCTCGTATCGTCTCTGACTCTTACATGATGCGAGAGATATGAACCACATCCCGACACCCGACAAGAGAAAGCTTCATTCGTGTAGACTTTGTATCAGGCTATCTGCTTATCTGAGGAGCGGTAGTATCGGAAAATCGCAATCGAGATGACGATGCAGTGAATAATCAACGATAAAGGTGGAAAATCATCGGAGTCTGATGATACTGGGGCGGATATATGTCAGATTCATTACGATAAGTAATTAAGATGCGTACAAAACGATGGATAGGTTGTTATGTTTGAATTCATCAAATATGGCTGTTGTGCTAGTAAGCCTCGAGAAAAAGTAAGCCGATGCAGCGTAGACGGTTGGGTGAATTGACTTGATATTTACTTCGCTACGATATGCTTCATTCAGCAGATGCTATGCTATGTGCTGGGATCTGAGGTTCCATTTGCCAGAGAGGGTGGTTGGTAGCTATCGCATACAACTATCTCCCTTGCAGGTACTAGACATTGACTCTTCAATCTGGACTCCACGGACGAGTGTATCTATTATACCAGGTGCAGCTTGGTTGTCTAGTCGTTCCACCACCACTGACGCAGCCATCGCTTCTTGATTCAAGCACTCGAGTCCGGGTTTGGAAGAAAATTAAGCTGTCGCAGACTATGCAAGGATATATCGATATGAATTACATCCGATGTTATGCCAGGACATATCGGCATGAATTACGGCCAACACTATGCCAGGATATATCGGCATGGACTACAGCCGATGTATGTCGATATTCTACATGCAACAAGCCCCTGCAATGGTCGTGTACAAAAGACAGTTGTAGAAAGCACAACATAAAAGACATGTAGAAGATCACACATACAAGACACACAATACACACATCAATTCACCGCACGTACGCGTGCGACAAACAACAACCTTCATTTTCTCACCGCACCTACGCGTGCGACATAAGTATATTAAATTCCAGGACATCTACAGCCACTAAGTATATTTTGCCTTGATCATATCCGCCGCCTTTTCAGCAACAGCATACAAAGTGGAAGCCAGATGACCGCAGACCTGGAACGGGAGTACGGACGCATCAACGACGCGAACATTGCTGGTACCGTGTACCGTGAGAGTGGTATCGACAACCCCTCCGAGATCTTTGGGCATCATGGCAGCAGTGCCGACGTAGTGGAAGTTGGAACGATCTTTTCATATATCAGTCAAGTTGCTCGATTTGATTAACCTTCAGGAAAGCATAATGGGAACTTACAAGTAGACTTGAACCACTGAGCCCAGTCGGCATCAGATGCATTTCTCGAGACCTTGCTGAGTCCAGGGGTGACTTCTCCTATGAGCAAGTCAGAGAAAGGAGCAGTGTTGGTAAATGCACGCGCCAATTTCGCGGTTCCTACTTGCTGCTGTACGTCATAATCCAACATGAAGTAGTTGGGGTTGATGTGCGCAGGCTCGGTGGCGTTGAAAGAGTTGATGTGGATGCTACCGCGCGAGAACGGAAGAAGGCCCCAGTACTCCACCGTAAGGTCTGCAGTGGCAGCAGGCGCAACTATGATCTCAGCGATTGGGATCTTTTTCGTGAAGATCAAGTCGTATTGGACCTTGAAGAGTTTCTCGGTGACATCGGCGCTAATGACACCACTGCTGTTAGCAGTCCTCTCCGCATACTTGCGGATGGATTTCGCAATGGTTTCGTTGAAAGTATCAACTTTCTGTCCGAAAATATCGTCAACATTCGCATAGGCTGCGTAGCCCGCAAGCCCTGTGAGGTTTGTAGTGTTCTTCATCGTGTACATCATATCCGTGGTGGTTTGGTCCTGGAGGTTTTCGCCGACGAAGGGCAAGTCGACAACGACATCAACACTGGCCTTCTTCAGAATACTTTGGCTATTGTCAGCTTTCGATCCACAAGTATCTCAGGTATGGTGTATACATACGCAGGGTTTCCGACACCGGACTTTTCCAATAGCAATGGTGACATAAGACTTCCAGCCGAGAGAATTATTTCGCGATTGGCAAGGATTGTAGAGGTGCCGTTGCAAGTGGTGAAGACTACACCACTCGCTTTAGGCGGGCTGCCCTTGGTCGTTGGGTGCCAAACCATTTTTTCGGCTTTGGAGTTCAAGTAGATATCCAGGTTGGGCCTTTTCGAAACAGGCCAGTAGTATGCACGTCCAGCATCTTCTCGCACGTTCTTGGCCCTGTCAATCGATTTGGGAAAGACAGTGAATCCACGCATGGAGCCTGCATTTGGCTCGCGGTTGAAATCTAGACCCAACGCACTAAAGGATTGGTTTACTGGCGAGATGACCTCCTCCCCCATCATGTTAGTAGTCCAGCCAACGTTGAGAGGACCAGATGTACCGTGAACTTTTGGATCATATGAGGCGCCAAGAAGAATCTGATCCTCGGTTGGAGGCTGAATGTATTCGCTTTTGAGGTAGTATCGCATCAGATCTTCCCAGTTCCAGCCTTTGTTTCCAATTTGTTCCCAGGCATCGATCTGGGATGTCTCCGCTCGCAGATAGGTCATACCTGGGGGCCATGAGTTTTAGTAAAGCATCTCCTCAGAAGTCGTTTCGTACGAACCATTGATATCGCTAGTGCCACCTAGAGCCTTTCCAGCTCGAAGAGTCTGAGTAGCGCCATTGGCATACTGCTGAGGCGCACTTTGGTATTGCCAGTCAATGTCAGTGCCCAATGCGGCGCCGTATTTGGATGTGTCAGTCACGTTAGTGTTGTATAACTCAAAATCTCCAGCTTCTATGATTGCGACGCTAACATTAAAGTCTTCGGACAGCCTATTTGCGACAACGAGCCCTGACGTTCCTCCGCCGATGACAACATAATCGTATCGAGTGTTGTGTTCCGGGGCTCCTCTTACGTTCTCAGCCAGAGCGAAAGCTGCTGGAGCTACTGCAAGTAAAGATACTATAGAATGCATAATTAGACAAGAAGGTTGTTGTGCGTGTATACGAAGAGTGCACTGATGGGAACGGGGTACTGCTAGTTATATCAATGAAGCCCAACTTATCTCCCCTGTCGCAACTTTTCGAACCTGGAAAACCTGACAGCCCCCTGATATCATGTTTGTCAAAAGGTCGTTGTTTTTACCAACAGATTTGTAAACACAATGTTCTCCACCGGACTCCCTGTTCATGTCGTTTTCGGCCAAAAACGGCGATGCTTGGCGAAATTTCCAGAAACCACTAACTTTATCAGGCGAAAAGATTTTTTTCTATCCCTGCGGTCAATCTGCGACAGACCAGACCGCCGATAAAAATACTTCCCCATGACGTATATTTCATTGCTGACGGAATGCTTTGTTATGTGGCCGAGGGTTCACGCCATGAGGGATTGGTATCAAATGAATGCGACTGCACGAATCGAAGAGTTTCTTGGGTTTGCACACATATGAAGTAATTAGCTGTTCAAATTGATCGTAGTCTATTTTTATGCATAGCTGGCGAAGTTTCATAAGAGCTGTTTCGGCAATCTGGTCAATGCCTGTCATTGTTACGTTATCACTTGATCCACAGAATCACATTCTGCTTTTCGGTGATAAATGCTTGGTTGCAGAAGCGTCAATCACCTTCATTGGCTTGCCGTCTAACAAAGCATGTTCTGTTCCGTGCCATGGTAAAGACGTCATACCTTCTTGATCGAATTATTGTCGTTATTTAAGTGCATTTCTAGTGAAATACATTATAGGTCTGGGCTTATTTACCCTGCGCCCGTAGAGTGCCCCTTGGGCCGACTTCCGTCTCGGGTTCATTGCATCAACTTTGGGCGTTGGCATCTTGAGTTCTCGTAAAGTTGCGCAACAGATGATCGCCTTCACCTGTATCATATACCCATGATGTCTTTTGCTTTTCAGCAGTTCTTCTATGGCTGCCAGTTTCAGTAGGAGAGCGCTGACTTTCCCAGTAATAGTGTAGTCCCTGCGATGCAATTGGGGTGTTGTTTCCGTGTTTTATGAGAGGGGTCGCTCGAATACAAGATTACATATAAAAACATCATTATTTGGGATATGGATAAAGAGAGTTATGCAGGAACAAACGACTAGGGCGGGACGGAATAGTAGCATTTGTTACTGTTTGATCTACCAACCTTTGCAGGCGAGAAACAAGGTGGTTTATAAGGCTTCAGGTCTTGCGACTAGCTCCCGCATTGGCGCCTTTTAGCTGCAGCTTTGCTGAAAAAAACACTGGCAGCAACGTCGCGTAGGAGGTGCTCAAGAAGCACGATGTAGACAAAGGGCTCTTGCGCTTGAATTTGGCGGACAGTTTTTGGTGTAACTTACGCAGCGTCCCCGGGTCGTGGGTTCTCTGGCTCTGGTGTTGTGTCCCAGTCAAGCTCATCGCACTCTCCTCGCGCGCCGACGACAGCGGCGTGCGCTCAATTGCTCGCCCTGTAGCGCCATCCGAACTTGTGTGAAGCGCTGCAGTGGCCGTAGGCATGACGGTGGTGAGCCTAAAGGCGGCGAAGAACTTTGTATGCGCAGTGTCGTCTGTCGCAACTGAGCTAGCGGTGGTGTGGCGCATTCGTGCTCGCTGTCCGTGTAGCGCAGCTGTAACTGATCAATTCGAAGCTCTGGCTTCCACGGAGCAGGACCAGTTCGCCAACAGCTGCTCTATACAGTGGTGCGCGTGAAGGTAAGACGCCAGATCTCAGCAAGAGTCGTTAGAAAGTCTGCCTTGTTGATGTCTTTTGAGCCGGTGCGAGACGCCAACTCTAAGCAGCGGCCGTGGTACCACCTGAGTGGCTGAAAACAGCTAACGTTAAGTGGTTGGAGGAGGTGTGTAGCGTGCGGTGGCACCGCGAAGAGCCGTATATGCTGCTGCTCAGCATATTGAATAAACCCTCTAGTTGAGTGAGAGCCATGTCTTTCTACGAGTAGTAGTTGCCACACGTCAGTAGACCGCTGCTTCGTCTGGCGATCAAAGTGCTTCAACCACGAGAGTGTAAGCTGATCGTTGCTATAGCCACTCTTTGAGGTCGCAACTAGATTGTTGTTAGGTAGATTTTCTACCCACTGCTCTATAGTTGTTGCTGCCTTAATAATAACGATTGGCTTAATTGCAAAGCTAGTAGAACAGACGCATTTAATGAAGGTAATAAGCTCGCGGTTATCGGTGTTAGCGATCAAGACTTGTTGGCTGCTAGTGCTGTATATATACTGGCTACTTGCGACCTCAATCTGGTAAGTAGTCTTACCTATATTATATATATCGTCAGGTTACACGCCAAACTGCTCTCTAGTAGCTTGAGGCTGCTCGAACTACTGCCGTAACGCGTTAGGTTGTTGCGCCAGTACGCGCTGTGCTTCCTCCTAACGCGGCGGTACTTTTGATGTCTCCGTAGCTAGTGTCGCGCCTATTTATTACCGAGTGGTGGCGATAACGTATCTGGTCCTATATATGACTCTTGAAGTAACGCGTAGGCTTGTTGCGCGATTATGTGGTGATGTACAACGCCAATGGCATTGATTGCGTCGAGATAGCGCTTACTAGCAAGATCTTGGGTGTCGTTCAGCTAGCAATTGGTTGGCTTTTTGTCGCTGCGCGTAGGCGCGCTATTGTAGGCGCGGAGGAGACGTTTGTAGCCCGGTAAAGCTCGGTGCCGAGGCTGTGGAAATGCTGAATACAACCAAGATTCTGCTCACACGAGCAAGTTGAAAGATACCTACCCTACCAAGCTTTCTTGCCATGCAAGCTTGTGCAGATAAGACTTTGCTTAGCGTTGCCGTGCCGCCAATCATCGCCAACTCCATATCTTCGCCCGTGTTCCCTCACGGAGGAGGGGCACAGATTCGGACTGGTACGAGGGCCGGACTCGTCAAGTGTCCCCATATGGAATCACCAATTCCTGTGCCACGCGGCTTCCCCACGTACGATATGAACCTGTCGTTGACACATTTATAGGTTGTTCACCTGTTTGCAGTTGCGACTCATTCCTCCTGAGACCCTAGCTGATCTGCCCAAGATGTCGTCTGACGAGGAAGCCGGTGCGTACGCCAAGACAGCTCAAATCAACGAAAAGAACCTCAATCACACCAGCCCGCCCAATGTCGAGCTGTACAACAGTGCCTACGTCAAGCAAGATAACGGTATCCTCTCTCGTCTTCGAAGCATCGAATCAAGCCTGGATGCCAAGCTTGGTATCGAATCGGAGGCCATCAAGAGGAAGCTGCCAGAAGAGAAGAAACCAGTCCGCTTCCATGAACAGCTTACCATGTTCTGTCTCTGGGCCTCCGGCACGATGAACACGTCCTGTTTTGCGACTGGCTTCCTCGGCTGGGAATTCGGATTGTCCCTCAAACAGTCCATCGTCATCATCATCTTTGCCTCGATCCTGGGAGGCGCTCTCACTGGATTCGCAGCCACCTTTGGCGCCGTCACTGGTCTTCGACAGATTTCTGCTTCCCGATATAGCTTCGGTTGGTGGCCAAACAAGATCATCGCTCTCCTTAATGCTATCGTGCAAATCGGCTGGTCTGCAGTCGCTTGCATCACTGCAGGTCTAGCCCTCGATGCTGTTGCAGACGGTCACCTCTCTCTTGTCGTGGGCATCATCATTTTGGCGGTAGTCGCTCTCGTAATCTCCTTCGTCGGCCTCAGTGCGATCCTGGTCTACGAGCGATATGCTTGGATAGTCTTCTTTATCATCTTCATGATCTTTATCGGCGAGGCAGGCAAATATGCCGACAACACAACTCCTGCAAGTGTGTCTGGAGTCAACCAATCTGGCGCTGTCTTGAGCCTCATCGCCATCATCTACGGCAGCTCCTGCTCGTGGTGCACCATGGCCTCCGACTATTACGTACACTATCCTGCTAACATCTCACGAGCTAAAGTCTTCCTGATGACAACCTTTGGCATCGCGATTCCGACTAGCATTGGCATGGTCGCTGGCGCGGTCGTGGCATCTGCGCTCAACAACAAGCCAGAATGGAAGACGACCTACGAAGATGATGGCATTGGCTTCTTGATCCAGGAATTTCTCTACCCACGAGGATTCGCCAAATTCCTCCTTGCCCTGCTTGTGCTCTCGGGAATCAACAACAACGTGATTAGCATCTACAGCGCTGCTATTTCTTGCCAGCAATTTGCTCGCCCATTCTCAAAGATTCCTCGATTTATTTGGACCTTCCTTGTCTTTGTCTGCGTCCTCGCTCTTGCTCTAGGTGGACGCGAAAAGCTCAATGCTTATCTCCAGAACTTCTTGGGTATTCTTGGATACTGGTGCACTTCATACTTCGTCATCCTCTTCTCCGAGCACTTCGTCTTCCGTGGCGGCAATTTTAATAATTACGACCTCGATGGGTGGAATCATCCCGACAGATTACCGTTGGGCCTTGCGGCTGGTACTTCATTTGGTTTGGGCGTCATTGGCTGGTTCATGGGCATGGATCAGACATGGTTTGTTGGACCTGTCGCCAAATTGATTGGCACGACCGGTGGTGATGTTGGTAATGAGATGACACTTGTGATCACTCTAGTCACCTTTATTCCTCTCAGATTTCTCGAGAAGAAATATATAGGCCGTTGAGCTCAATAGACGTAATATCTACTCCGTGCTTTGCTCCTTTGTAAGGTGGCACAACTTAACCGACCTGAATTTCTAGCTTCACTTCACCATATTTCCTAGCCTACAATCACGTGCGCTGTGTTCTGTCCTCTTTCTTATCATAATATCGCCTTCCGCGCAAGGTCCTGGCAATAACGGGTCGGCCGTCCAAGGTATTCGCCGGCTTCTTACGGGAGAAGCTATCTCGGTCAAGTTGGATACAAATTTGTCTCTCTGGATCGGCTTTACTGCGCCACACAGTGGCCTGCGCAAACCACCGTACCCTCTTCAACGTTGTTGAATCGAGCGGAATCAGGTATGAAGTTACTGATGTATTATCGCTACATAAGAAAAACTATTGTGGAAGTATCAAAAACCCAATGAAATCCTTTCACTGCCGTTCGTACACTGGCACAATCTAGGCAACCCAATGTAGGTGCTCGAAACGGGTTAGTACCAGTCGCTCTTAAAACTACACGGGCTAGGGCGAGATAGCTGAACGCGGTAGTCTGTGTGATTGTCTAAATCTACTTCGTGTGTATATGCGCTAGCTTGCCCCACTTGCTAGTATGGGGGAAAGATCGGAGATGGATGGCTTGACCGCACTCATCGCTTGATCCTGTAACAAGATAACGTGGTTCACAAGCGAGTCGAACACGCCTCATCAGCGCGTAAACGTCGACACTATAACGCGTAATGTCTCAACAACGCACTGCTCAAACTTCCTATACTGAAGTAGATATTCAGTTCGCTCTTTTTGATATCCAATCACAACGTGTTCAAAGCCAAAACTTGCTCTCTCAATCTATAACGTGCCTCGAAGTACTTTTTTTGACCGACGCGCTGGAAAGCGCCCCCGACGCGACTGTGAAGCGAACTCAAAGCGCCTAAATAAGCTAGAAGAGGAGGCTATAGTTAGACGTATTCTGGAAGATTCTGCGCGAGTATTTGCGCCTACGAAGGCTGAAGTTCGAGCAATGGCTAATAAACTCCTGCATGAGCGCGCCAGCAACCTTGTTGGCAAGAACTGGGTTGACAACTTCGTTAAGCGAAATCCTGAGGTCAAAACCCGCTGGAGCCGTCCTTATGATCACCAGTGAGCTGCCTGCGAAGATCCAGCAGCTATTAAGCGCTAGTTTGACCTAGTCGAGGCGACGAAGCAGAAGTGGGGTATTGTGGACGACGATATCTATAACTTTGACGAAACTGGCTTTATGATGGGCAAGATTTTATCACAATTAGTTATCAAAACGTCTGAAGGATATGGCAAGAAGAAGCGGATACAGCCAGGCAACTGTGAGTGGGTTATTGTGATCCAAGGCGTGGGTGCGTCGGGTCGCCGGCTACTCTTCAAGAGGCTCTAGACGAATCAAACAAGCGTAAGAGCCGCAAGCGTCAATACGTGCGGACAGAAGAGACTTTTACTGTTGGTGAGGTACAAGAAGTATTAGCTGAATAGGCGGGTAGCAGTCGTGGCGACGGCGAGAGCGCGTGGAAGAGGGTGCGAGGAGAGAGGCGGTGCGGGCGTTGCAAACAGACTGGACACAACGCTCGTACCTGCGCAGTTGAGATAGATAGTGCAAGTAATAGTAGTGATTCTGATAATTAATTTAGTATATCGCAATAGTCTATTGACTGTGATAAAAGTGCGTAATATTGTGTTGACGTTGACGCGCTGGTGAGGCGTGTCCGACTCGCTTGTGAACCATGCTATAAGCCAATATAAATTTTGAGAACCAGATTGTCTCCATCAAAATATAAACCAGCAATTTTCAGTAGTATAGTGGTCAGTATTTCCGCTTGTCATGTGACAAACCGCGGGAGATCGGGGTTCAATTTCCCGCTGGAGAGCTTTTTTTTGGTGGTGCATTGAACGTTGTCGCCACGAGGTACACGCGCCCTAGGTTAAGGCGAGGGTTTTTGTTTTCTTTCCTTTTTCTTCAATTACCTAAGTGATGAATGGAAAGGGAGTGCTCTATCCTAAATTATTGTTACAAGGTTGGTTAAATATTAACGGCTATTCTTTCATTATGCGATAAAGGAATGATACTTCGAATGAAAGCGCTCCAATTTCTAGATTCTCAGCGTGCATCCAAGCGAGAATAGTACTTAAAGACAATCAAATAGTATAACCCGAGCAAATTACTACGGCATTATAATTTGTGGCGCTGTTGTGCAAGTCTATAACTGTATAAAGCGGGGTCGACAACTTGGGCGCGCTACCTGCAAGCCGTACAGAAGAGTCGCAAGTAGCTTAGCGGTATTTTACCAGTGTTGATCTCAGATCCTTGTCTCACAAGAATATCTTAAAAAGAACTACTAAGGCTGAGCATAAACGCTACACTAGACTCAACGAACGCCTGTTTTAGGAGCGAATAGTAGAGGTAGAGGCTTATATGCAGTCTTACTGCAAAGTCGAAATTGGCTTAAAGTAATAACGTGAGCGGCAAGCGAAGCGGCTGGGTAAGCGAAGCGGCCACCTTTGCCAAGACTATACCTTCTTTCACCTTAAGCAACAATATCTCAACAAAACAATATAGAATCGCTCTCTCGTGAGGATAGGGTTATCCTAGCTATTCAAGCAATGAAATCCGACGCGACTCTAAGTGAGCGACGCGCTGCTATGACCTACAATGTTCATCGAGCAACCCTCCAAGACCGACGCGCTGGAATAGCTTCACGACGCAATGTTCACCCCAATTCAGCGAAGCTGACCAGATACGAAGAGGATGTGATTTTCCAGCAAATAAAGAAACTAGATGCACGAGGATTTGCCCCGACACTGACTTATTTACGTGAAATCGCTAATCAACTGCTGGCTGCACGTAGCGGTGGCCAGGTTGGCGAAAAATGGGCCAGGAATTTCGTCCGTCGAAAACCTGGCATCAAATCTCAAATCACTAAGCAGCGCGATCACCAGAGAATCCTATGCAGCGATCCGGATATTATTAGTCCCTGGTTCGACCTTGTACGCAATGTCAAAGCCAAGTATGTATCCTAGACGAAGACACCTACAACTTTGACGAGACTGGCTTCCAGATGGGCATTGGAGGGACAGTAAAGGTGGTGACTGCTTCTAAGAGACGTCTTAAGCCAATTGGGGCCCAGCCTGGCGACCGTGAGTGGGCAACGTTAATTGCTGCGATCAACGCTATAGGGTGGGTTATCGCACCCTTCATCATCTTCAAGGCAAAGCACCACAACCAAGCCTGGTACTACAACCCCAAGGATTGGAGAATTGGTGTTAGTGGCAATGGCTAGACGACGAATGAGCTTGGACTTGAGTGGTTGCGTTATTTCATACAGCATACAGAGGCCCAGACAGTGAGTAGTCACTGGCTGCTCATTCTTGATGGCCATGAGAGCCACAAGTCGCTCGCCTTCCAGAATCTATGCGAGGAAAACAAGACAATCACTCTCTGCATGCCTCCACACGCTTCGCATATCCTACAGCCGCTTGATGTGGGTTGTTTTGCCCCGTTGAAGCGGGCATACATGGAGGAAATCAGAGGCTTGGCAGGCTGCCACATTAACCACATCGACAAAAAGGCCTTCCTAGACGCTTATAGAAAGGTTTATGAGGACGCCTTCTCAGCTGACAATATCAGATCAAGCTTCAGAGCGACTGGCTTGGTTCCACATAACCCAGAGGTGGTGCTATTGAAGCTTGAAGTAAAGCCTCGTACGCCGACACCACCTGCACCAGGACCTACCCCCTGGCAACCCAAAACACCAAGCAACGCCTGGGAGATAGAGACTCAAACCACACTAATTATCAAGAGGATAAGGGATCACAAGAGCTCATCGCCAAATTCTATTATTAAGATGGTGTTGCAGATGAAAAAGGGATCAACTTTAAAGATGTACTCACATGCGTTGCTTGAGGCTAGAATAGCTAATCTTGAGGAGGCGAACCAGGCAGCATCTGAACGTAAGAAGCGCAAGAAAAAGCGAATCCAGGAGGGAAGGACCCTATCGCAAGCAGAGGCAGAGGACATAGTTGCTCAGAGAGATGTTGAGCTTCAGTTTGAGGCTGAAAGGCGTGAGGAGAGGGTGCGGGCAGGTAGTCACAATAAAGGTATTCGACGCTGCAATTCTTGCAGCGAGATAGGGCACAACAAGCGCACATGTAAAAAGACACGATAGAAGTAGACGATTAATCTAAGCTACTTCTTAATGCAATACTATGTTGTGGCGTTGAGTTATTAACGTGCAAAGATAAAATACTTAATTAGGTGGCCGCTTCGCTTACCCGGCCGCTTCGCTTGCCGCTCACGTTATGAAGTTGTAGCTTAGTGGTAGAGCTGACGACTCAGTGGGGCTGGCGACTCGGTGGTGAAACACGTCATAGTTACTATTATTTAGTTTAGTAACCTCGCACGGCTCTACAGGCGGTAAGGCGTCGCGGCATTAATATAACCAGAGCCCAGATCAGGCTGTTAGGTCTAAGGGGCTGCGCTCTGGCGAGCAATCCCTAGGTATACAAGAGATTATATTCCATAAAGAACCGAGCTTCTAAGCTACGTAGCTATCTATATACAGTACTAGTTACATAACCAACAATCGGGCCGGGCAGGTAGGGTAAACGAGATTGTAGATGAGGACAAGAGGCAAAGGGCGTTCAGCCCGTCACACGTTCGGGTATAACGTAAGTAGAACACCAACATCTTCGCATCTTTGCATCGCGATAAAAACTGTAGCTGTTTATATAGCAATTCAATGTATTAGTCTCCCAGTACATATCTATAGTACAATAGATTTTTATTACTAAAGCTTCTATATTTGTTGCGATGCAAAGATGCGAAGATTTTGGTATACTGCATACGTTATACCCGAACGTGAGATTTTCGCCAATCTAGTTGTGGCCCAAGGCCAAGACAGCCAATCCCTGTGTAAAAATAAACCTGATACCCTGATCTCTCGCAGGTGTCGGCATGACAGCTTACCATGTAGTTTTAGTGCTGTACCATGGGCGATCCACGAAACCTAATTCACTGCGCGTTATCCATATTAGACTAGCGCGGCAAACTTTTATTTTACTGTTTTCGCAACACTTTCGCAACTTGTTCCCTCTAACCCCATCATCCTTCGCACCACAAGATTTATTACTCTTTTCTGCAAACACGTTTAAAACCACTTTACAACACATTCAAAAGCCACCGCTAATAAGACGGAGCCGCCGCCTACTCTTCGCCCCAATTCCATTCGTCACCATGTAAGTTGTTGATCGGGAACTTGTTTGTTTAATGCTTCTAGCATGTTCCAGCCCACCGAAATCGAGTACATGAGCTTTGTGGACATGCCAGAGGGCATGGAGCCCTAGGATGAGACTGGCCCGGTGACTCAAGTTTGGTGAGATCCGCTCCCGCCACGACGAAGGCGACGTCATAAATGGAGTATGAGTATGCTCCTAACCTGTTACAAACACGTTCTGAAAAACCCAAGCCAAGTATTAGTCGCCAGGCGCTCTGCGCACTCATGGCAAAAATGCCTATAGCATCACGTTCGCTGATTCACCCGACCACGGCAAGCCCAACCTGGCGTACTTCAAAGCTGCCAAAAGTACGAACATGGCCCACACAAGACACAAACAGCAATGTCAAATCGCTTGTCATGAATCAGTTGCGAATCAGTTGCTAGCACGTTCCGACTCAATCTCACTCAAATGACCAAGGTCATGAAGGATTCCAAGCTCAAGACTCCTTGTGACAACTACCTCCTCGATTTCCCCCGCACCAATAGTAAGTTTCAGTCGAACATGTTCTGCATTATATTCTAATGTGTTCCAGCCTGTCATTTCCATGTCGACCCCGAAAACCCCCTCGAGCCGACCGCGGCCTGCAAGAATCGCAAGTACTGGGACATTGATATGGAGGAGGTGGAAGAGGGACTCGAGGGATAGGTGGAACATGTTCTGTATTGCTGCAAAGGTAGATGCTGTCTGGCTGTCCAGGCTTGATTCAATGAATGTCTGCGGGAATAAGTCCGCAATCTGCTACAAACATGTTGATGCGAGTGATGAGATTCTGCATTGTATTTACGTGAAATCAAAGTATTTTCTACTTGCGCACCCCTCACCAAACATACAATATAGGTGTTGCGCGTCTTTGCAGTTATTGCAGGCTGGAGGGTGTCCATTCTTAAGCAAAAAAGTTTGACACTTCTGGATATTGGGCTGAAATATAATCAGGATACATTCTAAACATGTTCTCCTAGTGTACGTACCTGGCCTTTGATCTGATTCTTCTTCCGATTGTTCGCTTTGTGCAGTGGTATTTTAGGACGTGGAGAAGCTGGATCAGGCTGAATTGAGACGCGTTTTCTCTTCCTTGAGTTCAATGAATGAGTTTGCACCGTATTTGGATCTGTTTCGTGGCTGGTAGATGCTTCTGGTATTGGAGTTTTTTCTTTTTGTATGGCAGAAGGAGTGGAATGTGTTGCAGACACGCTCTGATCACGTTCTGACAATGGGCTCTCCAGCATACTCGTGTAGAATCGAACCGCCATTCTGAACGCCATATTGCCAAGCCTACCAGTTTTGTGTGGTGCAGCAGTGTACTGGGTGTGAAACTTCTTAATATGCGTTGAGAGCGCACCTCGATCATTAAATCGTCGCTAGAACAGTATTAAAATACATTCTGAACAGGTATAGGTAGACATACACCGCAGGGTTTACCACTTTCGTCTCCCTCCCAAACAGCTCTACAAAAAAGCTCTCCCGCATACAAAACATACCCATTAGATAGGCCAGAATCTTCCTGCCCAAGCTCTGGAGCGCCTGGTGGGATACTATCAAGTGCGGCATACGCCTGGTAGATTGGCTGGATAGAGTCAGAATACGTTTATAGTACGTTCAGCGAATCGTGGTATTATTACTTCATTGTGAATATTGATTGGCATAGTCAAAGTATAAAAATACACAGTAAAGGAAGGTATAAACGCGTTTCGAACGCGTTTCTTGATCTTGTTTTCTTTGCCAAGTAACACTAGGATTAACATATAGCCGCTCCGATAATCTAGGGTGGACTAGGTTCTTGGCTCATCACGTATCAAACTTGTTCCAGACATGTTCATGACCCCCTCTCTGTGCCGTCTGCGTTCCAACTCGAGGGCATGACTCTGCTGCTCAAACTCAAACCTTTCTCGTTTCAACTGCAATCTTCGCCTCTCCAATTCAAGCTTCTCGCGCTGGTTTGGATATTTGCTGCGACAAGATCGCCTGTTTTGCCGACCCTCTCAGAGTCCGGAACAGGTTAGGAACGTGTTGAAAACATATCCCATTTACTTACCTTGGCGTTGAGGCTGACCGCTGACTTGATGGAGACTGCGATAGACTTCTCCTTGGTGTAGTTCGAGATACAGACCTTGCACCTTGCACAGGCAGCTCAATTGTTGGAATCTCTTTGTCTGAACCATCCAAATTGATAACCTCTTGCTGGAACTCGTTCCTTTTGAGTTCTAACCACATTAGCATTAACATATCTCACGGGTTCGTGGCCCACTTTTGCCAAGCCCTCACCAAAACACCTACTCTACTCTAATGTCACAACAACAACAACAACAGCAGCATTTACGGCCCTCTACTGAACTTCAGATGCAGTTTGCTATTCAGGCACTTAAACAAGACGCGAATCTCTCAGAGCGACGCACTCCAGCTGTCTATAACGTCTCTCGTAAGACACTAAGCCGTCGACGCGCAGGACGAACTTCACAGGCAGATCGCTAGCTTAAAACAATGAATCTAACTAAGCTTACGGAGGAAGTGGTTGTTAGCCATACAATTGAGCTTATTACTCGAGTTATTCCCTCTAGGCTCGCAGGCGTGGCTAATATAGCCAATTCTTTGCGCGCTGAGCGCAATCTGGACCAGGTTGGACAAAACTGGCCCAGTACGTTTTTCGAAAGTCGACTTAAGCTTGTGACGAGATTCAATCGCAAGTAAGACTACAAGAGAGTCCTCTTTAAGAATCCTAAGGCTATCCAAGCCTGGTTTGACCTGGTAGCCAATATGGAAGCCAAGTTTGGTATCCAGGACGATGATACGTTCAACTTTGCCGAGACGGGCTTCATGGTGGGCCAGATAACAGCTGGAGCAGTTGTTACGGCTTCAGAAAGACGAGGAGGGCCGAAGAAAATCCAGCCAGGCAATAGAGAGTGAGCAACAGTCATCCAGGGCATCAATGCGATGGGGTGGGCTATTCCACCCTTCATTATCCTCAAGGCGCACCACCGCCTCTCAAGCTGGTACGAGGACGGCGATATACCCCATAGCTGGGATTTTGCGGTCTGTGAGAACGACTGGACGATCAATGAGCTTGGTCTACAGTGGTTGCAGCACTTTAATGAGTATATAAAGAAGAAGGTGGTAGGCAGCCACCACCTGCTCATTATTGACGGCCATGAGAGCCATAACTCGCTGGATTTCCAAAGGTACTGCAAAGATAATAAAATTATTACTCTTTGTATGCCCCCGCACTCGCCTCACCTCTTACAGCCACTTGATGTGGGCTGTTTTGCCCCTCTGAAGCAGGCCTATGGACGCCAAGTCGAAGCGCTCATGCGCAGCCAGATCAACCACATCACAAAACAAGAGTTCTTGCCATGCTTTAATCGCACCTTTGACAGCTCAATTACTCCTAGTAATATTCAAGGAGGGTTTCGAGGCGCTAGATTGGTCCCATTTGACCCAGAACGGGTCATATCAGCCCTTGATGTGCAGTTGCGTATTCCATCGCCATCACTACCCAACAATGAGCTCTGGCAGTCGCAAACTCCAAGCAATACTATTGAGTTAGGGTCGCTGTCGACGCTTGTGAAGGCAAGGATTCAGAGGCATATAGATAACTCCCCAACTTCTATGGTGGAGGCTTTTGAGAAAGTCTCAAAGGGGGCAGCAATTATCGCGCATAAGCTGGTGTTGGCGCAAAAGGAGATAGCTGATCTTAAGGCAGCAAAGGTGGCCGCAACGCGACAAAAAGCACACAAAAGAAATTAGGTTCAGGTAGAGGGGACCTTGACAGTGGAAGATGGGGCACGCTTGGCCGCTCTTCAGGACTTTGGCGCGCGTAGTGATGGGAAGAAGGCAGAGAAGCGGGTGCGCGCTGAAGTGGGTGCACCATCTCAACGACGGCGTGGACAGTGCAATAGAATTGGGCATAATGCGCAAGCGTGTAAGCGAGGAGTAGAAGTAGCCTCTGAGTGATATTTTATGTCGTATTGCACAATATAGGGCCAAAGTAGGCTATTCTGTGCCATAATGTGGTTGTTTTGGTGTAGGCTTGACAAAAGCGATGCACGAACCCGTGAGGTACGTTAATATATTAATAGATGAATGAAGTTTGGAGCAGAAAATGTTCTAAACCTGTTTGCTTTACGTTCGTTATAAGTAAGAACTAATTCTAGCGGTTCTCGCAATCGCCGGATTTCCCCCCACACCTTCTCATTTACCTCTGTATGCGAATACGTTCGTAACGCATCTGAGACACATTTACAATGACTAATGCTATTAAAGTAGTACTTATAGCGCGAGGTAGGATTGTTATTGAAGAAGAGTGACCTTGATGGTCGTTGAGTGAAAACGCGGCGTCTCACATATTAGAGCTTAAACATGTTAGAAACAAATTTTGAACGTATTCATATTATTGGACCTGGGTAGCTCGCGCTTTAACCTCTGTGAGGCTTGGGACCTCTCCGTTTTCTATTCTTGTAATTGGTACAACGTATGCAACACCATCAAGGTGAGTTTCTGGGTACGCTGGGATAGAGAGAATCCAGATGACTTTAGAAGCTGTTAACGGCAGGCCTTGGTCGTTCCCAGTAGAGAGCTTAATAGTCTTAGACTATTAGCTATTAAACAATTTCGAAACACATTCAAAATATATTTATATCGTCTTACCTCAATGTCTACAGGATCTTCTTCTAGAAGTTTCTCTGGGATCCCAAAAACGTCTCCAAGCTCAAAAGTATCATCATCGTAGTCTTCAATACCGTCTTGGATTAGGAGAGGATTATAGAGCCCAACTGCATTGTCGAGGTTATTCATATTGTTGCAAATTTGTTGTGAATACGTTGAAATTTTTACTTTGTTTAATCTGTTGACAACACGTTTGGAATCTCTTTTCGCTATCTCCTCTGTGCGTCGCAATAAAATTAACGCTGTACCATGACCCACCACGCCAAGATACCATGCAGGGGTTACTGCACTATGAGAAATTGATTTAGTTTAGAGCTATACCTATATGGGTAAGAACTCATGGCACAGCTGGGAACTCCCATGGTAGAATGATCTGTCTCCTGCTCTCGCAGCCGGGTCTGTGCTCGGATATCTTGGCAGTCCGAGTAACCCCTCTCTCAAGAATAGTTAAGCCACAACTCGATGTAGATGGTGGGTAATAAGACGGTTCTGTGCGTCAGGGAGTATATATATGGAAGCCTGAATGCGGTTGCCATTATACATATCACCAGCCGGAATCACAATCTTCACTTGCCGAAGAAGTTTCCGCATATCACCATGACTAATTTCTCAGATCTTTTCGCCACCGTCCTGGCATTTGCCAGTCCTCGAGATATATGCGCAGTAGAGTCGGCTCAAAATCTGCAAGCTTGTCTTGCCAGCAAACATGTCCCGACAAGCTTAAACTCGTCCTCCAACTGGACCTCGCTGATTGATCCGTATAACCTTCGTCTCAAGTATACTCCCGCTGCTGTCACGCTACCAACTACTCCTCAGCAAGTCTCCGACTCCGTCTTGTGTGCTGTGGCAGCAGGTGTGAAAGTGCAGGCGAGGTCTGGGGGACATTCGTACGGCAGTTTCTCGCTCGGTGGACAGAACGGCAGTCTGGTAATAGATCTACGGAATTTCAATAGCGTCTCTTTAGACAAGTGTCAGTATCACTTTTTTTGCCTCTGTGGCTTTCGTTACTGCATCGCTAACAACTTCAAGCGACTGGCATTGTGACAGTTGGCGGAGGTGTTCGACTTGGTAATCTTGGAGTAGGGATATACAACCAGGGCCAGCGAGCACTTCCTCATGGAACATTCCCAGGTGTTGGAATCGGGGGTCACTATACTCACGGAGGGTTTGGATACTCGTCTCGTCGTTGGGGTACGTAATTTGCTTCTGATAGCTCTTACCAAGTGACCACGCTGCATGCCAACAGCGACTCTCTTACTCCTCGTGATAACGCCACTGACCAGTGATTCCAACAGGTCTTGCACTTGACACCATTGTAGCCATGGACGTCGTTTTGGCAGATGGTCGCTTTGTGCATGTCACGCCTATTAAATATCCCGACCTGTATTACGCTCTACGAGGAGCTGCAGACAGCATAGGCATCATCACAACATTCTATCTCCAGACGCAGCCGGCACCAGCTCGAGTTGTTAGCTACTCATCCGATTTCTCATTGGCTCTGAAGTCAGCGGACGCGGCAGCTGATGTGATTCTCAAGCTTCAAACCTTCGTCACTACTTCTCCATATATCGACCGGAACCTCACTCTTGAGGTGTACACCAGCGTCACTGGCGAATTCAGTGTCCGTGGATGGTATTTCGGGGATCTGAACTACTTTTCGAAGACCGTGTTCCCAGCGATGTTGGACGGAATGCCAACCCCCAGCAATAATACCATCCAAGAGAACGCCTGGCTGACGGCGCTGGAAGATATTGCTGAGGGTGAGCCACTTACTGAGCCACTTGATGGTTACAACAATCGACAAACATTCTACACCAAGTCTGTCGTGACAAGGGAGGCTCAGCCGCTAAGCAAGAAGGCCCTAAAAAGTTACTTTCAATACATTATCGACAAGGGCCTGACAGCAGGATTTCCCTGGAACACGTTCATCTCGCTTTATGGCGGCAAAGACAGCCAGATCAACACTCCTGCAGCCGGTTCCGCTGCATACTCTCATCGAGACTCTCTTTGGGTTTTTCAAGTAAGTATAACGTGCCTTCCGACGCAAACTGCAGCTGACGTATTTCAAGAACATTGGCTCCAGCGCGAATTTCTTACCGCCATTCTCCCCAGACATCACGATGTTTGTCAATGGGCTGAACACAGCGCTTATTGCCGCGCAGCCTGACGGCGAATTTCTCGGCTATCCGAACTACCTTGACCCAGCGTTGACACCTGTGGAGGCAGCGAATCTCTATTATGGACGTACCACCTACCGCAAGCTTGTAAAAATCAAGAGTGAATTTGATCCAGAGAATGTTTTCTGGAACCCACAAGCTATTGGAAACGCTGTTTTGTAAAAATAATTCTTTAGTATCATTCCTAGCTCTTCTACCTATGTTAACTATAGCGTATTCCACCACCGAGTAGGTCACTTCTCCACGCCACCCTATATATACAACAATAATGCGCAACACTACAACAATTCCTTAATGAGGGTGGCCGATTGCTTAGCATGGCCACTCCCTTATTACTCACGTTACTTATATTGATTTTCAACGCCTCTAAGCTCCAAACTACAATTTCTCAACCACCTAATCTTGAAAAGCTCTCAAAAGAAGAGAGGGTTAAAGCAGCCCTCTAAGCAATTAAATAGCCAGTAAAACTAGGTTTGCAATGCGCTGTCACTACTTACAACGTGTCTCGAACAACCCTCCGCTGCCGATGCGCTGGGAAGATGTCGCAACGTAATACTCATCCCAAATCATCAAGCCTTGAAAAGACTGAAGAGAAGACACTCAAACAATATATCAGGACACTAGATGCTCAAGGATTTGCTCCAACACTGCGTTACGTTGAAGATATGGCTAATCAACTGCGCACTGCGCGTGATGCAAACCCTGTTAGCCCACGATGGGCTTCAAACTTTGTCAAACACGAACCTGAGCTCAACTCAAGAATGACTCGGCAGTGCAATCGCTGGAGGGTCTTATGCAGTGATCCAGATGTTATCAAGCCCTGGTTCGACCTTGTACGCAAAGGTCAGATACAGCATCTAGGATGAAGATACCTACAACTTTGACGAGACTGGCTTTACTATGGGTGGCGGGAACTGCGTAAAAGTAGTTACTGCTTCAGAGAGACGCACTAGGCTTATTGGAGTGCAACAGGGATACCGCAAGTGGGTGACTCTGGTCGCTGTAATCAACGCGATGGGCGATTGCGCCCTACCTTATCTTCAAAGTAAAGAATCACGACACGTCCTGGTACCCTGATTTAAGGCCTCAGTGGCGCATTGGGGTCAGTGACAATGGCTGGACTTTGAACGAGATTGGTGTAGCTTGGTTGAAGCACTTTGTTGAGCAGATAAAGAGACGGAGAGTGGGTAGCCACGTGCTGCTCATAATTGACGGCCACGAGAGCCACAAGTCGCTTACCTTCCAGTATCTTTGCGGGGAGAACAAGATCATTACCCTCTGTATGCCGCCACACTCATCCCATATCCTGCAGCCACTTGATGTGGGGTGTTTTGCTCCTTTGAAGCGGGAGTATAGTAAAGAGATCAGAGCCTTGACAACAGATTGTGAGAAGGTGCAGTTCTCAATATTGCCGAAGGCACCGCCGGTGTGGCGGTGGTTTCCCATTGTAGCTTAGCGCGAATAGTTGATAGGTTGCATCTCGGTGAAAGCTTCACAATCAATCTTAAAAGTACACTTTTACAAATTCTAGCACATCGTAGGCTGCTGCAAGGGCGCAGAGAGATTTTTTGGTTAATTTAATACGATACTATACCAAGACAAATTCTACATTCACGAGAAGTCTATATAGAACGTTGTTGTCACGGCATTGTGGTGGTTGTGGTGTAAGCCCAGAAGTACCATGTGTAGTCTCGTGGTTACTCACTGACTAACAACGCTGTATTTAAACTTGCTCCTATCATCATACACATCAGAATACACAGTACTTCACACATATTCAACTGCTTACAGTTATGAGCCCGGCCTAATCCGCACATTTCTTCAATCAATTGACTACCTACCTACCTATCCTGCAATGCCGATGCACACAGTTCGTTCAGACATCATCCAAGGACAAAGCAACTGGGAGCTTTGGATCTTTATCGTTAGACATATTACCGAAGCAGGGGACGTTTGAGAATACATTGATCTTAACCAACCACCCAATCCTCTACAAAAGCCTGTTCAGCCTACCAAGCCAGCGCCTACTATGAGGGGCTGCGTAAAGGTTGCCGATGCCTGGTAACAAGATTGTCTTCGATAGAGAACTAAGCTTCTGAGCTACGTAGCTATCTATATACAGTGCTAGCTGCCCGTGCACAATCGAGCCGATAGGACCTAGTCGCTCTGGCTGTCGGTTAAAGCGCGCCGAGTCTCGCCGAGTCTCGGTGCTCTAGGTGGCATCCGGATTTTAGGAGCAGGCCGAGATTTCATCGAGGAACAACACACCAACTAGGCTCTAGCCTATCACACCTACGGTCAATGCCGGTGGATCACCTGCAAATCTACCATCCCAGCAAGACTTACTGTAGTATAACCAAGATCGCAGTAGCTATTACAAGGAGATCAAAGAATACAGACGTCTTCGAGATAAGTTAGGACAAGTTGAAGCACACATTACTAAGACTATACAACAGGAAATACTGTTTCATATTGCAACTGCGGGAGACCGCAAACACCAGAGCATATCCTCTTACTCTGTAGCTACTACAACGCAGAAAGAAAAAAGCTAAAAGCAACTCTCGACCAGAAAACTCTCAGCATGCCACTCCCCCTCCACACTACTACTGGGATAGAAGCTACACTAGCTTTCATTACTAGCACGGGAGTAGGGACAAGACGGTGGCACCCAGGCCAAGAACAAGACTAAAACATAAACAATAAAAACAACAAGTAAGCCAAACCAAACACAATGTAAACATACATTTTCTATATTTTTCCTCGTTTGTTTCCTTACTTCCCGCAAGCAAGAGCCTGCTGGAAGACAGCCTAGCTATCTAACATCTCTTTCTGTTTACTAAACTGCTCTTTAGCACCAGGCGTCTGCTAGAGGCATGGTCGTAAACAGACAAAAGCCGAAGTACTACAGTAGTACTACGCAAAGAAAAAAACCCCACATGTCAATAACCGGATAGAGCGGCCTACGGTCAAAGTCTTCCACAGCCCCGAGCTGCATATAAACTCTAATGGAATAATAACAATAATAATACCGTATCATGTTAAAGACAAGGCGACAGTCTACAATTAAATCAAGACGCTACAAGATCTCTTCTCGCCTACTATTTCTGACACAGAGTATCGAGTACAGAAAGGCTATGAAGCAGCAAAGATCCTACATGCTCAACGATCGAACATTGAAGACTGGTACAACGAGTTTCTCACAGCATACAGCATAGCACAACAACTCGATCTACCTGAGATACACGGGTTCCGAGCACACAAGGATCTTATCCGAGCTATCAAGCAAGTTGACGCTGCATACGCTGCCAGCGCCTCCCTCAATATTTTCAAAGCCGAGGAAATCTGGAACTCAGGTCTCAGTAACCCAATACCTCATCAATCTCAACTCTCTACCGTTCTTGCCGAATACTTGCGCTACTATCGTACCACCTATTCGAGAAAGGCAAATATTCATGGAGTTGCCTTTGGAGCAACAATGAATGGCTAGCTGTCTCCACACAACAACAAGAAACGATCAAGAGACGATGCAAATAAGCCAATAAAGCCCTGCCTCTGTGGTGACAGTCATTTTTGGGGTCAATGCCTGTACATCGATACAACACTTCAGCAAAGAGGATTCGTCCGAGACCCTGAAAAAGCCAAGAAGATTGCTGATTTCGATGCTAAGGACATTCGTGAGATACTAAACAAGATTCGGGAAAAGAATCGACGCTTTAAGAAGCATAGGGCCAGGATGGCAGTAAGCATAGTGAAGCGTCAGACTCTGATTCGATAGAAATCGACCCAGGAGACCCACTAGCTGGTGATACCCCGCACGAAGCATATGCCGTCTTTTCTTCCGCGTTCAACGATCAGAGAGCATCCCAACAATATCCGCTCGTCCACTCATGGACATTAGATCCAGTCACTGATATCTATATCTGCAAAAACCCTGCCGAGTTCAATTGGAAAGCTCCAGCAGCTGACGACGACGTCGTCCTCACAGGAGGAACTGGGACGATAATCAAGGCATGGGGTGAAGTCAAGCTACCTCTATCGATACCAAATGGCATTAAGACAACGACACTCAAGCGCGTGGCTCTAATTCAATCCTTCTTCACTAGCCTAGTCTCACTATCACGTCTTTCCTCATTAAATATTCATTTTGACTCGGGAAGAAACGTTCTATATAAAGCTGCCAACAACTTTTGTAAGAACGTAGCAAGCCTTACCCGGCTAGGAGGTCATTGGCTAGTCGTGCACCGCACCCAATCTCCACCATGAGAAAAGTGGAGTGTAAAGGTAATCTATTAATTTTGAGCGGCTGACGCCGGCTACATATGCACTAGTCCATATTTGGATAGGCGGCTACCGTCAGTGACCGATATAGTCGTTTCCTCACAACAGTCTTCCTCAGTGATGTTGGCGATTAATTAGTTACATATGTGAATTTCAGTCTGTATAATCATCCACTTTGGTTTCAGGACTGGGTTTGGAGGACCATGTCCCTCAGCAGGGGCAAAAGCAGGGCCTTAGTGCAAATGTTAGCAAGGTTGGATGCTGATGGCGCAGGAGTGGCATTGAAGTCCCATCTGAAGACCAATCCCTGACGAAGTGATAAGGAATGGAGATGTTTTTGGAGTGTGCATTGATTCTTTCTTCTTTCACAAGGGCGACGGCAGCCTAATTGTCCGTAGTGCGTGTGAAACTGAAACCCGGTTGGTCACCAAATATTTCCAGCAAGGCATTGCGTGTCCAGACTAGATGAGCTGAAGCGGCGGAGCAGCTCATGTATTCGGCTTCACAAGTTGATTTGGAAATTGAAGTTTGACGTTTGGATGACCAGAAGAGTGTCATTCCACTGATTTGGAGAATGTAGCCTTGGAAGGATTTCGCACTGTCTGGATCCGAACCCCATGATGCGTCGGCAAAGTAGCAAACATAGAAAACAACTGGGATGGTACTTGGACAGGTGAATCGCAACACGTGATCTTTGGTATGATGAACGTATCGCAGGGCCTGAGATGCAATTTTGTGATGGAGGGATGAAGGCCTGTAATTGTATGTGCTTAGAAGCACATTGGTGTACGAGAGATCCGGTCTGGCACCTGTGACCAGGTAATTCAAAGAACCTGTCAGTTATTGGTAGGTGGTAACATCGGTACCTTCCTTCTCAGAGCGGGGAGGTATCAAATTCGGGTCTAGTGGTGTGTTTTGGCCATTGCAGGAGAGCATGTTGAACCTTTGGAGAATCCTTCGAGCATAGCAGGGTTGGCTCAAGGTAACTTGATCATCGAGTTGCTTGATTTAATACCAAGAAGGAATTTTGCTAGTCCAAGGTCCTTGCATTTGATTTTGGCAGAAATTTGAAGTTTGAATTCCTGGATGCAAACTGCATCGCCGAGCAGCAGGAGGTCATCGACGTAGATGGCCATGATTAGCGGCAGAGGGTCAAAGAGTGTGCAAACGCAAGGATCGAAACTCATTTGGCTAAGTCCCATAACGAGAATAGCATTTCTGAGCGTATGCCACCACCGACGGCCAGATTGGTTGAGACCGTATATGGTTCTGTGAAGTTTTAGACCTTTCGTGGGAGCTGCATAGCTAGGGGGAGGTCGCACGTATATGGTTTCCTCCAATTCACCATTCAGGTAAGCTGTATCAAAGTCAATTTAGTGAATTTTCCACTGGAGGGCAACTGCCATATAAATCAGCATTCTCAAAGTGTCGTATCGAACGACCGGAGAGTAGGTATTCAGGTGTTCGTATCCTGGTCTGGCTGAAGCCTTGTGCAACGACTCTGGCTTTGAACCTGACCGGATTACCATCTGCATCGGGCTTGACATTGAAAACCCAACGGGATCCAACAACGTTGTTGGAGGCGACGTCAGTTGGCTCCCAAGTTCCAGCTTGTTCATGGACAGCGATCTCGTGGTCCATTGCGGCCAGTGTGCAGGATTCTGTGCCTTAGGGAATGATTGAGGAACATTCACAGAAAGGTAACGTACATGGCAAGCGAGCGGCGCACCCCAACATCTTTGCGCACCTCTCTTGCTACATAACTTCGTAACACAATAGTATTACGAATAAATATCTATAGACTTGATTAAATGGTATCTATAATATCGCTCTTGGATATGCATCGATTATGGCCAGTCTCTTTACACCTACTACAGTGCGTAAGAGCCCGACGGCTAACACCTAATCGCTCTCCTCCCTGACGCTCCTCATAAGCAATCTGCTCATCAGCCTCGCGTTGAGCAATTATATCCTCACCAGCTCCCTTTGTAAGGACTCCAAGCTTCTGTATCTGCTTCTTCTTACGCTGTCTACGCTTTGTGGCTGCCTCATTAGCCTTCTCAAGGCTGGCGATTCGATCGCGCATTAGTTCAGCTGGAAGCTTCACTACCTCTGCTCCTTTCTTAAGCTGGCTAATCGCCGTAATAATCGAAGCTGGTGATGAGCTTTTATGAAGTTGTACGCGGTTAGTTATTAGCGTCGATTGAGGTTCAAGCTCGTGTATATCGCTTGGTGTACAGGCTTGCCAGAGAGCTTCTGCGAGAGCTGGTGTAGTTGGCGTAGTTGGCGTACGCAGCTTTATATCAAGCTTTGATAGAACAACATCTGGCTGGAGAGGAACAAGGCCTGCGCCTCAGAAAGATAAAAAGATATTAGCTGGCGCGAAAGATCAATCAAACGCTGTCTTGAACGCTGGCAGAAACTCGAGCTTGATAATATGGTTGATATGGTAGTGGATTAGGTTCTCCACCTCACGGCTATACGCACGCTTTAATGGCGAGAAGTAGCCAACGTCAAGAGGCTGGAGTAGGTGAGACGAGTGTGGCGGCATATAGAGCGTGTATATATTGTTCTCTTTACAGAACTCTTGGAACTCAAGAGACTGGTGGCTCTCATGGCCGTTAAGAGCAAGCAGGCGACGTGTGCCGACGTGAGTCCTTGTATGAGTGTCGAAGTGCTTTAGCCATGCAACGCCTAGCTCGTTGTTCGTCCAGCCATTGTTACTAAATTCGATCACCCATTCGCGTGGGATATCTGCTTCCTTGTACCAGAAAGATAGATGATGCTGGCCGGCAAAGATGAGAAACGGTGGGACTGCCCAACCAGCTGCGTTGATCCCAGCGATCAACGTCACCTACTCAGGATTGCCTGGCTGAATAGCCTTTTGCCGGAATTTTCTCTCTGATGCCGTAATGACAAGTTGAGTCGCAATCTTACTCGTTGAAAAGCCAGCTTCGTCGAAGTTGTAGACGTCCTCGTCACAAATGCCGTACTTCGCCTTCGTCCGCTCTATAAGCTCAAACCAGCTTTCAATTAAGGCTGGATCTTCACAGAGAGCTCTCTGCCTATTGTACGCTCGATTAAAACGCGTTGTAAGAGAGTTTTGATGCTTAATCAAGTTGGCTGGCCACTTCTGTCCAACCTGGCCAACGCCACGCCCAACTAGCAGCTTATTAACCATATCACGCATAGCAGCGTACGTAGACGCAAATCCACATAGATCAAGATCCATTATATGACCAACTATCACCTCTTCCTTTAGCTTGGTAAGCTTCTTTTAGTTGGGCTGGCAATCGCGTCGCGCAGGCTTGCCAGCGCATCAGCGACGAAGCGTTGTTTCGACTATATTATAGAGTGCAGCAGCACGGCGACTTCCTTGTATTTGTTTATTTTTAAGAGATAAGATAGGAAGCTGAAAATCTGCTTCGTTTGAAGCCATCTGAGTATAATAGTGTTGAGTAATTAGATGTTAATTTCAAAGAGATGCGCAAGTTTGATGGGGTGCGCCGCTCGCTTGCCATGTACGTTATATGCAGTCAGGGACTATGTGTGACTTTGGCCAAAGGCGGTTCTATGGGGTTTATTTACAATGGGGGAGTTTCTAGTGTAAAGTGCGACTATGGTGCGTCGGCCTTTGTCTAGTTAATCAATAGCTATTGCTTACTAGACGCCTGTTGCTTAAGAGCAGTTTGGTGATAGAAAGAGATGTTAGGTAGCTAGGCAGCCCTCCAGCGGACTCTTTTAGTAACGTCAGTACTAAGCGAGCCGTCCAACCAAGCGAGCCGTCCAACCAAGCAAACCGTCCACCCTGCTAATAATCTGCGCCTTCACAGCAATATATATTAGCAACACAACAATACAATATAACATAGTAGTTACAGACTATTAGCTACTACTAGTAGCTTGATTCTTGCACGTTCGTGAATTATGACCAGTCTCCCTGCACTTTGTACAGCGCGCTGAAGCCTGACGGCTGACAACTGATCGAGCCCTCCCTTGACGCACTTCTTCCTCAATCTGTTGCTCAACCTTCCTTTGAGCTATTATTTCTTCTCCCTCTGCCTTTGTAAGCGTCCCACGCTTCTGAAGCTGCTTCTTTTTACGAGCTCTGCGCGATGTTACTGCTTGGTTAGCTCGCTCAAGGCTAACAATTCGCTCGCCAATTAGCGCAACTCCATAGGCTATCTTCACAGTAACCCACTCGCGAGTGCCAGGCTGGATAGCCTTAGGTCGAGAGCGTCTCTCAGAGCTAGTAACAACCAACTGAGCTGAAATCCTGCCTATCTGAAAGCCAGTCTCGTCAAAGTTGTGCGTATCCTCGTCACAGACGCCGTACTTGGCCTTTATACGCGCTACTAGCTCGAACCAGGTCTGAATAGCATGTGGACCCTCACAGAAAGCTCTCTGGCGATCATATGGTCCATTAAATAGAGTTTTAAGGCTCTCTATTCGCTTGACAAAGTTCTTTGGCCAGTCTCTGCCAACCTGGCTAGCGCCACGCTCAGTGAGCAGCTTATCCGCCATATCTCGTACAGCGCCTAGAGAGGGTGAATATCCACGCGAATCCAGATCAATTATATACTCAGTAATCACCTCCTCTTCTAGTTTGCTGAGCTTCTTTGAATTAGGCTCACAATCGCGTCGCGCAGCGATTCCAACGCGTCGGTCGCGTAGCGTTGATCGAGCGACGTTAAATGTTTGTACAGCTAGCCGTTCAGATTGAATCTGCTGTTGATTAATAGCATAGATAGCCATATTGATATTTGCTTCGTTGTAGACCGATTGAACAAGATTTGGTGGAGCCATTGTTATTTGAAGGTGACGCGTTACGGAAAATTAGTAGGGTGGACGGTTCGCTTGGTTGGGCGGCTCGTTTAATACTTATGTTAGTCTATATCAATATAGATTAGATTAGTGTTTGTCAAAACCCCCGGTTACATCCATAACTCTTTTCCACTACAAATCGCCAGACAAACCTCATGGAACACTAGCGTAAAGCTCGCCGGCCCCAGCAAGAACCCGGACAGAGAAGTGTAGATCCAAAACCCGTGTAACACTCCCCTCACCGCCATTTTATGGCTAGCAACCATCCAAATGGCTCATACCCTACCTCAACGAATCTTCAGCAAAACTCCACCGAACTCCCGCACCTTAATACTAGCCACCGTAGTATATCTGAGCCTACACAAAAATACTACCGAGACAAAAATACGCTATAAGGTGTTGTTACACCACTCTACGTTCAAGCTCCGATAACCCTTTCTTCCCTACGCGGTTTTTCAGGCTTTCAGAATACGCAGTTAGGATAGTAAGAGACAAGGTCACAAAGAGGGTTTTAAGAAGAGGCAGAAGGTCATTGATTGTAGAGTCTCTCTCTCCTCTTACAGTCATGCACGAATCAACGCACCATAGTAGAGGCCCAATCATTGAACAAGAAAGTAGAAGGAACAGTATTAAATGACGGCTGCGCCAAAGTCTTACATAGCCCCGAGCTGCATATAGACTATAATGGAATAATAATATACCCGTCTATGCACGGCATGGGTGAGATCAGAAAAAGTTAAATAGTTCTAGAAAAGCTTAATAACTTGACAACCACCCATAGAGTCTCCATCTCGCAATGCTATTTGACCTAGTAAGCGTTGGGGACAGCCGTTGTGAGACAGTACCTCAAGGATTGCAGACGTGATTGGACCGCGCATCGTGAGCATTGCCAAAAAGGCTCTCTGCTGCTAGGATATCCCTGATTCAGAGCGTATATTTGACTTCCCGGCAGCTGTTGATTAGGTAAGTTTTCAATGAACTCTACGGTGTCAGAATATTAAGCTTTTTTCTAACCAATGGCTGGTATTGGCATGGGCCGCCTTACCTTTACATGTATAGGCCGAATATCACATTCTAGAACTTCTAGTGGCGCACAGGAATGACGGCTGCGCGAGTCAGGTGACTATTTGCGGATACATGGTTCATGTACTCCAACGGTTACAATACTTATGCAAAAGTCTGACCTTGGGCCTAAAACCCCCCACCAAAATTAGCCCTTCCTCACCAAAACCCCTCCCTCTTCTTGTTTTAGAGTTTTGTCAGGACTTTAATGCTTCCTGTTACACTGTTTCTCAACCAAGCTACGACGTATGAGCAACACTTTCTATTTTGAGCAGGCAAACTTCTCACTTCGGGCGGTACAATTACCCAAATAAAGCCTACTCCTGTCAGCAATAGCAATGTCAGACTGACCGCGAAATTGAACATGTCGGGTTACTCCCCGACCACCAAAAATAATCGCCGCTATGAGAATACTCAAGCTATGATCAGTTATTGCTCCGCAAAAATGCAATCAACCTTTGAATATCCAGCCTAGACCTCAAGAGCAGAAATTTAATTCCACAGTAACATCGTCGTTGATGCATCATATAAGAAAACGATTGGCTTCGTGTTCGAGCTTGATCCTTACGACAGTCATCTCACTCTTGGTTCTAATTGCATATACTGCACACCACCATCGTTTTTATAGTAGACTATAGATCACAATCATTTTTTTTCTTTAATATATAACCAGTCGCTCTCGCCATGTTGACCTTCGCTAAAGCTATTTCTATACTCGCCTACACGGGCGCAGTCACTGCCAAACCTGTACCGGATGGTAAGTTGAACTAAATTCTTGCAACTAAAGATACCTGCACAAGCTTAACTAATATGTCATTCAACACAGCTGGCGATGCCTTTACTCTAGAGTCAAGAGAAGTCCATGGTGCTCAAATGCACCAACTCGAGCACATCGTCAACATCAAGCGCAGTTTCGGCGTTGAGGTACACCCTAAGCTCGCAAAGGCTGCAAACCAGTTTGCTGCTAAGAGACACGCCACATTGGCTGCCCGCCAGGCCACCGGCACCGCATTTGGTAAAAGTCCTGACCCATGGGACACGGAGTTTGTCTATCCCGTGCAAATTGCTGGCAAGACGTTCCGTCTCTTCGGCACGACTTCAGCTTCTGATACGTAAGTCACCCAGGGTGTCTAGGTACCCTTGAGTTTATTCTAACACTTGTCAAGGTGGGTCTATTCCTCTGCCATGCCCAAGAACCAGACCGCCGGCCACGTAATCTACGACATCAATCCTGCCCACAAGAAACCAGGTGATTTCGCCTTTGGGTATGACGGCGCCAATGCACAGGTAGAGGGAGACTTATACGTTGAGCCAAGTAAGTTTTGCATAGTGCAAAAGGGCCGGCCAGACATGCTAACCCAATATTCAACAGTCGCTGTCGGTAGCATCACCACCAAGACAACGTTTGGAGCCGCCACCGGCACGATCCGGGATTTCACATCCGACCTGACCGCCGACGGCTACCTGGGCCTGGGCCCCAAAGAATACAATTTCCTCGGCAAGATGGGAACCGAGAACACATGGTTCGACAACGCGCGCCCGCAGCTCGCCAAGCCCGTCTTCGCCGTCGCCCACACCAAAGGCCACGGCGTCTTCGAATTCGGCTTCATCAACCAGAAGAAGATTGCCGGTGCCGTCACCTGGGTCGACAACAGACTCGAGGACTACTGGGCTGCGTACGGCTTCTACGGCGGGGGCTGGAGCGTCGGCAACCAGAATGCTAAGACTACGTCCCGCAAGATGAATATCCATCTTAATGCTGGTACGGACATTAGCTTCACAGACCCGGATATTGTGAAGGAGTGGTACTCGCATATTCCCGGTGCAGTGACAAAGGATGAGCAGGGCTACACTATCCCTTGCAATAGCAAGCCTCCAGGCTGGACCGTTGTTATCGGCGGCCGCAAGTTTTTCACTCCAGGTTGCCAGCTCATCTCGCAGCCCATCGATGACGCCGGCAAGATTTGTCTGGGCGGCCTCCAGAACATCGGGGGTGGTGTCGATTTCCATCTCTTCGGCACAAACTTCTTCAAGGGCAAATATATCATTCACGACTTTACGAACCCCAAGAAAGTCAAGCTTGGGTTCGCTCTGCAGCCTGGTTCCAAGTAAGTGATTGTTGTCCTGGGCGCAATTGTTATTGTCGGCCTTCCTGACTTGTGGGTTTGTGCCATAGACAGTGCGGGATTGAGTTTTGATGGGTAGAACGCCGATGCATTGAGCAGTCGTATAGAAGGAAAGAGCAATGTTCTTTAATGCATTAGAGTATCATGGTTCGTCAAGGATACGCAAGTAAACTTAAAATAATGCACATGATATACAGTGAACTTGGTAGATGTCACACATTTCTACATCCCAACAGGCGCTGTCCTTGCCGTCCTCGTATGACCTCATTCTCAGCATAAGTCCTACCTAACTTATTCTAGACTAGATTAGATTAACATAACCTCTACTTCTCGGAACAGTCTTCTTCAGTCATCTTGCGATTCTCTTCTTCACCACATTCGCAGGTGTGCTCTTTCCGCAAACTACTTGCAAGAAACTAGAGTTAAGCTAAGAAGAAATTCACTCCACATTTTGATTCACACGAAGCACAAGGAAAGGAGTTAAGTAAAAAAATAAAAAATAAGGCAATATCTTCATATTATGTACATTCATGACTTCATATCGATTACTTGCACGCCATCACTGGCGAAAACTCTATATACACTAATCTACTCCATAAATCCCTACACCTTGGCTTCAGCGCGATAGTTCTGCGTCTCAGCATTCTCCATTTCGACCGTGGTAGCCTTCTCGCCAGCATGGTCGAGAATCTCAGACATGGCACCTGTGCCGCGGGTAAGCTCTGCGCCCTTGCGACCAATAAGATACCAGGGCAGGTTGAACATTTCGTCGAGCGACTCGAGTGACTTGCCAGAGGTCTCGGGGAGGAAAAACCAGACCCAGGCGAGACCAATGGCGGTGACGCACGAGAAGAACAGCATGGTGCCGCCGTGGGTCATGGAGATGAACATGAGGGGCACGGCCTTGGAGTTTCCGTACTGGTTGACAAAGTGAAAGGTCATGGCGATGGAGCCACCGAGCGCACGGAGACGGAGAGGGTAGATCTCGGAGTTGATCAGGTACTGGATCGAGTTCCAGCCCAGAGCCCATCCAAAACCGGAGAAGTAGATCATGACAATGGCGCCCATGGCGGCGTGTTTCTGACTCGAGGTTTGTACGGCGCCCTTCTCGCCGACGCCGGTGTCGACGAGCAGGAAGATGGCCATGTACAGCATGGATACGAGTTGCAGCGTGATACCGGTAGACAGAGAGCGCTTGCGGCCAATGTAATCAATGAGGAAGAAGGCGCAGAGCATGGAACTGACGAACTTGACAACACCAAAGATGGCAGTGGCAAAGAGCTTCTCGCTTTGGCCGGTCTTACCCATCATTGCAAAGTATTGAGGTGCATAGATGGTGATGCCTTCACGGAGTTAGCAAATATCACAACAATATATACACGTAGGCAACACATACTGTTGGCGCCAGACCACTGTGAGAGCAGTTGGGAAAAGACGGAAAGCTGGATACGGTAGAGGTTGGCCTTGCTGCTAAACAGCTCACGGATCGGTCCGAGCCAGGACGTGCCCATGGTAGCCTCGCGCTCACGGTTGAGCTGGTCGTTGATGTCCATGATCTCAGAAGTGACGTAGGGGTGGTCTTCAGGGAGCTGGCGAAGAATAGACAAATTCTTAAGAGCATCCTCATGCCGACCAACCTTGATCAACCAACGAGGACTCTCCTTGGCAAACCAAGAGAGGAGGAAAATGATACCGGCGAACATGAGATGCATGCTGTTGGGGACGAGCCACTGGGTGTCGGTCTTGGACGAGATGTGGATGGACGAGCCCCAGGATGCAAAGTAGGCAAGCATGATACCAATGTACACAGAGCCGGCGAATGCGCCGACGCAGAGACCTCGGATAGCCCTGGGCGCCGTCTCGGCAAGGTAGGTAGGAGCAACGACAGTAGTCTGACCGATTCCGACACCAGCGATAAATCTTCCAACATAGATCTGGCCGATGGATCCAGTCAAGGAGCTAGTGAGGAAGATGGTGATACCAATAACCCAGATGAGGCAGAGTTGTCGTGTAGCCCAAAGACGGCCAATCTTGTCAGTGATGAAGAAGGCGATCAAGGATCCCAGAATGGATCCCATCTGAACCATGGAGGTGATGTTGGACAAGAGCTCTGCTTTTTCGTGCTCGCTCTTGCTGGGGTCGTCGAGACCAAACTTCTTCTGGAAAGGAATGAGTTCGGCCGTTGTGCCAATCAGACCTTCGTCGATACCACGGGCAGCACCCATAATTCCAAAGACTGCGCTCTTATTAGTGACAACACGAGTGAGAGCAAAGTGAAGTGTTCTTACCAAAGACACCATACCAGAGACGCCAGTTAAGGCTTTCCTTGGGGGTGTCCTTCAAATTCTCGCGCCAGGGGTTCCACATGCTGGGCAAGATTTTGCGGATTCCCGTATAAAGTGGCGGTTCAGTTACTCTAGAGCTGCGAAACCTGGGTCTGTCCAGCAACGTGGAGAGGCAGTACAGACTCAAACTCCAGGAAAATATGCGTGCTTCTTATATGTAGTGAAAAGGTGGTGTGGGGTACGACATGCGGAGAGATCAAGGCTACCAGGCCATCATACCACACCATCCCTGATAGACCCCAGAAAATTCGGTCCCGGTACAACTCCACGTTCAATCAATGTCAAGGTGGGCTGTCTCGCCCGACGGACGGGATACAGGATGGCCTTCTCAACATTACTTTCCCCCGACGTACGATAGGCCAAGCGCGTTGTCGGTGTTTGCGAGCGTTGGAACTTGGCCTTATTAGGCAATCGGACCGCACATCTTCTTGTCATAAATAACCGAACGATCAGGCCATGGCCTATCACGCAGCATGCCGTGATGCAGGTCGCACGCCCAGACTTGCTCAGTGGTCCATTAAGGCTTGAGTGGAGAAAGCTTCCTTGTTGGTGCGTCTTGTGGAGCTTGGAGTTGGGCTAAGCACCGAGTCAGCTATTGGCACCACCACCCAGGAAAACCCCGCATCATTCCCCAATCGATCCCGCCTCCCACGCTTTTTTTAACCAGCCTAGCCAGGAAGCTGCGTGCAATAATTAATAGCGGCCGGAGAACTGCCGTTATAGCCTATCGTATCAATGGGAGCGCCCAATGTAGAACGGCCTTGACGGGTAAAGCAGGGACGCTCATGCTGACCATGCCTCGTGACGAGCTTGGTTGACCGGCAGAAATACCCCCGAACGGGTGTCTGGGCAGAACTTCGGCTTTTGAAATTAAGCTCACGGACAAGCCCCATGGCGGCGGTGTGGTATCAAGCGATGCGGCTCCAAATCCTTCACCTGTGCTAGCTGCTTGGCTTCTCCAAATGCATTTGCCGACTTTCAAGTGCTTCTCCGACTCAAACAGCGTTGAATAGACTTTAGTTGTACATGCTCACATGGGGCCTTTTCGTTTAATGTTGGGTGTTGTGCTCGCCGACAGCACGTGGTGATCGTCACCCCGGCCATATGTCGTTCTCCGCGTTCCTGGGCTGACAAGTTGAAAGCGGCCCGCATGCATCGGCTGTCAAGGATCATGCAAGGTGGCAAAGCGACCAGAAAGCACTATCCGACACACACGACAGGAGCCTCTCGTTGCGAAGGCAATGTCTGACTCGTAGGCACAAAGCTTGGCAGCATTGAGTGCCCCGGCTGGACCGTCTGGTGAGGCTGCCAAGGTGATAAAAAAGTCTCCAGAACCCACCCGCTTTTGCTCTTTCTCCGCAAAGCCTTGCGCTCGGTTTGCATGCAGGGCAGCAGATGACCCGACATAAAACAAGAAGCACATCCGACGTTGGTTCTTGCCAGTCAGGGCTCCACTGGCGTATCGGTGTGACCGCAAGCGCCTTGGCCGGGCTTCCTACAATGGAAGGGAAAAGCCGCGATCCAAAGCTTGGTGTAAAACCAAGCTCATCATGTGTCCGCCAAAACTTTGAAGCCTCCCCCCAAGCAAAACCGATGTTGTACTATCAATTGCTTGTCTAGGATAATCTTTACATCAACATGTATGGTCTTGTCGTATTCGTACGGATGATGTCTAGTATGAGCACTCGGTGTAAGACGGGACTCCGGTTTTTGCGGCCGCGGCTCGCTATGCGACTCTGGTAGCATCGTGCAGGCAATGTCGGCCGTAGCGAGGTGCCCGACTGCGGCCATCATGCCACATGGCAGAACCTGGCTGCCGGATATGCTTCTTGTTGTAATGTCCATAACTGGAGGTCGCGTTGCTGACTAAATATGCTATCGGAATTGGGGGCAGTGGTGGGCATCTTGCATGACTAGGTGGGTATCTTCCAAGGCGCCAATGTTGGGCATGCCCCGTTTATACTTCATCGATGCGGCTTAATTCACGGCCGTGTGAGTCGAAGAATTCTTCCGCTTTACGAGACGGATTGTTGTTGCGGTCAGTGTCTAAGGGGTCCTGTGAGCAGAATGGGATCAAGCTCGACTGGAGGCAAGCTGGTGGACGGCAAAACCGCCGGAGACGGGGAAATTCATGTCGGCCTGTCTCCTTGGCTGTGCAAGCTAGATGTAGTCGTTATCGGAGCGCTTGGAAGTAGAGGTTGTGTGCATGGCGCTTCACTGCTTTCAGGTTAGTGGTGAGGACTGTAAGTGGAAGGTGCGAGGCCGTACTGGAGGAGCAAACAAGACACCAAAGTACAACACCCCGTTGCACGTATTGTAAATGTTAGGGCATCTCAGGCTTCATTATCAGCCATCATCGCCTTTGACTATATACTCGCTCGAGTGAAGCAGAAATTATCGCCCGGATACTTTTCCGTGCGCACTGATTCCCATTCTCCCCACTGCGGCAATAGATACAGAACCCACTTGCACAAAACATGCATCTTTGTGGTCGCAAACAGCCAGGCGCTGAAAATCTTGCTATCTTTCCAGAGCATGACTCTGATACATACTTTTCCGACCCGCCATTGACTAGTCTGGTGCTAACCAATCCCATCGCAATTCAGTCTCCTCCTACCTCCCTACTCCTCAACAAGTTGGCCTCAAGCATCTAAATATGTACTGTCTTCCAAGTTGACACGCTTCATCTCCGTATCGAGCTTTAAATCTATCTTACCCTTTATCTTCATCTCCATATCCCTCTTCCCACCCTTCAACCACCCCCTGCCTCCTCTTCCTCCGCTGCAACCTCCCTATAACACCTCATTCCATTCCTCCCATGCTCATGATACCGCCTACACCACGCGCCCTCCGTACTCTCCTCAACCTTCAACGTCAACCTGCGCCTTACCAGACGCAATCCCGTTTGCATAACATTAAACAGTAAATCCGGGTGCAAATGCAATCCCCTTCTCTGTGCCACTTCCATCTCCCTCTCTGTATGATCCCCTGCGAGTGCTAGGGCGTCGGCCCAGAGCATGCGTGCGCCGCAGTTTGGCGAGGTGTGCTGGTAGAGGGAGGTGAGCAGATGGATGTGCATATCTGTGACGTTGGCGTCGAGATCAGGATCTGTAGTTTCAGGGTCGAGGTTCTTGGGGTTGGAGTCACATTCTGAGGGGATGGAGGTGCCGGTGCGCCAGGCTTGGTGGGCTTTGCGTTTGCGGTGCTCGAGGGCTTTGTTGGGGCGCCATAGGGGGTAGGCGGGGTCTGCTTGGGCTTTTTTGCGGCGCGTGTGGAAGGCGCGAATCCAAGTGTCGGTGATCATGTCGCAGAGGTTCCAGAGCTTTTGATGGTAGCATATGATGTAGAGGTGAGTGAGCAGCTCGGCGCTGTAGGATTGGATGTGGTTTGGATTGTTGGTGTTGCTGAAATTGGGGAGGTCGAGGTGGATCTTGGTGGTATCTTGGAGGCTGTCCAAGATTTCGTAGACGTACTGACTTGGTTGGAAGCTGGTATGCTCAAGGGAAGAATGAGCTGGGAGTGTGGTTGATGATGGCCAGTCTTCTTCCTCACTGGCCCTATCCAAGTGGGATATGAACGAGGGTAGTTTGCCGCGTGGACGACCCACGGTTCGCTTTTTCTGAACTTTTTCTGATGAGAAGATTCCCGAGTACCCTTGGGCATTACCCAAGACATTTGCTGCGTTTTTTAGCAGTGCTCCTTTAAATAAGTTCCCTGAGGGAAATACACTTACGCGGATCACTCGACAAGTATGGCTGAAACTTGCTGTCGTCGTCTCCAAGGCCCTCGGAGCTAAGGCCCATAATCTGCTCATAGTCACTGCCCTGTATGACATCCTCATGCCGAGGCTTACGTATCGTCCGTCCATTTCGCGTCTTCACAGACGGTTGCCAAGCAGGGTACTGTGGAAGGCCATTGTTGTAGCCCGTATTCTGATCGTTCAACGTAGGAAGAAATGAATCCGTCTTCTCTTCTGTATCGTCAAGATTGAGCTTGAGCTTCAGCTTCAACTTCGGCAATGTTCCCATTTCCGCGGCCTTTGAACCTGGTGTCGCTGACCGCGATGACTTGATTTTGGAAGCACCCCAGCTTTGGGACGAGCGCTTAGATATGGTAGACTGCTGTCTTGCCATTGAGGCGCAGGTATTTGTCTCGATTGATGATTTCTCGCAGCTTTGATCTGGGTTGGGTTATACTTCTGGATAGAGCGAATACACAGTTCGGGTCGAATACTGCAACTTATAAGAACTGATTGGAATATTGTGAACACTGAGGTGAATCTGAGTCTGCTCACCTGGGCGACCACGAAAAACCCGACGTCCAAGCCATCCTAATGATGCAATCCCACCACGCAAGTGAAAGTGAACCAAGCCCCCCTTCACTTCACCTTCACTTCACCTTCACTTCAACCCCCCGATACTTGCCATGTACCATTTCCCCTCTCCCCTCTCCCCACACACTCCGCGCAAACCATTCCATCATCCCCCCCCCCCCCCCCCCCCCCCATCATATCTCCCTATAATTAGCACCGCACCGCCTCTCCTGCGCGCACCAAACCCAATAGCCACACCTCAACTCATGCGACACGCGTCCCGGCACGTACAATACGGGACACAACAGCTTCTCTACAGCCGGAGCGGGAAGCATCATTGCAGCAGAGATGATTGCCCGCGAGAGCGCCAGACAGCGGCGAGGAAAAGAGTTGTTTGGGGATGGAAACATAGTGTAATACCTATCAAACGGGATACCCGTACAGATTTCGCAGAAGATAGTGTTGGTGTGGATGTTAGTGCCGCCATCGATGAAGGTGGTTGTGCCGTCACTGTGTCTGTGAAGTCAAGTTGTTAGGTAGAAGGGATGTTTGGAGGGGATGGAAGAGCGTACGTGTAATATGGCTCTGGGAATTCGCTGAATGAGTGCGACTCGGGATTGTAGATGACGTGGTGGTAGTTGCGGGCCTAGTGTCGGTTGGGGTGGTCGATGATGATAATGTGGCCGCAGGTGAGGAGGTGAAAGAGCATTAGGAGTGCGAGGTTATAAGGGTTGAGGGTGGAGAAGCAGGGAGGTGATGATGGGTAGGTCGGTTAGGTTGTATGAATCGATCGTCGAGATGGCTTCAATTGGTTCATGAGATTCGGATCCGACTTGATGGGGGTTCGAAGGCATATTGGTGTAGTCCATACTTACAATAGTTGGTTGAGTGAACAGTGTAGTTGTAGAGAATCGGGTTAAAATGAGACTTCAAGTGCATAGAAAGCGCAAACATTTATATTTTACAGCTCTGCAAACAACTGACGATGAGAAACGAATGTGACGGTAAGTGAGAGCTATATGTCCTGACGTGGAAGCAAAGCTGAAACCAATTTTTGTCTCGAAGAACATTCATGTCCTCATACGGGTATCTTGTACTACAACTTGAAAAAAAGTCCACCGACGACATACAAGAAATGCGACGTTGCAAGCACTTAATGATCATGCGCATGCATGTCACCGTGATCTGTCGCATCTTGCCCTGGACGTAGCGGAGGACATCCATTCAACTCTAAACTAACCTCGATCCCATGCAGTTTCCTGAACCGCGTCCTCGCATCCTGAGTTTTAGCATCTACAACCAACTCATCTGGGTGAAGTGCGACTACTCGCTCCATTATTCTACGCGGAATATGGACAATGCACACTATCTTGACCTCCGGTCGGGACTCATTGCTGGGTACCACCGGGGGGCTCCCCGCTACTGATGAAGCATCACTGCTGGAAGACGAATCAAAGTTCATAGATGTAGATGGCCCAGAATACAGAGCATCACGAAGATTCAAGCAGAGCGATTCAATACCCAGCTCTCGCTCGAAACGGAGAAACGTTGAGAACAGAATGTGCGGATCACGTGTATCTGTTCTGTTCGCTCGTGAATTTATCATGGACCCGATATGATGTGGCGCGTGGAACAGTGGTGGTGGATGGATGTTGGTTTGCTGGTGCATCTGTAGCTGTTGTTGCGCCAGCAAGTTGACATGCGGAGGGTGGTTCTGGTGATGGTGATGGCCATGATGGGGCCCACCTAGTCCCAATGGGCCTTGCGCAAACTGCAGAAAGGGCATTGCCGGTGCTGGGGGTGGGGGAGGTGGAAGCTGGATGCCTCCTGTTTGGGCTTGATTGCCTCCTCCACCAACGACCTGTGCATTCCCATTGGCCATGAACTGCGTGGGGCTCTGAACTTGTTGCTGAAGGGCATGCATCTGCTGTTCCAAGGCTACCGGCAAAGCTTGGGGGTGTCCTCCCGGTCCTCCCAAGGCACCCACAGGCGCAGCTTGCAAACTCCCAAACGCAGCAGGCAGCCCCATTGCGCCACACCTCAGAAACACCCACAGACTCTTCAGCTTAGGGAGATCGCTCTTCAAACTCCTTTCTGCTTGTTTGCTTCCCAGATACGCGGTCCACAGCTTCAAGTCTTTCTGTCTAATGCGGAAATAGACACTCGTTATGTTGACGGAAGCAGAAGATGCGACCACGCGGAATACGTTGCAATCGCTTGGGTGGGTGAACAGGAACCTATTCTGCGAGTACAGAATATCGATTGACTCGCTATACACCTGCTTGTTGGTGCGAAGAAGGCTGGCGCTGACATTGTGGTGGTCCGCGTCTGGCGATTTGGATGGCCACCAAAAGGGCGAGTCCGAGACGAGAGCAAATGCATAGACGCGGTCCCGTAGTTCTCTGGGGAGCGACAAGAGGAGCGAAAAGGATAGATTGGGCCGGGTGGTGAGCGAGTGCATATGCGTTGCCGTGGGTGTGGGGAGATGGCCGTACGAAGGGTTGCGGAGACGGGCTGGGCCGCTTGGGGATTGCGGCGCTGCGTCCATCATGGTGGCGTCTGAAGACGAGGTGCTGTTGGAAGAGGAGCGCGAGCGCAATGGCATTGAATTACGCGAAGCCATGTCGTCTTACTACGTACAATGTTCGTACACAGAGGCGGGAGGTAAGGGCTGGTATGTAGCCAGCCTGGTGGGGCGGTGATGCAATACGATAATGTGACGCGGTATTATTAGTCGACAAGGGTGTGCCGTGTCTGGGTATTAGTACGCATGTGTGGTATAAGCGAAGGACCTCTGGGCGTAGAGTTTGCTGATGAGATCGCCGGGACAAGAAGATTGCTCAGTAATTATGAGCGGAGAAGAGCAATCCAAATCTTACTGGTCACCCGGGCAAGAACAAGGAACATGTTGAGGTGGATTGTTGGGTAGCCATGGCGATGCCTTTGCATGCTGAATGGTTGGGATTTCATCATCATCCGCGCGGCTACACATGAGTCCATCTGTCCTACCAGCCGTCCAATCACTTCTGCCCTCTTTCACTTTGTTCTTTCGGGCTCCGTAGACGGGCCGTCAGTCTTCCTCGTGACATTTCTGCTCGTCGCCTTGGCAGGGCTGAAGCGCTGGCTCGTTGCCCTACGACCGCACGCTTCATCTGTCAACTGCGTCATTCGCGGGAGGCTAGCCTCCGAATTACTAGTAGACAAAATACTAAGGTTCGTAGAGTATTCTAATCTTCCGACCCGTGGTGCTGCAGTTCATGTAAGCTAGCCAATCAAATGCTTCAACCGAACATTGTGTGTGGTTGGAAACTTGTCACGGGACCTGGAACAAATAAAAATGAATGTCACAAGTACGCTCGGCACAGAGAAACTCAATCTAGTGAAAAGGCGCTTCATTGGGTTACAAAATGAGGAAAGGACATATAAACACAAATTGCTCTTCTCTTTAATGCAAAAACCACAGAATGATATCGACCCTCAGTTACTCACACCTCCCGACCATCTTAACAAACTCCAAGCACCCCCCACAATTCCCTCCTTCTAACACAATCACCCACCTCAACTACTCTCCAACTTCTCCGACACCTCTCCCTTCCTCCTCCTACTCCTCCTCAACTCCCTCCGCCCCTCCGCCACACAAAACGGTGGATCTTCCACCCTAAACTCCCTACACGCCGACACCGGCTTCGCATTGAAACTCGCCCTGCGCAGCGCCGCACTAGCGCGGGCAACCAGCGGCGACGTGGCCATTGGCCCCGTACTCAGCGTACTCGACTTGCGACGGTACGCCGCATTGAGCAAGGCGTCGATTTGCGACTGTGTCAGGTAAGTTTCGGTGCCGTCTAGCGGGGCGAGATCGAGGTTCGACCAGGTAGTGTCAGTGGCGGCGGGGAAGAGAGCGCTGCAGCTTTCTTTGCGGACGTTGCTGGATGGGGGGAGGGGCGCAGAGAGGGGGAGAGTGGGTGCTGGGGTGCTGGTGCGAGGGGAGGGGAAGGTGTCTTGGGGCTCAGAGTAGTTGATGCGAGGTTTTTGGCGGAGAGTGCTGGGGCGGGATGGGCGCGGGTCTTGGGGGTGGAAGGGGGGTGAGGAGGAGGAGAGTTCGAAGGTGATTGTTTGCTTTTTGGAGTGAGGTTTGCGGGATGGAGGTGAGGAGTCGGAGGAATCCGTGTCGTCGACTCTACGCTTTTTAAGCTTCTTAGAGGGGATTACAATTTCGCCTTTTGGGTCTTCAAGTGAGTCGCGTCGATGTCGTCGAGAGCGCTTGTTACTACTCTCAACTCTGCCTTCAGCGATCAACTGCTCCCGAAGCAGCATACATTCCTTGATCCGCTCTTTGATCTCTGGATGAAACTTGTCGTAGTAAGCTGAGTAGTCGAAGTCCTTTTTCGATCCGTCTTTCAAGAACTCCTTGAAAGCAGGGAGCCGCTCGATCTTCTTATCCACAAGCTTCACCTCCATGTCACCGCGGTGCACAGTAAAAGAGCCAGGCCGGATCGTGCGTTGGAGGATAAATTGCTTCATCTGCGACTTTGCACGGTGTTTGATGTTCATGTCATATAGAGCGTAGACGAGCGTGCGTTCATGTGGCTTGGGCGCACCCCGGATATATTCTTCATGAACAGGGTAGTTTGCAAACTCAGGTGTCTCGGCAAGCCGGCCTCTCCTGGCAGCGCCGATGAACCTCTTCGCTATAGCTGCTTCGTGATGGTGTTTGGGGCCAAACGCAGAGGCAAAATGCCCTTTCAGCTCCTTCTCCATGCTCACGCGCTGGTCCACTCTAACATCTGCAATCTGACAAATGTATGCAAAGTCTAGGAAGCGCTCCATGCAGTACAGATGTACGTATCCAACACAATCATATGGGTCAACCACACCTGGGCCATATGTCTTGTGCTTCTCGTCAAAAGCAACTCGGTAGTTGCCTACTTCTGCTGTACCCTTGCCAGTGTACTTTCGCATTGGGCACTTCTCGAATCGGCAATGGCTATGAGATGCAGATGCATATCGACGAGCTGAATCAGGAGCTACGGGTTGAATCCAGATACGGAGGTTATCGCCAGGATACTGTGTAATATATTCGTGGATCTGACGGGCAGACATGGTGCGCTTCTTAAATTCGTGCATACCATTGTTCTTGCTGTACTCCAACATGTAGTGTGTCGATTCCCAATCACCAAAAGGGAGTCTCTTAGTCTTGTATTTATGACCCTCCTCTGCGTGCTGATTAATTCGAGCTGTGCGAGTCGTTTCGCCCTTGGTGGTATGGTTGATACGGACCCAAGGTTTGTCCTCGCATTTCTTTGGCTTTTCGCCAGCTTTCAGAACGCCTCTGCTGACAGGTTGGCTTAGAGAGCCGTCCTCGGAAGCCAAGGATTGTTTGCGGGAGGCATCTGGTGACGCGATGACTTTTACAAGTTGATCCTCTCGCAGCCGCATGGTAGTAGACGCGTCATCCTCAGAGTCTGTGCTATATGCCGAACGTTTCCGCTTTTTTACTGGCTGTGATTCCATTTGCTTTGCTACCTTATAGTGTTTGATTGGTATTGGAGGGCATTCAGGGTAGTGTTGTGAATATTGTTGCTGTGAGAACTGGAGATAAGGCTGAGTCGGATATAGTGGAGCAGATGGATAAGGATACATCTGTCGCGTTTGGCAAACGATTGGATGTTGTGACATATCCGGCATATATTGGGTGCCGCCAGGAAGTGCTGAAAGTCCTGGGGTGGCACCATCATATTCTGGTATCGTCCATGAAGTTGGGCCCCAAGCATTTGACTCCAGAGGTGCGTTACCATATGGCTCCCTAGAGACTGGTTCGAGCGAGTTTGTTATAGCCGTAAGGTCATATTCAGGTTCAGCTGTATATTGTAGATTATTATATTGCTTGGAAGGAGCATGCGATAGCCCTAAGCCAATTTCAGATTGATCGTTCTGCAAGAGGTCAGTATACTGAAACTGCTTAGTATCAGGACCATTGGCAGCCAAGTCAGGGTCATTCGTTGTAGCCCAGTCAAGATTATCGAGATTAATGGTATCATTCGTAAAGTAATCGTTAGCAGTGAATTGATTTAGATCAAAGCAATCATCAAACAGAGATGGGTCGATTACGCTAGGCAAACTGAGTAGACCACTAGAATCGCTCGTCTGCTGTGATCCTGTAAGGCTGGGCTGTTGGGTTGTTGTAACAGCATCAGCTTGTGAATGTGCAACTTGGACCATCTTTTCGGAACAAGCTGAACTATGGCGAGCACGACTAGATGAAGCCTTTGTTGATCTACATTCGGGTTTACCAGATTGGTCCAAGGTCTGGTCCTGTAAAAACGCACTCGAAGATTTTGGAGAGGTTTCCGCTGAAGAGATGGAAGACATTGGTTGTTTTTCTGATAGACAGAAAATAAACAGAGTGTACTCGCAGGGTAATCAGCATACAGGCATATATGTGACTTCACACAGTTCTTTGACGGTCCCGTTACTGATCTTGATTGGACAAAGGAAGCGTATGTCAGAGCACTGGTCATTGTGCTAAAAGCATTTGTCATTGTCCTGATCATACAAAGCAAGCCCCAAAGGATGGCGAGCTAATGGAAAACCAGCCTCATCTACAACCTTTTGTCGCTGTTGGATATCCGGTGCCTAGGAGATGCAACAAGGCCACAAGCTAACGACAGTTTCTTTTTGAGACATTAAGACTGTACTATCGGAGGATTTTCAAAACACTCAGTGAAGGGTCTTTACCTGCCGACTGTTAGCTACTAAGCTCAGAAATAGAGGCAGTGCAGTAATGAAGAATTGTTCAAATCAGAAGATGTTAAGCAAATTTTTCGACACTATTGTTACGAACAGGTCTGTGAATTTTTGTCTTTTTTTCATCATATGAGAAAGAACGCGAGAGATATGTAACGTACCAGGAGAAGTCAATGAGATACCGAGGCTAGATTAGAGGTAAGTACATAGCGTTGGTGTAGCCAGATAGCATCATGAAGCCTGAATTAAGACTGAAGAGCGTAGGGTTGGGTGTCTCAATCTGCGAAAACAGATTGCGAGAGTTCCAGATACATGATTGGGCATTGGTAGCAAGCCCGGCCACCAAAACACGGCACCCGTAGGTGTCGCTGCTTTGATGTTGGAGATGTTGCAGTGTTGGAGTCGAAGCTCGAGGACAAAGAAAAATTATGCCGAGGCGCTAACGACGGAACAGCTGTTTTGCCGAGCGATTGAACTACGGCGGACCGCTCGCATTGACCCTCACGGACCTCGACACGAGAGCAATGTCTGCCTGAGGAATCTGGGGTTCCGATGATCTTCGGGTGTCTGAACTGTCAAGCGCGAGAGTCATGTCCGTGTACGCTTCGGCTTGCATTGTTTCCGGCTCCAGTCTTCAACGGTGAAACACGTCTTGTGTTCAAGGATCAAACATGACATGTTTGGTCAAACGTCTGCGCCTTCGTGAATAATAATATGGCACATATATAATGAGAGTAATAAGGCGGTTGCCAAGGAAAAGACCGAAAAATCATGTTTGATCCGATAAGATAGGCCAATACAGCTATATTCTGGCTGTGCCGCGGTTTCGAAACGGGTATCAAAATGGCCTTCTCGGAAGGACTTCGTCACGGGAATTAGTCAATGGTCCACTAAGTGATAGCGATGAAAATGGTGCCGAAACAGACTGAAGCTCGAAAGCTTATGGAGAAAGTGACCCTACATGCATCGACAGTATTGACAAGGGTACTCCTTCTCTTTATCACATCAAGCCGTATGCATTGAGATGTCTGTTCCCTAGATCCTTACAAGAGCACGCACGTATACTGCCGATAAGCTTCCTAAGAGCCACGTGGAAAAACGGGTCATCCCTGTGCCAGGACGTTGGACCCAAAACGTCTGGGCAGTTTCTCTATGACATTTTGGTGTATCACAAAACCATAGGAGTCACCAAGACTCTTACTAGCCAATTATTGGCTGCAATCTCAATGACAAAGTTCACAACCCGGTACTAAACATGAAGCAACCCTTGGCCGGATCGCATAATACCGGGGTATACATCTCCAAGGTGACATTCATAACCGAACGACTGCTGCATACAGTTTGAGGCCTGCCACCTGCTTCCTGTTCTCTCGGCCAATCTTCTGTCAGGTCGTGGCCGGAAGCCATTTTTATCAATCTCAATAGTTCTTTTTTGTATTTCAATGTTTATTAGTATCACATAATGGATAGCGCAAAGGTTGAGGAGCTGGAGCTCCTTGGCGCCATTACTGTCCACCTCATAATCACCCTTTTAATACTCACCTATCTCAGTGTTGGCCTACGAATATGGGCACGATATCGCGTTACAAAGTCTCCTGGTTGGGATGACGCCGCCATGATAGCCACACTGATGCTGTTTACGGTTTACTGCGCGCTCATTCTCGCCATGACCTTTCGGGCAAAAAGCATCAAACCCTGGGCCGAAGACAGTATCCACACTACTGTGATTGTACGTCACTGCGCAACTACTTGTGTTGCCGTATCTTCTTTTTAATAGGCTAACCAGTGGCTAGTTTGTCCAACTTTCAGAACTCTTCTATGTTCTTACAACAACCTTCTTGAAAGTCTCTCTTGGTCTTTTCTTCCTGCGAGTCTTGACCAAAAAATGGCAAAAGCATGTCTTCCACACCGTTCTCATAACTGGGGTGGTTTATGGCTTTTTCTACTTCTTCATTGTTCTCTTCCAATGCGGCGACCCTAGACATCTTGCCGACTCTTTTATTCAAAAGTCGTCAGAAAATTGCCTGCCTCCAACACTTCGCATGAGCGCCGGGTACATCTACGGCATCATCAACGTCTTGGCAGATTGGACATTCGTCTTGATCCCCATCTCTGTCCTAATGGACAGTGATTTGGATCGCCAGAGTAAGATGAGTGTTAGCATGGTCATGGCCTTGGGAGCTATTGGCAGTATAAGCTCGATAATGAGACTGGTGTATCTGGATGGCTTAGACATGAGCACAATAGAGTCGTTGAACGGTACGTTTTTTCCTTTCATGAGTTGCGTGTTTGAAGAATGGTACTGATATGGAAACAGCGCAAGCAGTCAAGGCAACCATTTGGGCGACTGCCGAACCCGGGACTGGAATCATCGCAGCTTCCATTGCCATCCTACGCCCTCTGTTCCGGCAGATATTCAACGATATCCGCAAGCTAGCATCATTCACTTCCAAACCTCGCAAAGTAAAACCGTCGAACGACGAGATTGCACTTAGGGGTCCTGAGACTGTAACGCAGAACGCAGATAGCGAGCCACTAAACATAGAGACTAAGAGGATGAGCATGGACAGCGTCCATAGTGAAGACGGCCAATCGCCATGGACCCCGACCATTACGTCGACGGCGGACGTTCCGCGCATGAATCTTGTAAAGGGAAAGACGACGCCAGCATCATGGCCAAAGGCGGGATGAGATGGTGTGTATGCAGGAGGACAATGCGACAATATGTGCAATGCGTCGAGAATGCAAGCTTGAAATAAAATCACATTGGACTTTAGTTTTTTAACATGAGTTTTTGATGCAAATGTTGGTAATGTATAATCGGTCACGCTAATATGGTGTATGTTTGGCGCCGCATGAATCCAGGTCTTGTGTGGTGAGAGCGATAGGTGTTGAGTTGTGACGTGCTCACGTGGCTCGGCCATTGGCAACCCGAATCTTAGATGGAAATTGGAACAGAGTGTTTTCATCGACATCACCGTCTCAAAATACAGTGATTGCATACTGAGTGTAAATACTGGAGAGCGTGTCGATGGTGGCCAAGGGACTACTAAGAGGCCATTGCATCACCCAGAGCCACGGTCCAATGAGATGACGTAGCGGAAGAAGCAGACTCGGCAGAGCGGCCCAGGAACAGCGGCGGGATATGGGCGAGGTCTTGAGGCCTGGAATTGGGGTACCCCCAGCACATTCACCATGGCATAGCCACCTGCCCATCCGCGCCATGTGTCCCTCGCAGCAAGAGACGACATGTGGACACCGATGCTGCACCGATCCCGAGCCTCTGCAAGGCCTCGGGCTATTTGCTTGTATGCGCACGCCTGCAGGTCCCCCCCATCCGCTCACCACGCACTCGTCTCGCCGTACATGGTGTCGCTCGCCCGCCAGCACCGCAGCTTCCATGACTACTTCATAACGCATATTCCCTCAAGTTCCCTGTCTCCCGACTCGCGAACCCAGCCCGCGCTCCACCACCGACTCCCCCGTGACAAGAGCACGCCCTACAATGCCGACCAAACCAGCCGCTCGCCCGCCGCTGTCATGGGCCCGCCGTCGCGGGACATGACGGTCGTACGCATACCGTTGAAGAGTGCTAAACACCACTTTGGCGTGTCATTGTCCCGAGGAGCACGGCCATACAATGAGGATGCATTTCAAGCCGGCACCATCGACCTCCCCGCATTCGCGAAGCGACGGCCCATTTCCCTGACCAGAAAGGAGCAGGGTGGAGACGATGGCCAAGTTAGACCAGAAATAGGCGCAAGTGGCGATCCTCAGGTGTTTTATTTTGGTGTCTTTGATGGGCACGGCGGTGCCGAATGCTCAGGGTTCCTCAGGGAGCAACTGCATGACTACTTGGAAAAGGCGACACAGCAATTCGAGCTGAAAAGCAGTCTCATACGGGACAGAAGCGAGGCACATGCAGGCAGCCCGAAAGTAAAGGGCCAAGCTACGTCTGGAGATCAAAGACAGAGGGACAAGGAGAGCCTGGAGGCCATTGAGACTCATACGCCGCCCGGGACGCAAGCTATGAAGCCACCACAGCCCGGTACCAAGGACGAGCTACCAACGGCGGGGTCCAAGTCGACTAAGAGTGCCATGGCTGGTGTGCCGCCGGTCAAGCAATCAGACAGCATACGCAAGGCAGAGGAGCTGGAACAACAGCTAGTCAAGCAGTGGAAGGAGCTGGTTGGCGGATACTTTCGACGCTTCAAGCCAGAGCACTTCTCCATGTCGGCAGGTGGACAAGGACATGCTGCTGAAAAGGAGGTTGTGGAGAGGGGCCAGACGAGCTCGTCGGGCATATCAGACAGTATTGAAGAGGGCATTGGGATTGAGACTGTGCTCGAGTATGCCTTCCTCAAGGCCGACTACGACTTTGTTGCGGCACAGGTGGGCAAGAAAGAAGAGGATGCAGTTCGAGCGGACAAGGCACTAAACGACGATGACATTCTCGGCCAGCCATCACGCACTACAAGCAGACACATTGGAGGAGAAAACCGATTCAAGGGCGGCAGCACATGCAGCGTGGCACTAATTTCTACACCAACGGCATCGCCATTCTGGCACCCATCTTCGCCATCATCACTCATTACAGCGCACGTGGGAGACACGAGGATACTTTTGTGCAATACGGCCACTGGACTAGCTGTGCCGTTGACGTCAAACCACCATCCGTCGCTGCCAGAAGAAGCCACTCGACTCCGACGGTTTGCCGCGTCGTTTGTAACAGACTCGTTCGGAGAGGAACGCATGTCTGGGCTGGCGAACACGCGGGCGTTTGGCGACATGGCGTCGAAGCGGGTCGGAGTGTCTGCGGAGCCCGAGATTCGGCGGATCGAACTGTCACCGGCTGAATATTCGTTTCTCGTTCTGTGCTCAGATGGGGTATCAGGGCATCTTTCAGACCAAGAGATTGTAGACATTGTCAAGGAGGCAAAGACACCGGAGCAGGCAGCGCGGGACTTGGTCAGCTTTGCTGTGGAGACGTCGACAGGCAGCGAAGGAGCAGACAATGCAACAGGGCTGGTGGTGCGACTGGGAGGATGGGAGCGGCGGGGCGAAGGAGGACTAGGCAGTTTGGGCACCAAGGAGATGCGGGACTGGAGGAGGCAGGAAGCAGAGAACCCGAGGGCCATGGGACGGATGTAAAAGCGTCTTATCTTTTTTGTCTTGTTTTTTTCTTCCCTGGGGTGGAGGCCAGGGTGCATTATCGGGCGCATTTTCTTCTTCTTTTTTGCTTTGTAGCGGAGTAGACGGTGGTGTTGCAGCTGTAGAAGGTCGATAGGCATCACGTGCACGTCTCCATTCTCTCTCTTCCCTCGTTGCCTCGGTGTCCGACGGCAGGGCTCCACTATGATGAGTGCATGTCTTTCGTAGTACATGTACCTACAGTCCCATTGTGTATGTGTACTGAGCATGTACTACAGGCACGGGGAAACGGCCGGACGGACATGGGCGAGTGTTATTCGTTATGGTGATGATGTGCGGTGAGCGGCCCAATGGCCTCGTCATGCTTCGATTTGGACGCATGGAATCGCTTGGCATGCTCGCAATGGTCTATGTACTATGTACGCACAGGCAGAGCAGGTTTCTTGTTCAGAGTGGAGAGGGCATGTATGTATCGGTATGTACATGTGTGGTGTGTGTTCCCGGGGGCAGCACTCTCTCGTGTCCACGTCCAAGAAGATAGACATGTACTTGTACCAAGTACTACTATACACAGACACATAGCACCACGGATGTATCCAGACAGGGCTGCAGGCGGGAGGGCGAGCGGAGGGTGCGCGGGGGGAGTTCCAAGCACGATGCGCAAGCGAGCCAATGCGCCGTTGCCAGGCGGGCGCTGCTGCCCTCGACAGCTGCGCGCCGTGTCTGTGTCTGTGTGTCTGTCGTCGACGGTGCCTGGGCGAGACAGAACGGCCGCCAATTCCACCCTCAGTCTGCCCTACACCTTTGCCCGCCTTCGGTACTTTCCCATACCCACACAAACCTTCCTCCCCCACACCCTTTGTCTCTACCCGCCTGCTTGCTTGCCCTAGTCCTGTCCCCTTGTTCTCTCAAACTCTCTTACCCATACACGCACACACGCACACACACACACATCCTCTCCCAAACCTATCCCGGTAGTGGGGCAGAAAGACCCTTAACAAGGAAAACAACACGTGAACTAGGCTTGCCTACGCTCGACCTTCGTTCGCTGCAAATTCCCTCCCTACGACAAACCTGTCCACCGCACCTTTTTCCACCTTTTTCCACCTTTACATTCCCTCCCTCTTCCTCTCTCTCTCTCTTCCGTGCACACACGCTCTCTGTGCCCCTCTTTGCCGCACCTCCCTTCTGCCTATTCCGCCCCAGCGGTCTTTTAATCTCTTCGCCCACTAGATACCCCTCTTCAAGCCCGCCAAACGCTCCCCTTCACCCATAATGGATATCAACCAGGTGTTGGAGGGAACCTACGCTGCCGGTACGCCGCTCTCACCTCCTCTCCCGACGCTGCTTTTTGTTTTTTCCTTTGCTCAAGGGCCTCTCCTCAGCTGACTCCTCCGTGTAGATGCCAGTATTCGTAACAGCGCAGAGCAGCAGCTTCAACAGGCCGCTGACTCCAACTTTGTAAGTCGCCGCAACCACAAGGCTGCACACCCACTCTCTACTAGACACGCGCACTAACCTCGCCGCCTCGCTGCAGCCTCAATATCTCACTGTCCTCGGTGGCGAACTCGCAAATGAACAGGCCGCACCGCAAATTCGGCAGGCCGCCGCGCTGGCCCTGAAGAACGCTTTCACCGCCCGCGAATACGCCCGGTTACGTCAGGTCCAGGAGCGATGGCTCGGCCTCGACCCCCAGATCAAACAGCAGGTCAAGGCCATGGCCCTCGGCACTCTTGCTACCCCCAACAAGGGCGTAGGCTCCGCCGCAGCACAATTCATTGCCTCTGTCGCCGCCATTGAAATACCCCGCAATCAGTGGCCGGAGCTCATGACCACACTTGTCGAGAATGTCGGCCAGGGCACAGACAGCCAAAAGCAATCTTCGCTCACTACAATTGGTTTCGTGTGTGATACAGACGACGTGGAGCTGCGGGATGCCCTGGCACACCACTCCAACGCCATCCTGACTGCCGTTGTCCAGGGTGCTCGCAAGGAGGAGACCAACAACGACGTCCGTGTAGCAGCCATCAATGCCCTTAGCGACTCGATCGAATTTGTCCGCTCCAACTTTGACAATGAGGGCGAGCGCAACTACATCATGCAGGTCATCTGCGAGGCCACGCAAGCCGAAGACACGCGCATTCAGCAAGGTTCATACGGATGCCTGAACCGCATAATGGGTCTCTACTACGACAAGATGCGCTTCTACATGGAGAAGGCGCTCTTTGGTCTCACAATCCAGGGCATGAAGAGCGACGAGGAGGATGTCGCCAAGCTGGCAGTAGAATTCTGGTGCACCGTCTGCGAGGAGGAAATCGCCATCGAAGACGACAACACACAAGCACAAGCAGAGGGCTCCACTGAGCTGCGAGAATACTTTAACTTTGCCCGTGTCGCCACTCAGGAAGTTGTCCCAGTGCTGCTAGAGCTTATGGCTAAACAGGATGAAGATGCTGATGACAACGAGTACAACACATCGCGTGCCGCATACCAATGTCTGCAGCTCTGGGCCCAGTGTGTCGGAAGCGGCGTCATGCCCCCGGTCCTGGCTTTTATCGAAAAGCACATTCGTTCAGAAGATTGGCATTACAGGGATGCGTCGGTTTCTGCCTTTGGTGCTATTATGGAGGGACCCGAGGAATCGGTCCTGGATCCCATTGTGAAACAAGCCCTTCCAACTCTTATCGGAATGATGGACGACCAGAACATTCACGTCAAGGATTCTGCTGCTTATGCACTGGGTCGCATTTGCGAAGCTGTTCCAAGCGCGCTCGACGCACAGCAGCACCTCCCACCACTCATTGGCGCTCTCTTCAACGGGCTCGCCAGTAACCCCAAGATGGCCGCATCTTGCTGCTGGTCTCTAATGAACCTAGCCGATAGATTCGCCGGGGAACCAGGATGCCAAAGCAACCCTCTATCGCCTCACTTTGCGCAGAGTGTCCAGAGCCTCTTGCAGGTCACCGAGCGAGCCGATGCCGACAACACGCTGCGCACTGCTGCTTATGAAGTCCTCAACTCTTTTGTAAACAATGCTGCTGGTGACAGTGTTCCACTTGTCAACGAGCTCTCGAACGTCATTCTTGAACGCTTGGACAAGTCCATGGCGCTCCAGACTCAGGTTGTTAATGTCGAGGACAAGCTAACTCTTGAAGAAATGCAGACCAGTCTTTCCAGTGTCATCATGACCATCATCCAGCGACTTGAGGGCGACATCAGGCCTCAGTCTGACCGTATTATGCAGGCCTTGTTGAGCTTGTTGGCATCGCTGCCTCCCAAGTCCAGTGTTCCAGACACTGTTTTCGCCGCCATCGGATCCATTGCGACCGCACTCGAGGAGGACTTCCAAAAGTACATGGAGGCATTCTCGCCTTTCCTGTACAACGCCTTGAACAACCAGGAGGAACCTGCTCTCTGCTCCATGGCCATTGGTCTGGTTTCTGACATTACTCGATCCCTGGGAGAGCAGGTTCAGCCTTACTGTGATGCATTCATGAACTCTCTTCTCAACAACCTCCGAAGCCCTGCTCTGGGCAACCAGCTCAAGCCTGCAATCCTGCAGTGCTTTGGTGATATTGCACACGCTATCCACGGTGCCTTTGAGACATACCTCCCCGTAGTTGCGCAGGTTCTTCAACAAGCCGGCCAGGTGACTATCACAACCGAGGGCAATTATGAGATGATTGATTACATCACCTCTCTCCGCGAGGGCATCATGGACGCATGGGATGGATGCATTGTTGCAATGAAGAGCAGCAACAAGACTCAGCTCATTGTTCCCTACATGGACTCAATCTTTGATCTTCTGCGAACCATCCAGCAGGACAGCAACCGCACCGAGGCTCTCCTCCGATCTTCATGCGGTGTCATTGGGTAAACCTTGAAAACAGCTTTAAAAGAAGTAAAATTACTAACGTTTCTCAGTGACCTTGCCGATGCATTCCCTGCAGGCGACTTCAGGGAGTACTTCCGTCACGACTTCCTCACTGCTTTGGCAAGGGAGACTCGCGCAAACGCAGACTTCAGCGGCCGTACCCGCGACACTGCTCGGTGGGCCCGTGAGCAGATCAAGCGCCAAGTTGGTATGTCGCTTTCGAACAATCCCTATCTCCGTCCTGCTAGTCTCTACTAGAGTCGACATGTCACCTCAGTATATATTAACCCACTCGCTGACCACCATCTTCCTCCAGGCGGCAACCAAGGTGTCATGGCCTGAGCGTCTTGACACCCCTCCCCCCTTCCCAGCGCCGTAGGGTTAGGCTATGTATTGGTTGTGATGTTGGCTAACCTCCATGGAGGCATTGTCTGACGCGTGGCTGAAACATGGATTTTAGTTCCCTCCAGCGTTGCGCAGCACGTTGGCGATCGAACCATATTTGCGTGTGCAGAACCGCAATTCTGCACGATCGGTTTTCCGTGAGCAAAGCTACCCCCGCGTGGTTCTGGATGAATTGCCGATGCCCCTGGTTGTTTCCAAAGGTGAAAATGGAAATGGAAATGGTAGGAGATATCGTGTCGACCCCACGACGTATGTTGCAGGATCGCAAGCGCTTGAGTAGCCACGGCATGTGGAGACGACCGTTAGCAAGAGCATGACTAGCACGATACGGGTGAACAATTACATCGACGACTCCGGCAGCTCACAACAACGACAATGACGACTTGAGGAATGAGCGTCGATGAGAGTACATCAATTCCCCTTGCACACCGGCCCATCACACCATCCCCCAACACCGCGGCACACCCGAACCCCCTAGCCCCATGCGCAAGTCCCCAACCCGAATCGCATTGCCCGAATTCTCCAACACAATCATGTAGCACCAAAAGTCTTGTAAGGCAGAAGAGCGTTTGAGCGTCTCCTTTGCCAGGAGAAAGAATAGATTATTCGTCCTCTGTTTTTTTTATATTTAATCGTCCGTCAACTTTGATTCATGTTTCCCACTTTACACTATCCCATGATGGCGTTTTATACGAGAGTGGTTTATGTAAGTATGAAACAAAGTGGGAGGTGATTGTTTTTTCTATAGTTGTAATGATAGACATGGATATTTATGTGGTGATTTGCCTTGTGATGTGAGTTGTCTTGTCTGCTTGGTGAGCTGGAGAGAATGATGTACTGTGATGTGTATTTTTTTTATTCTTTTGTGAGTTATGTTTTTGTGACACTTTCTTTCTCTCTCTCTCTCTCTCTCTCTGTGTGTGTGTGTGTGGAGAATGACGTAGTGTTGATTATGGTTGTGATTGTGATTGTGTATTATTATTATTATTATTAACGTGTTTCACCACCGAACCGGCAGCCTTCCCACTCCACTACGCCTTTCTATCTACACTACTCACGACTACCGTAATTTCTACTATCAAGTAGATGATAATATTATTATTCTACCTCATCGCTATCTTCCACCTCCTCTAATTATACTTGAAAGTTGCGAGAATTGTGTCCCATTTTGTTGCAACGTCCGCAGCGCCGTTCACTGCGCACTCTCTTCGCAGGCGTTGCACTCTCGTCACGGCTACCACCCTCTGCCTCAGCCACCTGATCAGCCACCTGACCAACTGTAAAAGTCTCATCTGTCCGTACGTATTGCCGCTTGCGGCTCTTACATTTATTTGATGTATCTAGAGCCTCTCGAAGGCTAGCCATTTCCTCCATCATTAGCGTCATCTTATGTGCCATTTGCTGAGCCCTTTTGCTCAACTGTGCAATCTGCTCGCCAAGTGAACTTACAGAAGACCTACGGCGGTTTCTTACTCTCTGTCGAATGAGAGTACTTTGAGCCTCGACTTCGCGCGCGTTGCGCGGCGTCTGCGCCTCCCACGCGTCTACCCGTCGCGGTGACTGTTTTGGCGTCTGCACCACCACATCAAGCTTTGATAACACAGCCTGTGGGTCATGTGGAACTAGACCGGCGCCTCTGAAGCCAGCTTTGATGTTCTCCTTCGTAAACGACTGCTCAAAAGCAGTCTTAAAGGCTGGTAGAAAGTTCTCTTTGCTGATATAGTGGGTGCGGTTGCGTGCCAAGCTTGTAACAGCGTCGCCATATTTACGCTTCAACCGCGCAAAGCAGGCGACATCAAGAAAGCTGCAACAGGTAAGACGAGTGTGCGGGCATATAGAAAAGAAGAATATTCTTCTCCTTACAAAGATCTTGAAAATCGACAAAGCAGTGGTTCTCGTGGCCGTCGATGGTGAGCAGTCGATACCCACCCACAGTACAACTCTTTGTACGGGTATCAAAGTGCCCTAGCTACGCAAGAGCAAGCTGATTATTCGTCCAGCCATTATGAATGACTTCAAGAATCCAGTCTGCAGGTAGATTCTCCAACCAGACATCGATAAGCATCTTACCTGCACATATAACGAAGGGTGGTAGCCGGCGACCCGACGCGCCTACGCTTTGAATCACAGTAACCCACTCACGGTTGCCTGGCTGTATCCGCTTCTTTTTTTTAGCATATCCTTCCGAGGCTGTGATAACTAACTGTGATAAAATCTTGCCCATCATAAAGCCAGTTTCATCAAAAGTTTGTAGATATCATCATCCACAATCCCCTACCTTCTTCTTTGACCCCTCCACCAGATCAAACCAGCGCTGGATAGCCGCTGGGTCCTCTCAGGCAGGTTGCTGGTGATCAGAAGAACGGCTCCGGCGCGTACGGAGCTCAGGAGTTTGCTTAACAAAGTTATCAACCCAGTTCTTGCCAATAGGGTTACTCTCCCGCTCATGCAATAGTTTATCAGCCATTGCTCGAACGTCGGCCTTTGTAGGCGCAAATCCTCGCGTAGACTCTTCAAGGATACGCTCAACTATAGCCTCCTCTTCTAGCTTATTCAGGTGCTTCGAATTCGCTTCGCAGTCGCGTCGGCAGAGCTTTCCAGCGCGTCGGTCAGACAAAGTTCTTTCAGGCACGTTATAGATAGCGGCAGCACGTTTTTGGCTTTGAATACGTTGCAATTGGATATCAAAAAGAGTGAGTTGAAGATCTGGTTCAAGGTAGGTTGATAGATAATTGCGTCGTTGAGACATAACGCGTTGTAGTGTCGACGTTGACGCGCTGGTGGGGCGTGAGCGATTCGCTTGTGAACCACGTTAAGCTGGAAAACATGAAGGGTCAAAAAAGGTAAAGATGACCAACTTCCTCTCCTTGTCCACTTCCCACCAAAATCCAAATTTACGCATCCATTCATTTGTTCATTCACTCATAGTTCATCCCTTACATCTAACCCCAAACCCCAACCTCGGCCCAACCCTTACAGCTCCTTCTTCAAAAAGTGCTCAGGCCGATGATCAGTCTCGTAATCGACATGGACATACGCACGCTCTACATCAGGGAGGCTTTCAAGCTTGATCTGGAGTTCTTCGGCGACATCGTGGGTAGCGCGGAGGGTATCGTCGGGGTCCATGACGATGTCTACTTCTACGATGAGGCGGGGACCGCTGTGGTAGGCGCGGACGGTGTCGATTTGGAGGATGGTGGGGGAGTGTGTCATTGCTATTTACTCATCATTAGCTTATCTGTCTTTCCACTTTACCTGGATGAAAGAAAGGGGGGGAGGGGGGAGGGGGGGGGAACAAAATAACGTACAAATATACGTAATATGCTGCAACATATTGGTATCAGCGGTGACGCCAATCAGCAGCTGAAACTCGGAATACGCAGTCCGACTCCACAGGAAGATGATGAGGACGGAAAGAATCATGGCGCCCATGGAATCGATCCACCATTTAAGCTTGGAACCACCGACGCTGGTCAAGACACCGAAGCCGTTGATGAAGAGATCGTTGCGGTGGTCTTCCCACAGAATACGGACTTGACTGTACTTGTTGCGTAGCGCCCAGCAGTACAAGAACAAGCTGAACTTTGTAGCGAAAGCGATTGCCACGGCAATTACGGAAGGGAGGTAAAAGTCGTTTGTTTCGGGCCCGGAATGCTCAGCGACGGTGCGGATGGATTCGACGATGATGACGACGGAGACGGTGATCATGAGGGCGCAGAAACAGAGGTTACCCGCGGTCTCAATGCGGGCTTTGCCTGAGGGGAACTTGCGGGCGTCGACGCGGGCGACGGCGCGGTTGCAGAGGATCAAGGTGAGGTTGGACAAGGGGTCGAAGAGGGAATCCGCCATTGTGGTGAAGAGGGAGAGGGACTGCGACGAGATTGCTGCATAAAGCTGGAGCACGGCTAAGATGATGTTTGCGGCGAAGGAGCCGGTGACGGCGATTTTGTATTTGAGGTGGTTGGCATTGTCTTCTTCTTTGGCTGCGCGCCGGTGGTCATCGACGGGTTTAAGGAGGCGCTCGATGTTTTCGTTTTGGGCAGAGTAGAATTCCTCGAGTTTCTTTGCGGACCGCGATTTTGCGTTCAGGCTGATGGGGCCGCAGCCATCGCGCTTGCGAGACGTGTTGGCGCGGATCAGGGCGAGCTCGGATTCGGGCTTAATAGCGGCCGCCAGCCTGTACGGGTCTGTGTCCGGCGTATAGGCGGGCGGCGACTGCGATTCTACGTCTGCGGCACCAGCCGATGATATGGGGACGTGGCGGGCATGATGGTCGGTGGAGGTGGATGGCGAGCGGTCAATTGCTGTGCTGCTGGCGCCTGTCTTGCCTCGGGTTGTACTGTCGGTGTGCGAGGGGCTGCCGGCGGGAGTAAGATGAACGTGTGGGCTGGATGTACGTTCTATGCGATCCGGATGGGTGTGGAACGGATGTGGTTTCATGGATATGGCATGGTGGAGATCGGGTTCTGACATTGTTGCAGCGGCGTAGCCTTATGTTGTAGCGTTATGCCGTATCGCAATGGGAGAAACTAGAGGCAAGAGGCGAGGACGGAGCGTGAGCGTGAGCGAGAGGAGGACAAGAGGAGGTCTGGCTGTCAGCACGCCTATCTCTATTTACTACGAATCATCATCGTCAACTGCCGTCACCCTTCACGGCAGGGCAGCGGTCAGATTGGTCCGAAGGTGGCCAAGCTGCTAGGCTAAGATCGACGGCGTAAGAGCCAGGCTTGGGTCTTGGATACGGCGCACGTGGGGAAGATTGGTGGTGGAGAGAGGTGCTGTCAACCATTGACTATACTATACACGGCAAGTTTGCACGAGATCGAAATCTTGTACAATGAAAGAAAAGACTTGTCACTAGCGTATTGCAAAACAACATGTTAAGACGCTTGATAGTAAACTCTGTCAATCATCTGTCAACCCCACCCTTGTTCCCGTGGCTCGTCATGACGCTGTGCTACTCCGCGTCTTATCGATAACAAGCACCCGGTTAGCTCCACACATCACATGTAGCACAAGAACACCAGAGCCAAGATGTTGACAAGATGCCAAGCGTGACTGTTATGCATGTTTGCCCAGAATAATGCCACCTCGCTTTACATCCACTACTGTCTACCTCTAAGCTACGTGTTCGCTGTGACATGCCTATATCTCTTGTCACCTATATCCCCATCCCCCCTGTCCACTCAAATCTCACCTCCGCTTCATGCCAATTTAGCTGCAACCAGTAAGTCCGGGTATCAAGATGCAAACAAGCCCCTCTCATCTCTAACGGAATAGCCAACGTGCGGAAAGACAAGAATAATAACAAGAAAGGAATAAGAAGAGACTAAATCGTACATGCTTACCGCCGAAACGGTGATGAAAGGATCATAAAAGTGTTTTGTAACATAAGTGCATGATAAATGGGGAATCGAGAAGGAGAGGAAGAGAAAAGAAGATGCATCCATGCAATGCGGTATGAAGAAGAGAATGATGAAAAAAACAACGCTGTCATAAAACGTGAAGAAAAGAAGAAGACGAAAAACGTGAATCAAAGTGACGGAGAAAAAAAGACAACCCCAAACCATATACATCTTCACCATCCATCCATAACTCCACCCCATTGAGCCCCTGCCCAACTTTGATCCATACACCTCAATCGGTGCACCATCCAAGTCCCCTCACAAACCGGTATCCCAACGATCCCGAAAATTTTCGGTCATCGTAAAGAAAAAAAACGGCCGTCACTCCCGCATTCATGCACCACAATACACCGGAGTATCTCCTGGTATTTAGACACCCCCGCGAGATACAAGCCTCCTCCCATCATCCCAGCAAAGAAAAAAAAACACACACACCAAGTGTGTGCCACTCGAACCACTCATCCCCCTTTCCTTCTTGACAAGGAAACCCCCTTAAACCCTGGGAAATCTGGGATATTCCTCCCGCTGCCGCGGCAATTTGTGTGTTAAGAAAAAATTAGAAGAAAAAAACTACACTTATTCCTTACGTATAATATCCTATCCCTATCCCCTACTCTCGCTTATGTTGGTAAGAAATAACACGGTATCCTGGGTCGGAGAACGCTCCGAGACAAAAGGGCGAATGAGTGCAAGGCACACAGATACCGGTGCAGACTCCCATTGGCCGTGGATTCCGCCATCTCATCAGTGCTTTGGTCTCGTGGAAACTGGCGGATCCGCCCGCATGGGGCTGTCTCAGCTTTTTCTCTGACATACAACCCAAGGGTTGATGTAAAGCCTTTTCGGATGTTTGGCTTTTTTTAGCTCTATATCCATTTTGGGCTGATCGACTATCTGGTTGGCTGTGGGTGTTGTACTTTCCTCGATGGAATAGTCTAGTTTCCATTCATCCAGCATGGCGCGCCAGGTCCAGATTCTTGCACAGCATGTGCATAGTCATATTCGTTACTGATTCCAAAAGGTGGGTCGATCAGGTCAGGCATGTTCGTATCCCACATCATGTCATCCCAGAAGTTATTTAGAATAGTAGGGTCGTACCTGGGTGCGGCCCAGGTTGGGGTGGCAGGGTTGTAATGAGCAAATGTGGCAGCATGCTGTGCGTAGGCAGCGGCGACATCTGTATTGAGCATTGCAGGCGCTTGTGTTCCTGCAACTGTAAATTGGGCATGCATCTGCTGGTGCTGGCTCTGTTGCTGCGGATACATGATCGGTGACACGACGGTCTGGGGCTGGTGGGGTATCGTGGAAGCATGAGTTTTGTATGCGGCATATAGTCGTGTGACAACATCGCAGCTTCGCTTTGCAGCAATGCTCCAACCCTTGGCCTGTCCAAAAAATGCCAGGGCTATCTCGATGCTGGCTTTCCACTTTTCCGTCTCGTCGGGCATGCTTGCATCACTGAAGAGTGACACCAGCGGGACCATGCAAGCCTGGAAGCAGAACCATACTGCGTTCCAACAGGATATTAGATCAGGCATGCATTCTTGACTCATATCTTCAATCATCTGGTAGGCAATCTGCCGGCACTTCCTAACTGCAACCTTCTCTTCTGTGCTTAGAGCAGCCCACGGTGCGCGTCGAAGTGCGGCGGCGAGCAGAAAGGGTCGGTGAAGGATGATGCGAATGTTTTGCAAGCGCCACTTCATAACCAGTCGTACTCGACGCAGGAACTCGGGACATGGCTCATTGGTATCCGAAAGGATAGACGGCAACTCATCATTCCATTTGACCAACTGGGCGTCGTAGCTAGCTGTCTCTGCAGAAGGTAGGATCGGGCATTCGACAAGACGGTCCTGTATTCTAGTAGCTATCTGACAAAACGCAGAGGCATGGGTCAACGGAAGAGCCTTTAGTTGTGAGATATACTGAGGGCTGTCAGGCGGCATGTTGTGTACCTGGCGGAAGATTAGTTACAGACATAGAACGTAGCAGGGGTTTTGGTACTTACAGAATTCTCGGCCGTTCCAGGTCTGAGGACAGTAATAGAAGGACCCATCCTCCCTAGTGAAGGCCGGCCTGTTGTAGTTGATGCCCAAGAGTCGAGACAGAAGAGACTCCACCAAATGCGTCTTCTCATCTCAGGAGAAATCGAGTCTTTTTTGCCTGGCACTATGAACTGTCCACTCGCATCACTTCTCTCCGAATACTCGCGGTGTAGTCCTAAAGCAGTAGCCATGCGAAGTGTGGCGCCCATGAGTGAGTGCGCCTCATTGGGGCGGTTCAGATAGTGCATGTAGTATCCGCCCATCATGGCTAATGCTTGCAATACTTCCAGATTGCCACTTCCAAACGACTCCAGAGACAGGTGCCGTCGCGATCGACTAAAGTACACATAGTGTGCCTCGTTGTCTGCACCCGAGGACGCAAGCGAGCCCATTGCAAAGACCATGTTCAGTAGTGCCAGCCATGGGGAGTCTTTGCGGTTACCGTAGAGATAGGTAGACCAGAATTTGTCCTCATCAATCATTGGAAAGAAAGGATGTACACGGTCAAAGTAGATTTTGATCAGCCCTTGGCCCTGCTCAAGAGACGGCAAGGCATCTGGATTGTTGTCTGTCAACTCAGGCTTTGGGGAACCTGCACAGCTCGGGAGTGCCGTCTCCTGCCGGCTGTGCGAAATGAGCGACTTTGCATGTGGAGCGCAGCGTATAATGACCTTTAGTGCCGCCGTGATTGAAGAGATGCCAACGTAGGATGACAGCCGGTCCACTGACATGGAAAGACCGTTTACATCATCGGATATACCCTGGACTCTGAGTTGGTGCTTGCGTGCCTCGTCCCAGTACGGATCTTCGGGAGGAGCCTGTTCAAGCGCCTCGAGACTCTCAGGGGCTTCAGATACTGTTTGGGCATCAGACAAGACTTGTGAGTCTGTTGCAGATGTGGTTGCTGCTGCTGATGGTGGTGTTGTTGAGTTTGTCGGTGCAGAGGAGAGAGCCAATTCCAGGAGCTCTTCACGCGGGAGATCAGTCAATGACTCGAGGCTCTTTACTCCATAGAGTTTGGTGAGCACACTCTTGTATTGTTCAATGTTGTTGGAAAGCTTGTCGAGCAGTCTTGTCACCTTGGTCAGTACACCATATCGAAACAAAAGGGTTCGTGTGGTACACTACTACTACTTACTTTCTGCTAGGCACGACTCGTTGGGCAGGTTTTGAGTAGCCGCATGCTTCTGGGTGCTGGTACCACTGGCACTGACCACACGGCTGCAGACCATCGCACCGGATCTTGCGTCTTCTGCATTCGACGCAGGCGTTGCTGGTGGAAATGCGGCGTGAACCTGGGTGTCGTGATGGTTTTCCCGGGCTGTCACTGTCTCCACCAGGCAAGCGCACGCCGACAGAGGACTGAAAGGTGTGGAACATGATGCGATAGTTTCGGTGGTACCCGGGTAGATCGTGCGATGCACGACGGCAGACAAGGGGAGGGAGGAACGAGGTGCAGCGCAGAATGTCTGCACGGCAAGTGATTGCGGACCCAGGCGGCAGGTCGAGGCGTAGGCACAGTCAAATAGAGGTGGCGTGAGCGGTAGACGAGAAGATACAACGGGCCAAGACGATGGTATGAGGGATGTACCAGTGGTAGGCCGAGATGCAATATAGCTCGAGTGGGACTAGGGAAGGCGTTGAGACCGGGATGGTTGATATATCAGAGACGATGGGGGGCAGGCGTACAGCCTCGCACAAGGCATGCCACTGACAGCCTGAAGCAAAATTACGGCGGAGGCAAATGGGTCAAGGGCGGTTTGGCATCTGGCAGCTCAGGTGGGTGCCGTCATGATGCTGCGGGCGCGTCGAGGTAGTGTACTTTGCGGCAGCTAGCGGATCGCATAGTAAGGCCGGAGTGATAATGAAAAAGACGAGCCAAAGCGGCCCATGGGCGAGGGTATAGTCCCCGCATTATAGCCCTTGAACCCTCACTCCCCGCCCCCTGTGGCCCAATATGCAGCAGGGTTTGCAGGTGGAGGAGAAAAAACAGGCGAACGTTGGACACGGGCGGACGGGAACGATTGCGTCTGCGCAGCCAAGCGAGATTGGAGATGGGACGCGCCGCCGACCCCCCAGGCCTTCTCGAAGGCCTCCAGAAGGGCTGCGACGACGATGAACGCATGCACCCAGCCGTGCTCCATTGCCGGCTTCATCTTTTGGCCTCTGCATTGGACCTGTCTGTCAGACTGCGGCGGCGGCACTACTGCACGTCGTTTCAGCAAGGTGCGGATCATCCTTCCCGCCACAACGAGGCAGACGGCACCCTCGATCGCACGACCAACAGCTGGGCCTGGCCGTAAGGTAAGTATGGCAATGGGTCCTCGTAATCGTGAGGCCGGACAACGGTCGTATTCCTGGCGATCGTGAACCCAAACCCAAACCTAGTCGTAAGTGCTCACACACTCTCTCTCTTCCTCATACACCCGCTCACTCGGGATAGCAGCAGCCGATCCGTGAGTGAATGCACGCAGCACGCGCCCTCGCCCTCGCCCTCTGCCCCCCTTCCCCTCTGCGATCCGGCTACTCCCCAGCTCACTACCGCCGCCTGCTGCTGACATACTACTGACTACACATCCATGCTACTACCATGTGCGTACTTACTTACGGACCAGTGCCAGGGCTACCATCCAACACCCGGGTCGACAGCGAGCCTGGGCCGACCAAGACACCGTCCGCCGTTCGCCGCACCAAATGCCCCTCCACCCTTCCCCCCTCCCCCCTCCCCGTACGCGGCATGCGGCTGCCACACATGCACTTGCAGACCCTCTACCCCCTCTAAACGACGGCATGCCGGCCAATGCCGAGCTGGCTGTTTAATTACCCTTGGACGTTGAGACACCTCATATGGAACGCTTGGCTAGCCTAACACAAACTACAGGTCCTATACTAGCCTCACATATACCCGCCGTTGTAACTCTACTCGACCAAAGCTTGTATGCCGCCTCATCGTCTTCCTCTCTCGTTTGCTATTCCCCTCCCCTTGCACATAACACTTGTGCTTCTAAGCCACTTTGATCACGCACACATTATACACGACGATCTGGTAAAATCACACAGGACTTGGTTTTCAGGGGCCCCGGGCTCCCATCTTAATCTTATCGACACACGGGCTGACCAGATCCTCTCACTCTCACTCTCACTCTCACTCTCACTCTCACTTTTACTCTCGCTGTCCGTCAAGTAGCCGCCTGTCCCATACGGCTGGGTACAATCTGATAGCTCTGCATAATCCCACCGTTTTGCCCCCGTTCCTGTCCCATCATCTCCCGATCATGCCCGCCCGATGCGTACGCTGACCTTAGTCTTTGCCCAGATATGTCCACCTTAACGGTTCATCCTGCTTACCTAGTCCCCTCACTTTGATGACCTGCTCGTCACCAGGGACAACGTCTATAGCACTGTCGTGTATCAGCACGCCCGAGCGCTCCTCGAAAACTAGGCCCTTTGTCGGCTTCTGGGCTCTGACTACAATTGTCTCGCCCTGCGGTATTACTTCCACACCTCGACTCTCAAAGTCCAGGTACTTGAGTGGCTGTGGCCAATCCACGTCGCGCGACACAATCTCCCCGTTGACCCATATGCGTACGGCTAGGACATGCGGCTCCTCGTCCCGGTTGTCAATCGTGCCCGATAAGACGTCCGTCGTACCGTTCGGTACCAGCTTGATGTCATTCTTGACCACCTTATCCTTAATCTCCTTTCCACTCGCAATGCTAATATACCGCAACTCAACCGTCGCGGTAACCTCCTCTAGCTTCTGGCTCGCGACCCAGACTTCAAAATTGCTCGTGCTAGGCACTCTTGCGTGCACCACGCTCCAATCAAAGTGCGCCCGCTTGACAGCAACGGCAATGGGCGCAAGCACCCTGCGCATTGCGTAATACGCCGGCTTCTTGCGCTGGAAGTAATCCACAATCGACCACGAAGTGACGGGCCAGCAATCGTTGAGCTGCCAGACAAGCGCGCCGCCGCAGTGCCTATCTTGTCCCCATTGACGCCTCCAGCCTCGATAGCCAAACATTAGCGCTTCGGCCTGCGATAGTTGTGTGAGATGGATAAAAGACTATTCGTTGTTAGCATTCATACAGCCTATATTGCGACCCACTTGGTCATAGTTCTCGACCATGAACCAGGTAATCGTCGAACGCGGCGTATACCTCCAAATCCGTCTTGGTGCGGAAATTTTCTACTAGATACGTTGCTATTCGCCGCTCGTGGCCATCTGCCTTGTTGTGAAAGTCGAGCATGTGACTCTGCGGGTAGAGTTGCGAGGGATCGGTGCAATAGTACTTGATCGTATCGATATGGGGAAACGCCTCCATACCAAACTCGCTATTGAACCGCCCGCCCAGGGTATCAAAGATTTGGTATTTTTCCTGCCTGCCATGCCACACTAGATGGATTGCATTATTAGTTTGTTGAACGTGGCGCAATATGGGGATCGTTACCATTCCATTGATGCATGTCACCCACTGTGGGGTTGGATGTGCTGAGGCCGTCGCCCCATGGCGAGCCCGGATGATACGGTACATGCGGGCTCTCCGCGGCAACAACGTCAGGTAGCAGCTGGTCGCATGCCTGTTAGTACGAATGACTCGGGATTTGCCAGCATGTCTGACGCACGTACCTTTTCGTAAATGTACCGGGCAGGGAAATCAGTCTTGAGCCAGCCCTCCGGGTCCTTGTCCTCGTAATCGTAGGTTAAGCCATATTGTTCTTGCACCTGATAGTCCTCGTTGTTACCAGCATAGATGATTATCGATGGGTGGTGTCGCAGTCGGGTGACGTTGGCCGTGCATTCTTCCTTGATTGATCGCAGAATGTCCGGAAAGGCGGGATAGTTGCCGCACCCAAACATGAAATCCTGCCACACCAAAACACCAATCTCGTCGCAGATGTCGTAAAAGATATTCTCTTCCCAGATGCCACCGCCCCATATGCGAATCATTACCTGATAACCATCTACCATCATCTCGAGCCATTTGCGGTACTTGTCTTCGCTCACTCTAGGGGTAAATGAGTCTGCAGGGATCCAGTCTGAGCCACCACAGAAGACATCGACACCGTTGACTCTAAAGTAAAAGCTTTTTCCAATGGCATCGGGCTGTTGAACAAGCTCGCCTCTTCGGAAACCTGTTCTACGTGACGTTTGATGCAGCTCTGCTCCATCTGCCAGGGCCGTTGCAGTGAAAGTGTAGAGAGGCTGCCCACCGTAGCCGTGAGGATACCACAATTTCGGGTTATTGACATGGAAATCTACATTCGCCACGCCGTTGATAATTTTTGTCGTTTCCCTTAACACATTCGTCTCTCCGTTAAACACATTGAAGCAGACACTATCTGCCGAGGAGCCTTCGATGACTGCCGATATCGTCCCTTGAACTGCCTTCAAGCTGTCGTCGAGTTGGTAGTCGATCCTCAAATCTTCGATTCTGGCTGCGTAGGTTTCCAATCGTACTTCACGCCACGGGCCACACGTATTGAGGATTGGGCCCCAATCCCAACCCCAATGGTACTGAGCTTTTCTTACGCCAAGCCTTGCCATGTCGCCATTGAACCCAACCCATTTGTGCTCCGGGTGACTGTCCTTAATCTTGATGGCCTCAAGGCGAGCAGATGCAAAGACGATTTCCAAGACGTTCTTGTCAGGTCCGAGCTTCTGGGTAACGTCGATGCGGTGTGGGACAAACATGTTGTTGCTTTCAAGGATAGTTGCTCCATTAAGCTTGACGGTTGCAAAAGTGTCTAGGCCATCAAATGCTAGGACATACACAGTGCCTTGTTGTGCTTCAGGTAATTTGGGCAATTCAACCTTGTACTCCCAGACCTTGTCTGCTACCCACTCGGCTTTGAGCTCATTGAAACCTAGAAATGGGTCTGGAATTCTGTGGCTTGTAAGTCCTTTCCAAGCGAAAGTATTCTTCTTTGCTTAGAGCAAAACATACTTGCCATTGTCCATTAGGTCTAGGTGGACATTCGTAGGCACTGACTTCACTGGCATCCAGCCATCTTCGGTATCATCAGCCTGTTTGAAGGTCCAGCCCTCAACCAATCGATGGGTGTTGAAAGTCTGGTTCCTTGCCATGGTGGCTACTTTCTGAGGTGACCAACCCGTTGGGAACCTCGATCGTTGTCAGAATTGCAGATGAACGGAATGAGCGATGAAGCAGTGATGCACTGTCCTCTTCAAAAATACCGAAGGGCCTCTTCAGCATATATACCAAACGGTGGACTTTGTCGGAGTACGACACGCCGTGCGGAGACACATCGAGCAGTGCATGACACCAAACACTGGTCCGGATTAAGTGTACGGAAATGGTGCTCCGGTGCTAAAGCAGTTAGGCAGGCGCGTACAGTGGGTCGGTCAGTCGGAAAATATGGCGCTAGGCCGGCGTTGTCACCCGTCCACAGGCCACGCGGTACAGATGCAGAATGCGAAATCCAAGATGAGATCGGCGTGAACTGTTCCGTGTCGTACGTAGTCATATGGGACGGTGTTTGATTGATTAGCGACTGCGATGCGAGCGTTCTAGGCGGCTATAGCTCACGCAGCATGGAATAGTTATTTTGCGTCAAGTATTACATTTTCGCTCTTGGAGACTTAACACGAATCTTCCTCAAAGGATTTTATTGGCACGATTTGGAGAGAACAGTGAAGGGCGTATGTATTGGGCTACCATTTTCGCGGACGTAGCCCTCCGTTTGTATGAGCAAAAGGACCGAAGCATAATACTGAAAGTTTACCTTGAGCAACAATCCGGTAGGGAGGTTGTGTGTAAGATGCGCTTCATTTTTCCTAATATATAGATACTCCACAGAGATACCAAGTACACAAGGAAAAGTGATCTTTTCACAAGAAGCGGGGAAACGACTGGCATGGATGAATGGTGAGGATGAAAGAATTGATTTGTCACACAGGGTATATAACGATCCAAGCACAGAACAGTATCAGCCGCATTGGGCGTTTCCCAGACCCACAGGTGGTCAACTGTAGCAGTGTCTTGCTACCAAAATTGTGCACTTACGACGGTGGTTGTGGTGATGACAGCGACCGCCAGCATAGCCCAATCTAGCCGATACGCTGCCAAAGCAGCGCTCCTACGGACCTTGCCAGTCCGAGTGCCCATTAGGCTTATAGTAGCTTGCTTGTCGACTCTTCCCTGCTGTGCCAATTGCTGCACCTCATCTTTATTTGTCATGAGAATTGTTGTGGAGCGACCGCCGGGACAAAAGACAACTTCAAACCCAGCACCGGAGGGAATAATAAAAGTCGAACTCTCATCATCAAAAGCTAAAGCAGAATGTTAATTATCGTTCCTTTGTACAGTGTATTTGCAACATACCATAACTGTAAGCATCTGGGCACACTTTTTTGACGTTCTTGGAGTACTGGCTTGGCGAGCACGAGCTAGGGGAGCCGTGTTTTCCAGTACAGCAGTCCTCGGGTCGATTGTTCTTTGCACAGGCGGAGTAGCAAGGGTTGAACTGAGGTCTTTTGATGTTGTCGTCTGGGTAAGGATAGACGCCGTCGCCAGGTTTCTCCGGAGGGGTTTGTTGCAAGTCCCAGGGACACCACCTGGAAATTCTATTTCCGTCCACATCCTGGTCAAATGGAAGTGGAAACGAAGAGTTTGTGCTGAGGAAATCCGGGTTTTCCGAATAGGGATCGTAGCCTTGCGGGGCGAGAAGGCCGTCTGTACCCTGGCAGGATGGATTGGTCAGATTTGGAGGGATGTCGTCTAGCGTGACATTTTCAAGTGGTTGGAGGACGATTGCCATTGGGAGGTTGTAGCCATCAACCAATGAAATGTCGTAGTAAGTGTGTCCGTCGCCTGCGTCCAATGTAAATTCAGCAAGCGAGACAGGAACATCGCCCTGTGTATAGTCAGCAGAGGTTTGTTGTGAATCATAGCAATGCCTACACCAGTCTTGCAGTTGAGAACACCCGCGCAGTCTCCGGTTGCACAAGCCTTCCCCCGCCCTGATCCTGCAGCCGAGCCGTCATCGTTGAATGAGCAATTGGTCCTCCCCCACAACCGGCCCTGCCAGTCTTCGGACACGGTCTGATTTTTGGTCTCTCCAGGCTTCAATTCAAACCCGTTCTCGCCTGGCCCTGTGCCAGATTGAGTCGAGATGCCCGGCCAGATGCTCTCGGGGCAACGATTCGTGACGAGCAAGGGGGTAATATCCATTTTTCTTCGATTGGTTTTCAGTGGTGCCTTCATTGCCATGTGGTGTAACCCTTCTACCAAAGGCAGTCCACCCAGTAGGAAGAATGCGGAGCATAGGCGAGCGATAGAAACGGGCATTATAGGCCGGGTGCCACCGTTTGAAAGGCTAGTAGCAGGCATGATGAGCTGTGATTGCGCATCTAGTGTACGCAGTCACAGGACAGGTATTGGTGCTTAGGGAATGATGTGTAGGGCACAAGATACAAGGACCCGAGGACTCAGGTTGAAGGGACGATAAGAAGACGGGGATGAGGTGAGAGGGTTGTGAGGATTCTTGAAAGCAAGGTTGGGGAAGTGCGAGGGAGGCATTGTGGCGAGGCGGTGCAGGGCAAACAAGAAATATGTTGAAACCTTGGCTGATGCTGGTTGCTGGCTGCTGGATGCTGCCACTGCGGGAGAGAAGTTGCGACTTGATAACGGCCAGTGACGCCATAGGGTGTGCTTGCCCCTGGCCGCCAGGAATGCCGACAAGGGTCCACCGAGGCTGACCAGCCCTCACCAGCCTATCGTGGCCGCCCACACGAGCCCGTTTCAAACATTCGGTCCGGCTTGCTGTCGATACTTGGCATGTGGAGTACAGGAAAGATGTGTGTACATGTGTAGATATGTAGACGTGAAGTTTAAAAGGCTGGCATGTCAGCTGTCAGTGGTCATGTGCTAGCTTGGGGTTGGGTCATGTGAATAGTGAGGCCCAATGCGCAGGTATTCTAAGAATATGCGAAGACTCTTCCCACGTGACTTGCGCAAGTTAGGCAAAAGTAAAAAGTTGCAAGTCAAAAACATACGACAGCGGGGATTTGCTAGTCGTTATTTGATTATAGGGTAGACTAGTGTATTGCTATATATAAAATGTGCTCGAGTAGGGAAAGCACCAAAGCAGCACCTGAAGGTGGAGTAACTTTCTGTAGCTCGCTCCAGTCGAGTACAAGTCGCTCAATACCTGAGAAGGGGAAGAGGCGCCAAAGCAGCACATGTAAAGGGAAGGGCAGAGGCGCCAAAGCAGCGCCTGTGAGGGTGGGGAGGTGAGGGAAGGAAGTCAAGTACAGTAGGCTTGGTTAAATATCCAAAAGGCTCACGTGATGTTATCAATACACTTGCTTGGCATTGCCACACGGATAGAACGTCACTAAAGAGGCTTCAACAAAAGGAAAAAAAGGGGTATTGAAGTTTTGCTTCGCTGAGAGCTTTAGGTATTCAAGAGTGTGGGTGCAGAGTCAGTACCTCACAAATATTCATAAGAGTGATGTATTTGTGTAAAGGACAGTCTATGGCGCCATTCTGTACAGTGACAGGCTGTACTAAGCTGTCCCCAGCATGTACGAAGAGTATCTCTTGGCTCGCGTGGCTAACAGAGTGAACCTGCAGCCTGCGCAATGAGTGCGTGAGAATTGACAAGCCGGGTCATAGTATGCAGGTGTAGTAATCTGGCCAGCGAGTGTGCCAAGTTTGCCCACACGATGAGCAAATTCAAGTGCGGACAAAAAAGAAAAAAAACATTGCATCTAAATCCACAGCGGGAAGCCCCCAGTAAAAGGAAATTGCATCTCCTTTTCGACAACTGCGCTTTGGTGGTTGCAGTGCCATCTCGGAAGCGGACGAACGAGAAGGCCGGCGGTCTCGCCACCGTTAGCTGCCGGTGGTCAGATCTGCAGGGCGAGCGATCTCTCGGCTCTCCTGACCAATTCACTGCCTAGACACATACATATGTAGTACTACATCCTTAAGTACACACTATACATAGTACACTCCGCCCAGGCCTGGACACTATCTTTTCACGGCCCTACTTGCTCTCCGACCCTATACATTCCTTCCTTACGCGTTGGTGTCTTGCGGGAACTTGGTTTCATCTACGGTACCGAGTCTCCTTTCCCCGCAGACCCTGCGGTGTTTTCGCGCGCACGTCGCCTCTCGAGTACACAAATTACATCCATCCGCCCATCCGTACCACATTCCTCCAACACGTCGCCCAACCCTCTTCGACCCTGAAGATACGGCTACATATCCTCGACCGCCACAATGCCTGGCCGCACCCTCCCGACCATTCCAACTGCTGAAGTGCGCTCCCACAACACCGACAAGTCGTGCTACGTTACCATTGGCACAAAAGTCTACGATGTCACAGACTTCCTCGATGGCCACCCTGGCGGTCCCGAGCTCATCCTCGAGTATGCAGGCAAGGATGTTGAGGCTATCTTGAAAGACGAAATCTCCCATACACATTCCGACTCGGCATACGAGATTCTTGAGGAGAATCTTGCCGGCTTCATGGCTACCGAGTCAGTAATCAATGGTGCCGTGAAAAGCTCAAAGCCTGCCGACATCATCCCCTTGCCTCCTTCGCAAGCTGGCACACAGGAGCTCAAGGCTATGTCGCAGGATGGCAAACCGCTGTATGCGGCAACTGGAATGTCTTCCGAGGAAGACTTATCAAAAGAGACGGACCCCAACAAAGACTACAAGGAACATAAGTTTCTGGACCTCAACAAACCACTCTTCATGCAAGTCTGGAATGGCGGATTCAGCAAGCAATTCTATCTCGAGCAAGTCCACCGACCGCGGCACTACAAAGGCGGCGATTCCGCTCCGCTATTTGGCAACTTCCTCGAGCCCTTGAGCAAGACGCCCTGGTGGGTTGTGCCCACAATATGGTGGCCTTGTGTAGCATACGGAACAACAGTGGCTTATGGCGGCCTACGATCAGTGTCTGAACTGGCGGGCTACTGGATCTTTGGCTTGTGTTTCTGGACAATCATCGAGTATGTCCTGCATAGGGGACTGTTCCACTTGGACGAGTAAGTACTATCTCTTCCTGTAGGCCCGGCTAGTGCTAACATGCAATAGCCACCTTCCAGACAACCGTGTTGCAATTACCCTTCACTTCATCCTCCACGGTATCCACCACTACCTTCCCATGGACAAATACCGCCTTGTAATGCCCCCTACGCTATTTTCTGCTCTGGCAACCCCGTTCTGGTCCATCGCGCATAGCATCATCTTTTGGAACTGGCATGCTGCTGTGGCTGCCTACTGTGGTGGTGTCTTTGGATACACATGTTACGATATGACGCACTACTTTCTTCACCACCAAAAGTAAGTGTATTTCTCCCTTGTGCAGGCTCCTACTGACGTGACCAAGGCTTCCTTCCTACTACCAGCAGCTCAAGAAGTATCACCTGAAGCACCACTTCGCTGACTACCAAAATGGCTTTGGTGTAACCAGCCGTTTCTGGGACTGGGTGTTTGGCACCGAACTCGACATGGGTCCTACCAAGGTCATCAAGACTAACTAATCACCGACATGTGACTACGCATCATTGTTATCCCCCTTTGGTTGACAACATTCATGAAGACTGGCATTGGGAGGCGTTGAACTGGTTGCAAGATCATTTTAGATCACTTACACTACTAGCTACTAGTACTGCGCTCACGCCACTCAATCAAGAACTCTCTACATAGAAATAATATTAATGTTCAATAAGACCTGTGGTTTCAGTCCGCACATACACCCTAGTGTTTGCAGCGCCTGCACTACACAAGCACGTGAATGGCTGCCTGTAGCGGCATGCTTAGTCATACGGGTCCCTTGCCAAGACCCCTCCAAGTTTTCAGACTGTCTCGATAGGGCCAGCCTCTCCGTTGCCCATCTCACTAACCTACAACGATCTGTGCGCACCAACAAAAGCTTCAAATCAAGCACGCTCTCATCGAGTGCAATTTATACGGAGCATTCAAGACGTCATACGGCAACTGTGGTGACAGTTGTTTACGCGCTCACTCACTATCCTAATTGAATTCACTATCTGAGCCAAAGCTCGCCTCTCAAACAACATCGCATCTTGCAGTGACCAAGCTCATCACTTCCGACCGACCACACTTATCGAGCGCTAGGCACTACACACAACATGTCTACCTCAGCCGCTGTCGATGCTCTTCTCGAGGAGACGGCGCGCGAGGTCGAGATGAAGGACCGCGAGCGCATCGCTAGCAGCGAAGCGCGCGACGTCGACATCCGCCGAGACGATCGGGACCGCCACTCAGATCGACGCGACCGCCGTGACAGGAGCAGGGGACGAGGTGACCGTTATCGTGAGTCCAATGGAGACCGGCACCGTAGCCGCGATAGAGATCACCGAAGAAGAGAAGGAAGCCGACCCCGATCGAGCAAAGGCGCTGACACAGATGAAGACCGTGATAGGCATCGCCGCAGCAGCTCCCGAGACCGGCGCGGCGGACCCCGTCGTGACCGTGGTGACTTTTATAGCGGAGGTGGACGCCCACGCACCCGCTCCCCTCGTCGTGACCGCGTCGATGACAGGTACCGTGATAGGTCCCGCGACCGCCGCCGCAACGGTGACGAGCGTCGTAACAGCCGTCGCAACAACACTCCGCCCGAGCCCGAAATTACTGAAGACGACCGTGACAAGCGCACCATCTTCGTCCAGCAGATCTCCCAGCGTGCCGAGACCCGCCATTTGCGCGCCTTCTTCGAGCGAGTTGGCCCAGTTGTCGAGGCCCAGATTGTCAAAGATCGAGTGACTGGTCGCTCCAAAGGGTAAGCACTCTCTTCACTATACCTCTTGGAATATAGCTAATATGTGCAGTGTCGGCTATGTTGAGTTCAAGGATGAAGAGTCTGTACCCCAAGCGCTGGAACTGACTGGTCAGAAACTGAAGGGTGTTCCCATCATCGCTCAGCTTACCGAAGCTGAGAAGAACCGTGCTGCCCGCCCCTCAGAAGGTGGTGCCGCGCCAGGTGCTAACGGTGCTCCTTTCCATCGTCTCTATGTTGGAAACATTCACTTTAGTGTCACTGAGAAGGATCTCCAGGAGATCTTTGAGCCTTTTGGTGAGCTTGAGCAGGTCATCCTCCAACGTGATGAGATGAACCCTGGTCGCTCCAAGGGATACGGTTTCGTTCAGTGAGTGACTACTACTTTCCATGGTACTAGATGATGACTAATATAATCTTAGGTTTGTTGACCCCTCGCACGCTAAGAATGCTCTTGCAGAGATGAACGGTTTTGAGCTTGCTGGTCGCCAGATCCGCGTTGGTCTCGGTAACGACAAATTCACCCCTGAATCGACTGCTAACTTGCTCCGCACCTTCTCCCAGCAAGCCCAGTCCTACCAGGGCTCTGCTTTTAGTGGAGCTGGTGGCCGTGGTGCATATGCAGGTGGCAGTGGCGGTGTCTTTGACCGCACCCACAGCAAGGATGACCGTGGCGTTAGTGGCGCTTCTGCTCTTGACGATACTGATGTTGCTGGAGTCAACTTCAAGACTTACGATCGCAGCAAGCTCATGGATGCTCTCGCTCGCCGCGATAACCCCGAGCCTACGAAACAGGGTGCTCAGCCTGTTGTCAGCAAGCCACGCGTGCCCGTCGTTGATAAGCCCATGGCATCCAAGTGCATCAAGATTGAGAACGCTTTTGACCCTGACGAGTATGTTCTTCCTAATCTCATGGCCGAAGTCGCTAACACTACAGTAGGGAGCAGCGCAACTGGGGCGACAACTGGGTCAAAGACCTTGAACTTGAAGTCAAGGCTGAGTGTGACAAGAAGTACGGCAAGGTCGTTCATATTGCTGTCGACACTAACAGTGAGGGCGACATTTTCGTCAAGTTTGACTCCGTGTCTGGCGGTGAGAAGGCTCTTCAGGGTCTAAACGGCCGTAACTTCAACCACCGCACCATCCGTGCTTCATATGTTGTTGACAAGATCTACAACTCACTCTGGGGTGCTGCTGCCAGCAGGTTCTAATGGTCGGTACGTAACACTGTTACAAAAGGGTGCTCGACTATCTACCCTCTGCCGGGTGCCCTGGTTACTCATGTGTACAGCACGCGATTAGTCTCTGTCTCATAGCTCCTTCGGTCATTTCTCATGGTCTGTACTTCCGGTACACTCTTACTGGCATGGTACGTATACATGGCGTTGGTGGAATGGATACCGATTCTTGTCATTTTCCTCCTTTCTTGTTTTTCTTTGAGTACAGGCCTTTTGGCTGTACCGGCGGGCTTCAAGGTGTGACACTTTGTCGGCTTTGACGACGTATGGCAAATAAGGAATGATGCTTGGGCGGCTGGTGGACCAAAGATTGTTTCGGGTGGACGATGGATTGGTTTGGTTTCTGCAAACAACGATCTCGGGAATGCTGATGGCTGAATGCCTACCTGGTAGCAGAAGGGGGCTGTGGAAAAGCCCTTCCTTTTTGTTTGGTAGGTGGGGAAACTTGACATCGATCAGATCTTACTATGGTCTTCTAGGCTCCTCACAGACCGCTGTGTGTACCAGCGACGTTGCCATTGTGATATAACTGGGAGGTGGGGAACTCAAGGCTGCTAATAGTCCATAGGACGAGCTTGTCCCTTCCTGTGTCTGGATGACTTGCCTGCAAATAATCATGCTCTTAGATATTTTGGATGCTCGCTGTCGTGGCCATGATGTGGACAGTAGTAAAGTGACGGAGTTTGAGCGCGGTTTGACCCTCTCCGCTGCTTTTGCCATGCCTGACGTTGTGACAGATACCGACCACCTCCATGTACTGCGCCAAGGAATGGTACCAAGTCGATTACTTACTCTTCAACCGTCGGTTGACAGTATATGATGTGGTTTTACTCGAGTTGAGGCTAATTATCGTATATCTTTGCGGCTAATGGATTGTATCCGCTCGAGTGGCCAAAGGTAGGCAGGATCTTATGTGATGTATCTGTGTTCTGCTTGCAGTGTATAAAGCAGCGTGCAAGATACTTGCTGCTGGCATTGAATGCTTTCAGGAGATCGACCGCATTTACTTTGCAGATATGTTATGTTGTCTAGAGTGCAAATACATCGTGTCATGCTGTGAAGGCAAAGACGCGAGTATGCAGTCTTATGTGATGCCATCAGCTTGGGCAAGTCTTTGCCAGTGCAATGCATGACAATCTTTGAATTTTTTGTGTAATGTCTCTATCATTGAGTAAATAGCTATGTCACTTATTATGCTTGATTGAATTTTCAATAACTTCTGTACACACATTAGTCAAAGCTGCAATATTCAAGTCGATACGCTGTCTCGCCAAAAGTAGCCCGCGCGTGCACGTCCTCGCGAAAAACTTCCCCGCTAGAAAGTTCGCAACTCGAAGCTCAACGCAAATGCAATTCGCGACTTTTGACCTGCACTCCCAAATTGTGATTTTTGTGCGCAACCATGCCGAATTCTCCGGATGACGCCGCGCGACCTGCGAAACGTGCGCGACTTGACGATGATTCCGCTCGTACATTCTCCGCAAGTGCCTCTGCTCCAGCGGCACCAGTACAGCTCATTCCCTCTGCGCCTGCAGGAATTGACGCTGAGCTGGAGCGCGAAGTGCGCGCTGGAATAACTGAGTATGTGTGCCCGGATAACCTCGGGTTCACGGGCGTGTTGAAGCAGAGGTACACCGATTTCCTGGTCAATGAGATCGGACTTGACGGGCAGGTACTGCACCTGAGAAGCACGGAGGTGGAAGCAAAGAAGAGCACAAAGGCGACAGACGTTAAAGAGGAAGCAAAGCCGGCCGAGACGGGTGCAAAAGATGAAAAGACCGACACAGACATGAAGGATGCGGAAACTGGAGAGGCTACGCTGCCTGTACCAGCGGAAGTACCTGCCGAGCCCAAAAACACCGAGACCGATGGCGAGCAAATTCTTGGACAGGTCAAGGCTACTGACCAAGAAGCAGGAGAACCCGTGGGTACTTACAGGATACAAGTGCGTGTTCATACTGATACAGTGCAGATTACAGACGAAGACCGCGAAACACTAGATTCGATATTTGGTCGCCAAACTACGGACGACATTGTTAAACTTGTACAACAAGTACGAAAGCGAGAATCAAAAAAGGCCAAGGACTTCAAGCCAGTCATATCACCGCCCATTACAGACAAGGATATGCGTACCAAAGCACATCAAAGCCTGCGTCGGATATTTCCCAACTTGCTGGAGAGTGCCATGGAGAATGACCAGTCAATCCGCATCAAAGCCACGCCCCCAGCAGAGCGTAAGAACAAAAAGGCAAAGGGGGGGAATCGGGACCGAGAGGACCAGGGCAGGCGGAGAGGCGGTTTAGATTGGGAGGAGCTGGGTGGTGAATACCTGCACTTCAATCTATACAAAGAGAACAAGGACACGATGGAGGTTGTAGGCTTTCTCGGCAGCAAGCTCAACTGCGGGGCCAAAGGCTTCGGCTTTGCAGGTACAAAGGACAGGAGGGCATGTACCGTGCAGAGAGTGTGCGTCAAGCGTCAGACGGCGCAGCGTATACAGAGTTTCAACAAAGTGCTGTTCAATGCTGCGGTGGGTGATTTTGAGCATTCACATCATGATATCAAGCTGGGCGACTTGATGGGCAACGAGTTCACAATTACACTACGAGACTGTCACTTCCAGAGCGAGGAGGGCCTAGACTTTGAGCAACGACAGAAGCTTGCCAATGACGTGGTCCGCAAGGCCATTACCGACTTTTCCGAAAAAGGATTCATCAACTACTATGGCCTTCAGCGCTTCGGCTCTTTCGCCGCTAGCACCGATGCCATCGGCCGCAAGATGCTACAAGACGACCTCAAAGGCGCAGTCGAAGACCTCCTAGCATACAGTGATGTCGCCCTCGCCGCCGCCAACGGTACCTCCACCGACCCAACCATCCAAGTCTCCCAAGACGATCGTAACCGTGCCAAAGCCCTCCACGTCTGGAAAACAACAGGCAGCGGTAGTGAAGCCTTGAGTTTACTTCCCCGAAAATTCACCGCCGAACGCAATATCATCCAGCACCTCAGCTCGCGGAACAGCAAAACAGGTCGCCACGACCGTAAAACCGACTGGCAAGGCGCCCTAATGACCATCCCCCGCACCCTCCGCTTAATGTACGTCCACGCCTACCAATCCCTCGTCTGGAATACCATCGCCGGCAAGCGATGGGCAACCTACGGCGCCAACGTCGTCGAAGGCGACCTCGTCCTCGTCCATGAACACCGCGACAAAGAACTCAATCCCACCACGCAACAGCAGCAACCCGACACAACCCTCGACCAAGACGGTGAAACAATTATCAACCCCCACGGTACTGAAAACGCGCTCGCCCCCGAATCAAACTTTGAGCGCGCGCGCCCTCTTTCCGCGACTGAAGCTGCGTCTGGCGCGTATACGATTTACGATGTTGTGCTCCCGCAACCGGGCTTCGACGTCGAGTATCCGCCCAATGCTATCGGCGAGTTCTACAAGACCTTTATGGCGAGCGAAGAGGGTGGTGGGTTGGACCCGCAGAATATGCGGCGGTCGTGGAGAGAAGTTAGTCTCAGTGGGGGGTATAGGAAGTTTCTGGCGCGACCGCTTAGGGAGGTGGAGAGTGAGGTGCATGGGTATGCGAGGGTGGACGAGCAGTTTGTGCAGACGGATTTGGAGAGGTTGGGGAGGGAGAGGGATGGTGCTGTGCCGAAGGCGGAGAGGGTAGATAAAGATAAGATTGCGGTGGTGATCAAGTTGCAACTTGGAAGTAGCCAGTATGCCACCATGGCGCTGCGAGAATTGATGAAGGCCGGGGGTGTAAAGGCGTTTAAGCCCGAGTTTATGGGAGGAAGGTAAATAGGATGTAGAATTTGACGGGGTCACAACAATCAATCAAAGACGATATACTCGACTTGTCCAATCCACGTGCAACACCATCATATTCATCATGAATCTCCCCCACCCCCTTCCCCCGGTCTCACGCATATTTATATATACAAAACCCCTTATCCATATACCACTCGTATGCACGCTCTCTCTCTATGTAAATGCAAATATCAAACCCCCTTCCTTCTGCATCTCCTTCATACCCCTCGAACCCCCCAGAACGAACTAAAAACGAAAAAAAACTCATGTCCATTCACATCATCATGACTGTTATCATTTTTTCGAGCAAAAAACAAACAAACAAACAAGAAGCGAGAGGGAGGAAGATTAACGTTGGGTACCAAGCGATGGAAAACGAAAAGTGACAAAGAAAGAGCAAGAGCATTCTACCACGTGAAAACAAGTCTGGAAGCCAGCAGACAATGTAAGTGATGTGCAAGTAGCACCGTGTGTTTGTTCATTGTATCGGTTGTGTTGATTTTTACTTCTTTTTTCGCGTATGTATATGTATGGCGGTCGTGGAAACGTGTAGGTTGTATGGGGTTGCTTTGCGGAAAAGGGGGATCCTGGGTAATGCTTCGGAATGAATTTGAAGCAGATGCTACTGTGATGTTGTCTGGCGACGAAAACCACCTTTTCCCTTCTCTTCCGTGCGCACGATTCATCCTCTAAACATCGATTTATGCGTAAGGGGCGAATCAAGCGGCACAGTCGGTCCTCTTGACCGTCCAGCTCTCACAAGCGGTGTCTGTCCCGTGCAAAAAACGCACACATAGACCGGGGGCAAACTCCCCTTGTCCAAGCCCACACATATAATATGCAGCCACATATTGCAAGACTCGCACTGCACCATAGGTTTATTATCATCGTCGACAAGACCATTACAAATACACCGCGTGCTTTCGTTAGAAAAGTTGCTTCGATCCGTCGACGGCGTAGTCGTCACTGAGCGGTTCAAAGAATTGGAGTAAGGATCGTAGTGGCCGTGGTATTCGAGATTATTGAATTCAGCAGAGGCGGCGGCAGCAGCAGCCCAGCGTTGATTGTGGGCCTTGAGCGTGTTCTGAGAGGCACGTTCTGAGGGAGTTAGCAAAGCAAGGGGAGACTAGCTTGCAACCACCGTACCAATCCGTTGCTGTCGCGCCCCAATAACCTTTTTCAGAGCGCCCAGAGCGTTGCCGGGAGAGTCGGGCATGTGATCTTGGTTGTCCCTGGAATTCTTGGTCGAAGGAGGAAGCTCCATGATGCCAGTTCGCCTTACAGAATTATCACTAGCAGATCTGCCAGCAAGCCGTAGTTTCTCCAGCGAGGGCTTATCGAATGAGGGCACACCTGTGCGTGAAATAGATTGTGTCATTTTGAGAGAGTTGCTTCTTTCATGGCTATCGCCTTCCACTCGTGCATATTTTGGTGCTCGACGCTCAGGTTGTGGTACGGTGAAGGATGTTTTACGACTAATCACCGCTCCTGACTCATCTTCTTCCGACTCGCTATCATCCGCTTCGTACAGGCCGGGGTACTGCCGCCGGAGGTCCTGCTGAGAGGATTGGCGTAGAGCCTTTGGAGTCTTGTCCTCATCCACGGCAGGTACAGTTTCTGTACGAGCACGACCCGTCTCGTCAATGATAAGGCGTGTCCGTGGTCGTCGTATCTCCGGGATAGACTTGAGCGAACCGCCGCTTTGACGCTTGAGAGGTGAAGGGCGTCGTGGTATGTTCGAGGCATTGCTTGGGATGGCTGTCCAAGGTTCCATAAGAGGCGCTCTGGATGTCCTTACTCCACCATCGGTGTTACTCCGATGAAGTACAGGCCTCGCGTCGTCTACTGAGCCAGAGGAAGAACTTGTATTACTGCGAGAATGCTGAACCCTTGCCCTTTTCGCCATCTCCCTTTCAGCCTGTGCATCTCGCAACTGCGTCTCATACGGCTGTCTTGAGCTCAAGTCCACGTTAGATAGTTGGGGCAAAGCACCGAAAGAAGCAGTCATGTCGGGATTAGAGAAACTAAAGAGCATACTGGGATCTACGCCAGTAGTTGCAGATGAAAACGAGTCCTGCCGTGACATTTGCCCCTGATCCATGTGGCAATTTGCAAACGACATTGGTCCGGGCGAAGCCTGGAAACTCTGGAAGCCCGGCGTCTGCATAATGTTAGCTGCATGGTGCATGCTTTGCCAGTTCATGCCCTGGTCCATTCTCTGCGGTGTGGGGGCAAATCCATCTACGCCTATGGGTAAATCAAGATCCATATGCATGTTATCATTCGCTGGATCCCAGAACAGCCTTGACTGCGGCATGGGTGGCGCTGTCATGTGCCCGTTGCTAGGAAACTGCATCATATCTGGCGTGTACTGCAGACTGCCAAAGCCAAATGGAGTCTGATCGAAGAGTGCTTCTGAGGGCGGCATCTGGCTAGGGGTCCTATGTATGACCGTAGCCGGTGTGGCCACTCCATTCCCAGCACTCTGTTGTAGACTCTGCCTAGACGAGTCATCCCTTGTTGGGGGCGGTGTTTGCATTTGCGAAAAGTCCATGGTGACGGGCCGAGACACCCCACGATGATCTTGCGGTGGCCCTCGTGCCCCGGCGGCGGCGTTCTTCAGCTGGACGAGATCAGGCGACGACGCCAGTCTGCGCGAGACGTCGACTGGCGGCAGAGGCAGATTCTGAGGAGCAAAGTGGTTGACATGGAACTCGGGGTCTTCAGGCGTGCGAACGGGCTGGCTGTACGAGCTCGACGGCCGCTCTATGGGTGTCGACAAAGCGAACAGGGGCGCTTGGACAGGGGTGTGCTGGGCATTGGGTAGCGGGGTTGCCCAGGCGTCGAGGAAGTGCGAGTGAGGAGCCGTATCAGTGATTGGGGTCTTGAGAAGAGCGTCCGGGAACGCCAGCGACTTTGGTGTTGAGGATGGACTTGGTAGAGGCCAGTCGGACGATCTAGCGTGTGACCCACGTTAGCCTGGGGCACATGCAGGTGCGAGCCGATGTACGGAGAAAAACAAAAACGGGCAAGCAGTCAATGAGGAGCAGATGGGGATCTGGCAAGGAGAAGAGGAAAAAGGAGAAGTAGAAACATGTTGGTTTGTAGGGAATTGGGCGAGTTTTACTGGAATACAGTTTCGGGGGGAGAGAGAGCCTAGGGCCGGTGGGCAACAAGCTTCAGATGACAACCGTGCGGTGCTGCCTGCCCCTCTGCCTACCCCAAACCCCCATTGGGACTGACTTGTGTCAGATTCGACGCTTAAGCCAGGCAGAAAAACCATGGACGACGGCGGGTGGTTGTGACGGTGAAGCTTGTGGCACCGGCCCCGACAGTAGCACATGCCTCCTTAGGCCCAGGGCTTGATAGAGAGGGTGCATGTGGGGGATAGGAATCAAACAAAAGGGAAGCCGTACGCATATGTATGTTGATCCAGACTCATAGCCAGCCCGGTAACACAGCGTTGCTGTCCTACGGACCATGTAGCGACCAATATAAGATGTCGGCGGCGGGTGGTGGAAGCGAGGCGTTGGGTGGAAGGTAAGCGGTGTAGGCGGTAGGTGTCGTGGCCGAGATGGATAGATGGGATTTTCTGTCTGTCTGTCTGTATGTATGTATGTATATTTATCTGCAGGCTGGAGCAAAAAAGGTTGAGCTAGTAGTCAAAGAGAGGCGTGTGGTAGGTGTTGGGTAGCAGGCTGCAGTGGAAATGGCAGGAGACGTGCCAGAGTGGTAATACCTCGACGACACAGGTCACGGACAGCAAGCGGCGCAGTAAAAAGGCTCTCTGGTGAGGAAGAAACGGCGAAAGGTTTCTTCACGTACTAGGGAGCGAGCGCAGTGGGGCCGGGCAAAGAGTCTGAAGCTGCAAATGCAAAAGACGTATAGTTCGGCAAAGAAGGAGAAATCGTGACAAGTACCCCGACTGTGGCCCACCAGCAGCAGCAGCGTTTGCAAACACGGGTGCTGAGGGACGCCGGGCTCGCCGTCTCTGCTGAGGCCTGGCAACAGTCGTCTAGCTCAGGTACCGAGCCGCATGGGCCGTCCATAACAACATGGCGAGGCTGGCATCATTGGGTGGTGACGGCAGGGAGTGAGCCCGTGGAGGAATCGACTTGCATCGCCGACACCGCGCCCAGCCTAGCAGCGAATAAGGTGAACGGCCGGGCCCCAGGAAAAAGACATGACTATACATACACATGGATGACCTAGTAGTAATCCCGTATACAAAACCACACACATACACACACATATACATACACACACACATACACACAGAGAGAGAGAAGACGACGTCCTCCACCATGGCTTTTTGCCTGTGACGCAGCATGCTGCAATAAGGTGATGACTTAAACATAGATACGACAAGGCCCGACGACTCGAGGCCCTAGATACTATGCCTACCAAGGCCCTCCCCTATGCGCCAAGTCCGGCCTTTCTTTACTCTAGAGTCCCTCCTTCGCCAGCCACTCATGCGCCCCAATGTCATGGCCCTCCCTTGTCTTGGGTCCTCCCTTCCACACGAATAGGATCACGGCTGCATTTCCAATCAAAATATCCCGGAAACAAGCAAAAAATCTCATCCCAGATAAACAAAGCGAAAAGAAAGTCCGCTCTTTTAACCCTTTGCCAGCTGGCAAAAGCCTCCCTGTGTGAGTGAGTGTCAGCAATATGCACCACGCCATCCCAATCCCCCGCCAAGCAGCACATCGACGAATCTAGCCGTCATATCCTTATGCGAAATCTCCCCATTATTAACCCGACAAACTCCCTTTTACTTGCCGGTGAACAAAAAACCGACTGATTGCCTTACTCATTAACCGCTTGCGCTGTTTTTACTACTTTCTCCGCGTCGCCAGATTGGGGGGTAGCTTGCTGATTTGGCCCCAGCGCTCTCCCGCCGATTAGCTTGTAATTAAGCGTGTGGTATATACGTGTTGGAAGCGTCATCGACATTTTGGCATGTATGTAATTTCTATCACACACCCCCTCCCTCCCTCCCTCCACAATTCCAACTTGTCCGGTATGTGGGGGGGGGGGGGGGAGGGTGGGAAACGGAGATCGAGCTCGCTCCGTGGAACGATGGATCGTCCGGCTCGACGGATGGACGGACGTACAGTACCTGGCCGGTATCGCCCCCTGTTTTAGATCCTAGCGGCTGGTCTTGCATGCAAGGTACCGTCGCGAACTCTCAGCTGTCTCTATCTTCTGCTCATCGACTTGTTGGCGTGACTCGTAGGCTAGTATAGTGCCGGTATTCCCAGCTGTGGTTGGAATATGGAATCCCAATGAGAATGCATATCGCAGGATTTAAACACCCTTCAAGAAAGATGTGGGTAGAAATGATATGCTGACTCGACCGGAAACAAACTCTCTCTATATTTCAACAGGAAACATTACGTTTCCACCCTCAGCTCCAGCCCACCATCCAACCATCCCGTACCTGACGTCAATGCCAAGCATAGCGCGTACAGCCCGCAATGCCCCGGCAAACTGATTGGTCATTGTGCCGTTGACGCGATTGAATGACCTCTGTACTAGTTTGTTGCGCTGACAACCGTGCCGGCTTGTGTATCATGTGTTGCTAGTATATCGAGATAGGAGATCCCAAGATATGGTCTTTGTTATTAATTGAGAAAGAGGAAAAGGAATTCGAGGAGAAGGGATACTGGGACTGGGGCTGGGGAGATGAGGGAATAGAGCAGGATTCTTGGGTAGGTTTACCGGTTGGAATAGACAGATACGGTGGTTCATTGATTCTTGACTTCCTCAACAGGAAATAGAGATAGTGGTGCACGTAACCCATCTCAACATGTATGTAGTTGGTTATGAGAATTTGCGTGGTAGAACTTGGCGAGAAAAGGCAATATACTCAAGTACATTCCTGGTTACATCTAACTTCCGGCAAGCACTATCGCGATCAAATGATAATATCCGAAGTTTTGAAATGGTAACATACATCACTCACATCATCATGAATGAGATCACATGAATAAATTATTGAATTATTTTCGCTAGAGATGCAGAAAATCAGTACCAACTACCCACACATATGCCAAACCAACCCCAATAACTCATTCCATAAAGAAAACCCGACAAACTCCAGAATGAAAGACCAATATAAATATATACACAAAAGAACTCCCCATTCTTATCATCATCCCGTAGTATACGCCCTAACATACCGCTCATCCCGAACCTCTCCATCCTCCGTAAACGACATGCCATCCTCCGGATCATCAAACGGCGAGCGCGCCAAACACACAGGGCTAGCAGGAATACGAACACTGCTGTGTCGAGAGTTGCTCGCGAAGCTCGGCGGAGGCACGCTACTGGGTCGGTAAGGTGGCGGTGGACCTAACAAGCTGTAGCTGTCGGAAAAGGGGTCGACGGACATGCGGGTGTTGGAGGTGATGGAGACCATGTCCGAAGTATCCATGCCGGTGAGGTAGGCGCCGTTGGAGGAGGAGGGTACAATGGGGCCTATGATTATGGGCTGAACTTGATTCCATGTCGATGTTGGTGGAAGATGGGATGGTGGTGCGGTGTAGTGTTGTGATACAGCTACTGCTGGTATCGATGCGGGTAATGGTGCCATGTGAGGACGTATCGTAGGCGAGTCTGGCTCCAACTTCATTTCCTGTGCAGCTACTTCTGCCCTGCGCTTCTTGCGCCTGCGCAGACACACCAGAGTTACTGCTCCAATCATCACAAGGACTATGAAGGGCACTACAGCTGCTGCAGCATACACTGGCGCCTTATTGGTACCCTCTTGAGACCACTCCCATCCAGAGGGCCGACCCCCATACGAGCCAATGGTTGGCGATGGTTCTCCAGTTGTCGTTGGAAAAACATTGGTTATGGACAATAACAGAGTCGACTCCAACTCAGGATACGGTGTTTCTGTAAGGGCTGCTGTTTTCGACATAGACACTTCCCAAGGGTTCGTCGTGGCAGTGTGGCCTCCGTATGGATATGGAGGCCAAGGCAGCGTTGAAGGGTATCCATAGGGCCGTGTGCTGGGACGATGTCTTGTCTGAGTATCGTCCTCGTCATCGAGAGACTGCGTCTGAAAAGCCATGGATGTAGGCTCACTTTGTTCCGCAGACACTTGCGAATATGAACTTGCCGTCGTGACAATTGTCACATCAAAGTCGTCCTGGGTAACCCATGGCGGCGGGCCCTGTTCTTCTTTTTCCCAACCGCCTTGCTGGGGAGCCATTGCGGCTGAGGCGATCTGCTGACGAGGCGATTTGGGGCAGACAGATGGACTGCAGTAGGTGGCAGGTATCAAGACCAGTCAGACGACGGCTCTGCGGTGAGATGCCTGGTCACTCAAGTACAGCCGATTTAGAGGCTGGGCTATGGTGGTGGTTGTCCGCGTCCTGGCCAGTACTAGGAGATGCGGGGCCGAGAGGAATGCCAGGGCTTACCTGGTTTCTTGAATCGATGACGCGAGATAAGACAGCAACGATTATGGAAGTCTGCGTCTTGAATAGACTGATTGACAACCTCGGAGTACTTGACTACAAAGAATAGACGGGCTAAAGTAGAGAGGTGAAGCAGGAGGGGTGCACATAGCAACACCCCAAGCTGAAGAGGCGCAGGCATGTTGCTGTTATCTGGCGCCATGTGCGATGCTGTAGGCCGTCAGGCCAACAAGCCCCAAGTCCGGTGTGCCGGCAGTAGGTAGTCGACTTCATTGGCCACAGGCTGCGATGACCGTTCCAGCCATGGCCCCAACCTGCGTGTGTTGGAGACAAGTAACCCCACTGGCTCGGAATTGGGTATTTTAGGCGTGGAGTGGAGGCTAGTCGTCGATCTAACAAAGCTTAGTCGATGCATACACCGTATTCTCCGGGTTGATGTGGACATGGTGCGTTGTTGTGCTCCATCGCTCCCATGTACCCCTCTTGTCTTGTGTGATGGGCTTGTTTGTTTCAGCTGGGAGAGGGAGTGTCCTGATCGGCACGGGAAAAGCAAATGCGGGTGTACCAACAATCAGCCTTTACACATGCTACACCTACTCTCTCCACCGTGCGGAGATCCCTCTGCGGGGCGTTTGATGCCGAACATGATTGGCTGAGAAGTGTTATCAGGGTGATCCTAGGAGTAAGTGAGTGGTAATGGACCCATTTCTTGTCTTGGTGGTTACAAGTATATCCCGTTCGGGCGATCAACGATGCCACCATCAACACAGTGGTGGAGCCGCAGCAATGTCAAGGTGTAATGCGGAGCGGGTGATTCTTATATCCGGTGGCCGTTCCCGCTCCTCTCCCATGACCTTGCTGCTTGTGTCGAGGATGCGCGTCACATGTTCGCATCAAAACAACTGGCCGCGTCGTGTATGCAGTTAGAACAAGAACAATCACAGAGGCGAGAACATATGTATCTGGCATCCCAAAACGAGTCCGGCTGCTACGTGGCATCGGGTCGCGATGGGTGATGCGGAGATGCGGCCCAGCCTGACAGTTGCTGGAGCAGCGCTTGGCTGGTGATCTCATCGGCCGCACGTGCATCGATCTGCTGTCCGCGGACACCGTCACCACGCCTAACTCGACATATACTCTCCGCCAACATGGACAAGTTCAAGAGTGTGGCCAAGGGCGGCTGGCACCCGGAGAGAGAACGCACCAACAGCGGGAGCAGTGCAGGGGGGCAAGGCGATTCCAAGATTGGACAAGTGGTATGCAAAGGCACATTTCTCTAAGGGGCATGCATTCTGACTTGCTTCTGATAGAAAGGCTGGGTTAGCAAGGCCCAGGGCAAAGATCTCCACGCAGAAGCTGCCCGTGAGCATCAATCTACGCCTTTATCGTCGTTGAAAGACCCAGCCTCATTTGCTCCACCACCAAAGCGCCTCGACTACAATGCAGGCTCTTCAGCAGCAGCGAGCGCCCGCTTGCCCACTGGACTGGCATCTACTCCCGCTATAGGGACCAAGCAGAGGCTACAGGAGAGGGAAGAAGCGCGGCGACAAGCAGAAGAAGAAGCCAACAAGCCGGCTCCAGGACCATATAGATCCAACACGACCGGATTGAGCACTGCTCATCTACCCAAACCCCCAGCCTTCCGACCGGGTGCTGCTTCACCAGCGTCACCAGCACCTCCACCCAAGCCGAAGCCTAGCCTCCCTCCCCGGCTGCCTCCGCGACAGAACTCTAATCCTGACGAGTTTACGCCACCTCCTCCACCGACATATAATGAGGCCACACAGCAAGGGACACCGGCACAAGGGGTCATGAACCAGTCTGCGTTGGGTCGTCTTAGGCAGGCGGGTATATCAGTTACAGGCTTGGGCATTGGCCGGACGACATCACCTCCAGTACCGCCTCGGGCGAACCCGTCTCCTCCTGTACCGTCGCGTGCGAAGCCCTCACCACCAGTACCGCCTCGGCAGAACTCTGGCCTAAGCGTCAGTTCGCAGGACACACCTACAACTAATCAAGAATCGCAGATGAGCGAGCTGCAGAGTAGGTTTGCGAAATTGTCGGGGCCAAAGTCGCCAGCAGAGCCTCCTGCCACGGGTACATCGTGGGCGGACAAGCAGGCCGCGCTGCGTACGGCGAGCAACCTGCGCAATGACCCTTCTAAGGTGTCTGCATCTGATCTGAAAGGAGCGGCGTCGACAGCGAACAATTTCCAACAACGACACGGTGAGCAGGTTGCATCTGGGTGGAAGTCTGCCAATTCGCTCAACCAAAAGTACGGAATTGCAGCCAAGGTTAACAACTTTGCGTCATCAAGCGCATCATCACCGCCGCCAGTACCAGCAGTACAGTCACCGGTAGCGAGTAGCCAGGGAGGGCTGGGGAAGAAGGCCCCTCCCCCACCACCGCCAAAGAAGAGGGATTTGAGCGGCGGCGGCTCAAATGAGCCTCCGCCAATCCCGCTGAGCAGCAAGCCCAAGTTCTGAAGCTGCGATGACAGACTGTGCGCCCTTGGATAGATGTGCATGTACATATGTAGTCGATATGATATACCCGTTGTTGCGATAATGTTCCCCGCATGTATTATTGTAGCTGTCCCCCAAGTCACCTTGCCAGTTACGGCCCAGCGGCTCTCGTTCCGCAGCTTTATTAGGCTTGGGCTGGACCCTTGACGTGTTCGCTACAATCCCTGCCCACATTTTTTGCATCTTTTTTTTTGTTGACCAGATCTAATGGCCATTAAACAGCACTGTGGACCGGATGGAGTTTTGGCATAGAGGGCGAAGGAAAGAGATGCGTACATGCATTCACACACATAGAAACATGCCCTACCCTTCCTAATGGCGTTAGGCTTGCGAGGCTGACGGCAGCGGCAACAAAACCCAAGGCCAAGTCTTTGAGCCTTTTGTTGCTTGGGGCTAGGGGACGGGGGCCTCGGCACGTCATAGCGATGTTATTCGCCCAAAAATGTTGCGTCGCCGCTAAAATCCTCACCAAAACCAAGAGTTCCGTCCAGGTCCATTGCCTGCTCTTTCCAGCTGCCGGTCCGATGCACCTTTACTAGATACGTGGTCGCCCCGAGTCTATCTGTGCGCATTGCCCTCGGTATATTTTGTCTTCGCTGCCCCAGATTCGTGTGCTTGAACCGTCAATTGCGCAAACGACACTGGCCATTGCGTGTGTTGGGGCGATAAAAACAACACAACAAAGAACCCAACAGCCACTGTTTCCACTCTCCCTCCGCTGTTGTCTAGGCCTTGCACCCACGACAGCTATCCCTAGCGCTCGAGGTCTGTCGACGATAACGCTGCTTAGCGTAACGGCTCGGGATTGGGCCTTACCGAAGCGCAGAAAACCTCCCTCGCGGCCCCTTCACCACGCCGGACCACCACCACGCCCTGCGACCTCCTAGCTGAAGCATCCACACACTGAGCCATCATGTCTGGCGCAGGTCCTTCTCTGCACCCCGGCGACTGGCCGTCGAGGGCTGTCTTTCAATTCCCTCCCGACGCTGCACCCTTGCCCATCCCACCTCCGTGGACCGGCGAGGCGACGTTTGCAAACCCATTCCCCATTCCAGAGGACATCTACCAGGACGCCTTGTCCTACAAGGTCCCGCTGACCATTTCCTCTGTCTACTTTGTCACTGTCACCTACGTCAACTGGTACAACCGCCAGCATGGAAACAAGCCGTGGAGGATCGCCAAAACCCGACCCTTCTTCGCCTTTGTCATCTTCCACAATGTCTTCCTGGCCGTCTACTCGGCCATTACCTGCGTCGCTATGATTCGCTGCCTCAAGCGCTCCTTCCCTCACTACAGTGAGCCCAACGCCGTTGTTGGCACCATTGACGCCCTCTGCAAAATCCACGGCCCCCGCGGACTTGGCGACGCCGTCACCTTCAACAACACCAACGACTCTTGGAGTAGCCTCAACCCAAACATTGCCCTGGCAGCCAGCGGTCTTCCCGACAGTTCTGATCTTGGCCGGATCTGGAACGAGGGGCTTGCTTTCTGGGGCTGGTGGTTCTACCTTTCCAAGTTTTACGAGGTTCTCGACACGGCCATTATCCTCGCAAAGGGCAAGCGAAGCACCACCCTCCAAAAGTACCACCACGCCGGTGCCATGTTGTCCATGTGGGCTGGTATGCGCTTCATGTCCCCACCCATCTGGATGTTTGCTCTGGTCAACTCTGGAATCCACGCTATGATGGTAAGAATCTACCCTTTGCTCAGATTGACACCTGCTAATCTTTCTAGTACACCTACTACACCGTATCAGCCCTCGGCTACCGTGTCCCCAATGTCGTCAAGCGAACCCTCACCACGATGCAAATCACGCAATTCCTCGTCGGTTCCGCCTTCGCTGCTGTGCACCTCTTCATTTCCTACACCGTCCCCGTCTCGGTCGCATACAAGGTTGCTGAGAAGGTTGCCCAGAAGGCTGCTCCCGAGGCGGTCACGTCTACGGTCTCTTCTGCAATCGCCTCTGCTACTGAGTCTGTTGCCGAGGCCTTGCCTACCGTAACTGGCGTTGCCGTTGCTTTCCTCAGGAAGCTGATCTACCGCGCAGCTGGTGACGAGGGTCTTGCGGAAAACATTCCCGTCCCTGGCCACCCCACCCCAGTCCGCCAACAGCAGCCACTACAAGAGGCGGCCGCTGTGGTGGCTACTCCTCTGCACGATGCAGTACACAACTTGCTCCATCCTCACGAGACTGTCAAGAAGACCTTCTATCGCACCGAGTACCAGACCGTTCCTTGTGTCGATACTTCCGGCCAGGCTTTCGCCATCTACGTCAATCTGATCTACCTCGCCCCTCTCACCTTCCTCTTTATGCGATTCTTCTTCAAGTCCTACCTCCGCCGCTCGTCTCCCAACACTAAGCGCGAGAAGCCTCACACCATTTCCGACGCAGCTGGCGATGCTAGCCGCAAAGTAGAGCGCGAACTCGACTCGCTGGACAAGTCAGCTGAAGATGCTATCTCTTCGGGTGTGAACATTGCAAGGGATGCCGTTCGTGGAAGGCGAGCAGCCAATGGCAAAGTCAAGGACGAGAGGCAAAGTAGCATGAGCCCGGCCAATCAAAAGTTCCTGGACACCGTCAACCGCAGAGTGAGCCAGAAACTACAGGAGCTTGACGAGGGTGCCGAGGCTTCTGCCCAAAAGGCAAAGCAGATTGCTAGGGAAGTTGTTGCCAAGGCCGAGGAGGCTGGCCACAAGGTCGACCAAGCATACGAAGACAACGAAGAGGATGTGGCTGAGAAGGCAAAAATGAACGGCAACCATCAAAACGGCCCAACGGATGCCGAAGTTGCAAAGCCCGAGTCTGAGCCCGAGCCAAAGGACATTAACAACACGCTGAAGAAGGCCGATGGGTTGTTCTAGATGGACCAAAAGGTGCTATCAAGTTGCAGCACTATCACAAGGAAATGCATCCAATCAAAAGGGGAAGAGATAATCTCAAGTTCAGCGGATCCCGAAGTTTAATTGACGCCGTACTACTCCTACCAACATTCGGCTCGGAGTTTTTTCACCATGTACCGACTTTTGAGCGCTGTATTAGACCTGGTTGAGAGATCCAGACTTTTCTTCTTCAGGCTAAACCTCCCTGGGATGTTTGCAAGGGTGTACGGAGAAGAGGAGCAAGAATCGTTTCGGAGATATGGCGTACACAATTTTTTTTTACATCTTTACAAATAGGGCTAGGTGCTATGGACGGGACGGGGCGAATTGTGGAGGGTTGGGTTTTGTATTTAAAAGAATAGGTCCGTGAAAGATGGAATGGAAATGGCCCAGGCCTTGTCTTCTTTTTCAATGATCTAAATGCAAGATTAACTTTACAATTGTCTCCGTACTACTTGATATCATTGCACTCTAAACATGAGGCTAGAGTGTACTATGAAGGTTACACTACACACCTATCGTATATCCACCCCATACCCATCCCAACCACTCCTCCCTATCCCACCAATCCCACTCCCCAACTCCAACCGCTCCTCCCTGTCCTTCCTCGCCATCTTCTCCCTCCTAACCACATCCACGCCATCACTCCGCGCCGTAACCGCCCCATTACCTTTCTTCTCGCCTCCCGCCCCTCCCCCCATAGCACCATCCTCATCGTTCCTCGCGAAAACCTGTAAACCGCGCAAATGCGTATCCTTCCCATTCTGGTGGTTCTCCAGTATTTTTATCTGGAGCAAGTGGGCGCGTAAAGTGGGCATCTTGGGCGCGTGTGGGCGCCGAACGGGGGGAGCGCGGCGGGGGAAGGAGGAGCTGGGGTGCGCGGGGGAGAGGGAAGTGAAGGGTGCGCGGTGGTAGTGGAGGGAGGGGGTGGAGGTGTAGATGTTAGGGGGGTGGTGGGGGTCGAATGAGGAGGTTGGGAGGAGGGTGTGATGAGGGTGTTGGACGGGTGTGTGCAAGTGGGGAGGGGGGAAGGGGACTGCGTTTTCTGAGTCTGAAGATGCGTCTTGGTGGGGTGTTTGGGTTTGGGTCGGGGTGGTGGTGGTAGCGTCTGTGAAGAGGTGGTGTCGTTGGGGGTTGACAGTAGTGTTTGGGGGGTTGGCTTGGTCTTCGTTGTCATCATTGTCGCCTTGGCCAGCGTGGTCATCGTCGTCGTCACTGTCTACGTCGCCGACACCGGAGAAATCGGCCCAGATCCAGCCTCGGGGGCTTTCGAGCCGCATTTCTCCCCATTCTTGGAGATCGTTCATGCCGCTGCCAGCGAGGAAGATGATGCGGGTTGGGGTGTAGGATTCATCTTGCTCAAAGTCAAGGTACAGGCGGAGACCGACTATGCGGACGAGTTTGAAGAAGTGGATGTTGAGGTAGTGGGGTTGGGGGCCGTCGGATTGCCAGAAGAGGTTTGTATTTGCATGCCGGAGCTGGGGTATTGAGCAGCCTGGCTTGGAAGAAGAGACGGTCCATGAGGCCAAGGTGCTGATTTCACGGAGATATGGCGGTGGTGGGTCCAGGTTGGGGACTGGAGTTGTTTGGGAGGGCGAGGCAAGCGCTTCGTCTTCAAGATCCTCGTCTTCATCTTCGTCTTCGTTTTCGTTTTCGTCTTCCTCGTGACCGGCTTGGTCTTCATCGTCCAGGCCTACTAGGTCGTCGGCCTCGGCTTCGTCCTCATCGTCGGTTATGTGCTCTTGGCGACCTCCGAGGTCCATGTCATTGTCTGTGTCATCTGCCTCTGAAGGTGGGGTCGAATGGTGAGGCTGGCCTCGGTGGCGACGTGAAGGCGGCATAATTGGAATAGAGGTGAAGTCGACGTCACAATTGGGGATAGAGGAGCAGGCAGAGGCTGTACGAGCAGCAGGGTTCAGGGATTTGTGTGTGTGCAGTTATTTTTTTTCCGGAAAAGCAAGCCGAGGCTGCATTACCATCAATGCCGAACGTATAGAGATGTTGTAGTACCTACGCGCTGCCCTGCTCCAAGCAAAGCCAGCAGAGAAGACAGATACAGATTCACCCGCGGCTCGGGACTCTGGGCTGAGCGCGCAACGTTTCTGTGTGCTTCGTATAGACTTGTTTTGTGGAGCGCGTGTCTTCAGCGTGGTGCAAAGACGACGGATTAGCCCATGTAAAGTGGTGGAGGAACCAGAGGCCCAGGCTCACGTCGCCCTGTTGCTACTACGGGCGGAGACGCGTCTACCCGCTCCCACGCTCCCACGCCCACCACTCCCGTCCATTCACCAATCCACACCAGCTGCTAGGTATTGGCTACTATATTATTATCGAGATGCACTTTCGCTCTGCCAATCATAAGCTGCGGAGAGTTTTCTTCAGCCAGACAATACCTGGCACGTCGATCCTAGGTGTAGGTCTGGCCAGCTGCTGTTTCACGACAAATCAGACCACACCAAGCTTTGGGCTTGCCTCCGTCCCGCACCTATCTGACGAGCCAGCGTCGCCAATACCCCCTTGACGCCATCCGGGGCTTTTGGGTAGTAAAGGCTGGATAGCCTGGGGCCGCCTAGTAGTCTTCCGATGCATCCCTGCATAAACTATCCTTATAGTTTGCCTAATCCTGTCCACGCGGCATACATTCCCCTCAACCCATGACTTTAGCAGCTTCACCAACCCTGTTGCCTCTTGCTTTTTCGCGGCACTTTGTTAATCAAAGAACTAATGCGGCACTTTCTGCACTACCTCTCGTCGTTTTCAATCTGGTCTGCGAACCGTTCCCTCTTCAGTCCGCTTCTCTCTCTCCTTCCCCTATCTATAAGTGACATGTAGCGTTTTCAGCTATTGTTTGGGTCGCGCCTGTTCGTGTCCCGTCACTTGTCTTAGCTTCGGGCGTACATTGCCCAACACATTCGCCTCTTCTTTCGATACGCATCTCTTTTTTTTTGCGCCCTGGCGATCAAACACCTCGGACGTGCCATTTTTTATCTGTCCAGACTGCTAGTCACGGCATCATGAATGAGCCGGCTCCTGGAGAAGTGTCACACCTGATGGTGCATACGTACAGGCTCATCATCGCCTTTTTCATCCTCTCATGGATCTTCATATCCTTACGAGTCTACACTCGCACTGTAATCATTTCCAACTTCGGCTGGGACGACACCGCCATGGTATCAGCAGGAGTAGGTGCTGCCCCGATTTACTCATTATCGATTCTAACCTGAGAAGGCGATATTTACTGTATACTGTGGAACAATCATTTACATCTTCCACCATGGTGGCGGTACTGTTATAGCTGACTTTGATCAATTGAACCGTCTGATGAAGGTACTTGCATTCCATCACCCTTCTACTGCTGCCTAGCTGACCATTATAGATTGCCACTGTTTCTGAATCCTCTTATGTCTTGACTATGATGCTCATTAAGATATCCCTTGCCATCTTCTTCGCCCGCATCGTAGTCAAGCGATGGCACCTGACGGTCATATATGTGTTTATCACTCTCAGCATCATATCGTCAATCGCTACCTATCTCTACATCTTCCTTCGATGTGGCCCCGATCTGGATCAGTATCTTATCCGGGAACTAATCCGAGACTGTACGCCTATTCAACTCGACATATTCATGGCCTACCAGCAAGGTACGACGAGCACCAACCCACTCATGGCCTGCAAGAAGCTAATATTAGTTCTTTAGCTGTATCCAATTCTATCACGGATATCGCCTTCCTTTTCATGCCGGTCCTGGTGCTTTGGAATTCCCCAATGGAGCGACGAGCCAAGATTTCAGTCGGCATCATCTTGGTAGTGGCCACACTGTAAGATCCTACAAGACCATATCCAAACTCAGTGCTGACATTTGACAGCGGCGCGGTATGCTCACTCATACGATTCAAATACATCAAGGGCGTGCTTAAAAATGGCGACTACTTCTACCAAGCCGTCCACATCTGTATGTGGAGTACCATCGAAGTGGGCACCTGCATCATTGCCGGATGCACAGCCACACTAAGACCGCTGATGAAGATTGCCTTGATTCAAGTAACGCTTCCCCTTTCGCGACTTGGCTCTGGAGCACCGCCTACATCCAGCACTCTGAAGAGCAGTAAGCAATCAAACCATCGCTCATCCCGTATGATACGCATTCCGGACAACGACCTAGAGTACGGAAACGCTGACCCCACGGGATCAACCTCGCTGCTCCCCAAAATACCCGAGTTTGTTGAGCTGGTAGTACGCCCGGACCCTGTCATCCTCGCGCCTGCTGCGGACGGTACACAACCAAGGCTGGGTTCCATGTTCGGGTGACTCGAATTGAGACTTGGGGAATCGCTGTAATTGTGCGACCGGCTTGAATAAAGTTTTGCTAGGCCAACAGACTGGACGGATACAGGCGCATCCTTCCATATTCCGCGGAGTCTAGTGAGGATTGGGGTGAAGCTAAGCTCAACCATAATGCCGCATTAGGCAACGTCCAGACAATTAGCTTTGGCGATCAGTACGCCCGGTGCGCATGGCTCACTACCCTACGGATTTTCTGACATGTGCATGCGAGACATTCTTCGCACCACGTTTGCATTGTGCGACTTGACGGCTTGCGGTACCGGTACTGACAGGTTGCCGTTATACTATCCTACAACACCGCTGTTCGTAGGCAGTACACTACGTACATACGTATACGCAATGACCTCGAAGGTGCCTGACGTAAGGGATGCTATCATCGGTGTGCTCCTCTCTTTCAGCCTCAGGGCTCGGTTTCGCTTGGCTCTTTAGTCACGGACAAATACCTGTGGTACCATCAATAAAACAGACATTAACTTATCCTCGGGGAAAAAAAAACCAATTGGATGAACCTTGGCTGCCCTCAAAGTCTACGACGACGCCATCTCCCTCGATGCCACGCCTTGGCGCGACATGGCAAGCGGTTTCCGACGCCTCGTGCCGAGCAAAGACAAGTCCTCCTGCAGATGAGACAAACTATATTTACGAATTTTGCACATAACATCGGCCTCCCCCCAACCTTGTTTACGTACTCTAAAACCAGGGTTTTGGATTGCACCGCGCGGGCGTCTGTACCCGAGTTTTATCGGACATGGCGAATTCCTTTAGAGTTTTTGCCACCCCGAAATTGGGAATTGGGGGAGTACGTAATCAAAAAGTATTGTTATTATTATTATTATTCCATTAGAGTCTATATGCAGTCAGGGACTATGTAAGACTTTGGCCAAAGGCCGTTCTATGGGGTTTAATTACAATGAGGGGGTTTAGATATGTAGTGTGGCTATGATGCGTCGGCCTTTGTCTAGTTAAGCAATCCTCCAGCGGGCTCTTTTAGGGGTGAAGAAAAAGTGCGACTATTTAATTTTAAAGAGTAACTCTCTCTCTAGTTTAGTAAGTGACTCTCGTTCAATGCGTAGTTTTAATGATAAATCAAAGAGTAAGTCGTATGTGTATAACGATGTTTATGATTGAGGAAACCTTTTTGTTTTTCTTTCTAATGTATGATGATGAATGTAGGATGGGATATGCCAGGAAAATTAGGGCTGCATTGGGAGCGTTATTTAGTAGTTAGCACCTGTATTATTTTTTGTTGCATGTATGTACAATACTTGTTTTAAGTCAATGAAGCATAAATTTATATCACATCTCGTCACCTTGTACCTACGGTCAACTACATCCTCAAATTTTCTCTTTCTATACACCCGCGTCTCGCGCATTCGAATATCTCTATCACACCTCCTCCCCTAATTTGAAAAACATGATCTTTAACCCTTCCTATCTTGCGCTATCCCCATCCGCAACTCCCCTTTCTCCTTCGCCACCATAGAACGCATCCAGCCCCCAACACCTCCACCACGCTTTCAGCCCAACACCTCAATAAATATACACACACCGTGCACCTTAGCTTCGAAAATAATGTCGCTTAACCAATACCCGGATCGCCCGGGAAACTACATATCCCACGCTTCTCTTACTATTGAAAAACAGTGGAACCGAGCACTGCGTATTCTCCGTATTGGTCATAGCGAGTTCGCCATCGGGACTGCGCGTGGAACGGGGGAATGATGCAAATGATCTACGTGTTCTTTGTGTGCGTGCGTGCGGAAGTGAAGATAAGTATAAGGGAGGTAAATACATACAAAGTTATGTCGGGTAGTAATGTACCTAGATTTTTACATACATGCATATAGGGTTTAAGCTTATTCCTCGAGACGATTTTCGGTCCGTAGGTTCCGGCGTTGGGCGCGGCGATCTCTGAACCTTTGATCGGTGAGCTATGTGCATGGGTAGTCGAGGTTGATGGTTAAGGGGTGCGGTTTTGGGGAGAGGGATTGGGTAGGTAAATTTATTGGGAGGGTGGAGTGTGCACTATTGATATCTAGTAGCGAAATGGGGGTGGCGGGTAGGAGGCGTGATTAAGGGCTTGGTGGTATGGGGTAAGGTATCTTGGCGTTGGTTTGTTGGAATGGGGAGGGAAACTCTTGTTTATCTTTGATAGTGGTTTTGTGCGTATCTTTGTAGATTGACGTAATTTGCAAAGTAACCTTCTACGCTGATGATCAATCTGAGAAGCTTCGTGATAATCTGAGTTCGGGTCTTACGCTGAGTCCACAGTTTCTGATTTGCATAGCTCTACATCTGCTCCTTTTACTTCTTGCGTATCTGTTGTGTAAAGTTTATTACGGTTTTACAATTCAAATTTCTTTAGCCTGCTTAAATTGTTTCAACCTGCTAAACAAGATACCCTTGGATTGAATTTGCCCGTGTACCGAACTTCACCATGAAGCAAGACTTTGTCCATGGGCGCTCGATCGAGATAAATCTTTTCCGCTTTGTTCTTTTTCGTCATTTGGGTTCAGGGTCACATAACAAGTCTCGCCAAACAGAGCCGTAACAGAGCCATATCCTGTCGTTGACGGCTATGCGGCACTGCGAAATGCAGATCAGTATATTCTCTAACGTCAGGCAGCAGGCGCAAGTCTCAGACAATCCATCTTTCGACATCCCTTATTCCCGCTGCTAATACCAAGATGCACGTGCAAAGTCTTGGGGACGGAAGTATGTTGTCTTGTGGGTGACTAATATTAAGCTTTGGATCGGCGTGTGACATGACGTCTTCTGTACCTCCATTAATAGCAAGCCCAGGGGTGCATCTTACCAGCTTTCTAGAGAGAATTTGAAATCTTAGCATGCGAATAAATCATGACATCATATAAGCCTTACTCATCAAATGAACATAACCAAGCAAGGGTATAATGATAGTCATCATGATGTTAAGTTTTAGCTAATTACTGAAGTGTAGGATTTGCTCGGAAATATGAACATGAGAAAGATTACAAATAAAAAGAGAAAAAACGTAAAGCCCCAAACTATTATTTCAATTGCTCCACACACAAGAAGTGCAAAAAACAAAGTCATATCACTAAGACAAAAAGAACCGAAGCCCAAGGGGCTCGAACCCTCAACCTTTGGTGGACAGGCAAACAAGGCCGAAAACCAACGCGCTACCATTGCGCCAAGGCTCCGATAGATGATTTGATAGGAAGTTACCAATTTATAAAATTCATAATGAGCAAAATTTACAAAACTCACACCGTATAATGCCGCTCGACCATTGGGGGGTTATGGCATGAATTTGCTCAAATGTGGGGTGAAAGCTTGGCCGAGCCCCTCCACATGCGTCTCCACCCTATGGATATCTATCGCTATCAGCAACACTGTGGATGCTATTATATCATCTCAGTTTTGTAGTGCAGGCAAGACACAGACTATGGATGGAAAAGGGATGTATACGCTAAATGTATGCCATGACTACGAGCATTGTAATTGGATGTGTATTTCACGAATAATCTAATGAGCTATTGCGAGAATACAAGCCATGCTCCATATGATGATGAAAGCTATCAAATTCTATTCGTACGCCAGACCATGCTATCGCTAATCGATAAGACAATTGCTATACATACCCAGTAGTCTCCAAGTCACACGGCTGTTAGTCTCAATTTCGGGGCTTCCTCCATAGCTCCTCTACATCGAGTTGCCGAGTTGACTTCACGCCGTTGTTTGGCTGTGAAGCAGAGTACTCAATACCACAAGATCCGCGGTCCAGAGCAAGAGTATTCAAATCCCAATGTAGTTGCTCTTCCGGATCTGTAGCTAAACTCGTCCGGGTTCGGTTCTGAGCCTGGAGCGGACCAGGATCAGCTATCGAGGTATTGGACGCCATCAGGGATAGTGACAGAGAGTCGAGCTCGTTGGCAAATTCCATTTCCTCTTTACTGGCCTCCATGGCAGAGCAGATGTTACTTGGGCGTGTCTTGGCTTTGAGCTCCATCTCGTAGACTCGCTGGTCACGAGAAAAGTCTGCCTCCAACTGCCGATGTTCGGCATACCATTGATCGTACTGCTCCTGTGACATTTGCTCGATTGGTGGGTACAAGGCGTTGTGCTGCGCTTGTCGCTCTTCCCAGATCTTGGCAGCTTCTGCTTGGATGCACTCGTGGCAGATGAAGGCAGCCTCTACTGTGTTTCTGTAAGGTTCAACGCAGTTTGCACCGCAGTCTTCAACTAAATCTGTCCGGATACGATGCGAACACAAGAGCTGATGGTAGAGACGGCCTTGACACGGTGCAAATCGTTTTGACCGTACATTATTGAATGTTGAGGCTGATGAGGAAGGTTGTGTGGAGGTGACAAAGGATGAGTTTGCGCCACCGCTCTCTGCACCCGGCGAACTGGTCCACCCCCATCTACACGCCATGACGAGGTTTGCATGAGATATGACATCGTTTGAGACTTTGGAAGTCGGGGCAGACCGAAAAGCGCTACTTGAGAAATCCATAGTGGGGACAGCTAAAGTCCAAGTTTGAGTTGAGGGTTGTCGATATGGCAGTGCGTCAGCTGACGACGCGTGGTTGCCTTGGAAATGTCCAAATAAGCGAGAGGGTCCAAAAGCTAGGAGCAGTGTCTGCTACTGAGCAGACGACAGATGAATGAATGGTCAAGGGCGCGGTGAGACAATTGATGTAGTATTTCGTATGGTCTCGTGAAAGCGCATCGTGTGTGCACAGGGCACTTGCAGTCGTGTACAACCCACGCTAACTACACCTATCGCAAAGGGCTGGTCGGTTGTTATCGCAATAGCTGTTGGGAGGCCAAAAGTGCATGTTACAATTGAGGCGGGCCGATAGCGAAAGCGCGAATAGAAGCCCGATGAATGATGCGCTGCTAGGATGGAAGGTTGTGGACGAGTGAGAGGTGATGAGTCGCGACGCGCTGGGCCACAGTCGTGATGGCGCTAAGCTTTGCCCGGGCCGATGACGCTATAGAAGCTTCGAGTTTTGCCCTTGACACCACCCACTCACACTGGCGAGCTTTGCATGCAACCAGACCACGACAAAGTATGCGACGTGAGTTGCACGAACAGTGACCTATGGAAATCCAGAAGGATTTTCTTCACCATCATGCGACTCGTTATCCGGTGCAGAGAAGGTCAGGAGGTGGCAAAGAAAAAGCAACAAGAGGACATAAATCACTTGATGCATATTACTAACTATCTCATGTGCCCCTGCTGTCCTTCAAACTGTTGATATCGTTATTCTAGACCAGGAATCTGAACCCACGCTCTTGCCCAGCACGCGGTGCGCTGCTGATTGCGCCCTCAACATGTTCTCCTCGATCAAGCCTTTTGTTGAGTCGTACGAGAATGATGCGCATAATGCCCGCCATGATAATCGCCAACGCAGCCGTCGCACAATCTACACTCAAGGGTATGGTCAATTTTGGCTGCCCCTTCTTTGGCTGTGGATACATGTAACTAGCATAAATCGAGCTCGAGTTGCTGACGGCGTTGATCAATGCTAGCGCCGCCGCTCTCTTAGCAGGCGGGCGCGGCAACGAGTTGGAAATCCAGGCCAATGCAACGACGTAGCCCGTATATACACCCGGTACCATAAGCATCATGGCGACGTATCGAAGTGCTGTTGTGTGAGTAGCAGCTGCCAGGATAAAGGCCACCACACCAACGCAGAGTGGGAGTACGACGTGGAGGAAGCGTTCGCCTGTACTGTCTGCGTGCCAGGCGTTGAGATAAGTTGTAATGACCGCAAGGAGGTAAGGCGGGGCTGTAAGTAACAGTGTTTCGATATTCGAGTATCCAAGGGTCTTCACCACAGTTGGGAAGAAGTTCGTTACCGACGCTGATGAGAGAATAGAGAGGAGCATGATTGTGAAGACCCAGGTCTTAACATCGAGCAAAGCAATTTTGAGGCCCTGGAAAAAGGTCTGCGACTCTGAAGATACCCAATCTTCTTCGCCGATGTCTTCTTCTAGTCGATAGACAGCAAGCTGACGTTCTTCATCGGTCAGCCACGACGTTGTGAGTGGGAAGTTTGGCAGTATCCAAAACGCCACAACGGCAATGCCGACAGTGATACCGCCCTGCAAAAAATTAGCATTTTTTTTTTAAATATTCTCTTGGCAACATTACCTCTATGATGAAAACCCAGCGCCACGCTCGCAATCCATGCGTCCCATCCATGTTCTTTTTGATGCCCGATGTGATCAGCCCACCGAAGGTGCCTGATATCAGAGACCCAGAATACAACACCGCAGTTCTGAACCCAAGCTCTTTCCTTGTATACCATTCACTGAGAAAGAACAGGCAGCCCGGGAAATATGCCGCCTCGACCACTCCAAGAAAGAAACGGCATGCAATGAGGCCGCCAAAATTTTGACATGCAGCTGTAGCTCCGGAGATAATACCCCAAACAACCATACAAGTCGGTAGGTAGAGTGCAGGCTTTCCAGTCTTATTAAGGAAGAGGTTAGAGGGAACTTGCATGAGAATATACCCGACAAAAAGGATGGAGATTATGGTCTGGACAAGGTAAGTATATGCTCCGCATATTTAAATGCAATCGAATGATACAGTCGTACCTGATACTGTACGCTAGAGAGGTTTAATTCTTCTTGGAGACCAGCCAGACGTACAGCAGCGATATTGTTTCTGTCAAGGTAGTCTGACAAGATTAGTCACCATCTTAACTATCACATCACCTTGCGACTTAGTGTCAACTCCACTTACTCATGATGTACATCAGAATAGCCATGGGCATTAACCTTGTATCGATTTTCCTCCTCAGCTGCTTTTCGGCTATTTCTCGCTCCTCGGGGGTCATAGCAGCCACCAGCGGTGGCGGCTGCAATTTCTGCCTCGACTCATCGTTGCTAGAACCTGCTTCAAGCATTATAGACTCAAATCGGTCCTCTGCGATTTGCGCTACAGAAAACTCCTTATCATAATCCGGGGCTGCATTCGTTATTGCCATTATCTGCTCAAACAGCAGGTGTGTTCTCCAGCTGTGCTTCTTTGTGTAGTAAAGTGGAGGTGTGGTACCACCAATTCAACGGGAAAATGTGGTTGAACAAGCAAAGAGCGCAAGATAAGATATACCAAGCAACATTGCGTGGCCTCGAGCTAACTTATGCTGAGCTTACTTGAACAGCGAAGCATTGGTGGTTAAGATAGCTGCAGGCCGTGTACAATCTCGTCTATCCGCACCGGGGTAATCGCCCGCGCGTGTCGTGTCGCAATGAGCCTTTGCCGGCATGCATACAGGAATAACGGCCCGCCGCTGGAGCCAGCGACTCAACAGCGTCCAGCGCGGATAATTATTGGCGCGACAACCATGACAATGCAGCAGTATCATATGGCGTGGGCGATATATACACAAGACGGGTTAGTACAGTATGGCCAGCTGAGGAGGTTAATATCAGACTGCGGGGTGTTGATCAACCGAAAGTTTGGATATCCCAGATACTGGGACGATATGAATGGGCACAGCAAGGTGCATCCAAATGCTCCGTGACCCTTTATCAGATCTTGCTGTGCTGGGCTATTGTACGCAACTGGTTGTATGATTTTCTTCGGCTTTGCCGCTAAACTGGAACGAAGTTCTAGATCTTCCTTGAAATGTGCAGTCAAAGGCAAGATTGATACGAAGCTTCTTGGACTCTAAACTCACACCCAATGAAGACCCTAGTCCAGTGGTTGCTCTTTTCGCCCACATCATACCGTGTCTACTATGATTCCATCACTATTATCTGCCTTGCTCAATTGGTTTTGGGGGCGTAACGTCTCATCCTTCACTTTCAACTTGTAGCTACGTTTGACCGCCTTTTCAAACTCTAAATCTTCCTTTGAACCCTCAACAAAGGGAACAAAACAAGAAGAATCGATAGAGTTCCACACCTCGTAGTTCCAGAAGTCATGTGTTTGCTTATCACCCATATTCATACACTTGACATCTCCTTCTTTCGCATATTTTTCTTTCCGTACCTCGTATAGGTAGGACTGATATGCTTCATGACATTGTGGACAGAGAAATCTCAGCTCACTCCGAGCATTCATGTTGACAACTTTACAGTTTGAAGCGCATTTTGAGGATGCGACCTGGTTGAAGGGGAGATAATTTTGACGATGTGCCACAGACGAGCTGGTGAACTAGCGTTCCCGCATAGGGTTGAATTCGCTTTGTAATGAAACCAGGAGACATATTTGGGGTTTTAAGTCGAAGTTCAAGAGTCGACTTTGATGCGAAGACTCGGTTGCCGACTTTTGTGAGTAGGTGCTACATGAGAGATCAGGTATTTATAACCTATGCGTTACATTGATAAAAATCATGAAGACTATGCTAGACTCTATTCATACAAAGAAGACATTTAAAAATGAACTTTTGATACCCCGTTTCTTTTTTATAAATACATCTCCTATTTTTTTTACATCGGCGGCGGACTCAGGTCAAGACCCTCGACGCTCAGTTTGAAGCTATCCATGCGCGAATAGCTCCCCCCAGAGTCAAAATCAAGTCTGCCTCGTTCACAATCTTCAAAGTCAACTTCTGTGACAAGGAGCTCATCCTCCTTTTCCCAAAGCGGTCCGGCTAGCACCTCACCAAGAGGGGATACGATCATTGAGCCACCGCGAGAGACGAACTCTCCACTATCTGTAGACCATGACTCAGACTGCGAGGAAGGCTGCAGCTTGATGTTGGAAGTTTCTTCTATGGTGTCGATAGCTGATGAGTCGCCGTTAGTCGTTACATCTTGTCCTTTGGGCAGTGGCAAGCAGATCTCATGGCCCTCTTCTGTCCTTGTAATGGTGCTTCGCCGGCGCGGGGCACCGCCACTCTGTTGCGTTATTGTTCTACCGACTCCGCTGCTGCTTGCGATGCTTGGTGAGCGGGCTGTCTCATCCTTTGTTCCACCTGCTATCCATTCAGGAAGATGCTTCTTCTTGACGCATTGATTTGCACTGAGAACAAAGCAACGCCCCTCACACCCAACGGTCCGCATCAGTGCAGCCCAAGTATCGCGTGCATCCGCTGTTGGCGCAAACCAAAGATTGACGTTTTGGCTGTAAAGACTCTGTCTTAGCAATGGCATGTAGTTTTCCCAGCAAATCGCCGAACCCATGCACAGCTTCACGCCCTTGATCTCGGTCGTTACTGCCCTTAGCGTACTCGCACTGCCCATTCCCCATATTAAGCGCTCACTGCCTGTCGGCATCACCTTCCGCCTCTTACCCAAAACACCTCTCTTCGGATCTACGAAAATGGATCCACAATACAGTGTTCCTCCAGATTTCTCTACCAGTCCTGTCACGATAAATACACCTGTTTCCTTTGCAATCCTCTCCAGCTCTTCTCTGGTGCCATCACCTCTATACTCCTTTCCCTTTGGTAATTCGAGCTTTCGGTCAATCCAGTCTTCGCCCGCGCCACTTGGAGTGTCTCCTAGATCGACGGCATCGTGAAAATAGTGCAGGAATTGCTCGCGACCTTCGGGCGCACGTGCGCCAACTGCAGCACCAAAAGAGCAAGTGCGAGGGTATCCGCCCAAGTACGCTTCCGGGAACAAGACTATGTCTATTCCCTGGGATGCAGCGCGCTTGGTAGTAGTTTCAAGGGCTGAGAGGGTCTCGGCCGTTGTAGAGAGAGTGCGGGATTGCGCGGCTGCAATCTTGAGAACCTGCGGCATCGTGTTTCTAGATTGGAGTGAAGCGAGAGTATAATTAAAGGTGGCCCGACGATGTGGTTAGATCTGAGACGATACGAGCCAAAGGATCATTTATATACGAGAACATGCCTGTGACGCATCATGGCATGATCGGGAAAATTTTTTATACGTACGCCTACCCCGCTGTAGCACTATTCATTACCCCGCGCCTCGGACAGCAACAGGAGGCTACGGCATCTTGGCCAATGTCGTACGCACTGGCTAGTCTGAAGCTAGTCAAGTCAAGCATTGCTGTTTATTACTGCAGGGAGTCAAGTCGCAGATATACAGAAATGCACAAAAGGGTATGAACTAAGCAAGAATGCAGTGCAGCTATTCGGCCAGCGGACTTCAACTCTACGACGTCACAGCATGGATAGGATAGCACTAGCCAGAGAATTTCTTACTTTCTACGACCATTCTACATGTGACGCATCAACGATATCTCAATAACGTCCAAGCTAACAACGCGCCTGATCGGAACATAAAAATTCAAACTAATCCGGAGCACAAAATATCCGCCATGGCATCCGGCACTGACCTCGTGACTCATCTCCAAAATCTTATACCAGAATCGCACGCCCAGCTCCGCGATTCTGTGCTGCCATCACTCTTGAAGTCAGTGCACACCATAGCAGGCCATCTGCGCACTTCTCCCAGCGTAACCCAAGTTGGCACCGCCAATGCATTTGGCGATGATCAACTCAACGTCGACGTGCTCGCCGAGGAGGCCATCCGGAAAACTATCAAAGATTGCCCCAGCATATTCACCGCCAGCAGTGAGGAAGACCCAATCGAGAAATCCTCAGAAAAGGGCAGTACAGCAAGCACCGAACAATACACAGTAGCCTTCGACCCCCTCGACGGCTCCTCCATCATCGCCCCCAACTGGAGCGTAGGCACCATAATCGGCATCTGGACCGGCACCTCAGCCCTGCACTCCCCCCCATCCACCCACCAAATCGCCTCAATCCTCGGAGTCCTAGGCCCCCGCACCACAGCCATCATCGCCATCCGCCTCCCCAGCACCCCATCCACCTGCTTCGAAGTCGGCTACTCCTCCTCCGGCTCCATCCAGGTAATCCGTCCAAATGTGCACTTGGCCTCCCCCTCCGACATCAAAACCCGGTACTTCGCCCCCGCGAACCTACGCGCCGCCGCCGATGACGCAAAATACATGAGCCTCATCACGCGGTTTGTGCAGCAGAAATACACATTGAGGTACAGCGGCGGTCTCGTCCCAGATATCGTCCATGCCCTCGTCAAGGGTCACGGCATATACGTATCCCCAGTGACACAGCAAAGCAAAGCCAAACTCCGCCGTCTCTACGAACTTGCCCCCATCGCTCTCATTCTCGAGTGCGCCGGTGGGGCAGCCCTGGATTCCGCGACGGGGAAACGCGTGCTGGATGTTGCGGTAAGGGATACGGATGAGCGTGGGGGTCTGATATGTGGCAGTAGAGAGGAGGTTGAGGAGGTGAGGAGAGCGCTGTTGGAATGAACTCGCACACACACACACACACACACATATATATATATATATATATATGTACGTAGCCCTTTGCCGGTCGAAGGTACAGAGCTGGCTGAATAGATATGACTACATTATTAAACTAACGTACCTAACGGGTTCGTGGCCCACTTTTACCAAGCCCTCGCCAAAACCACCACATTATGGCGCAAAACAGCCCGCTTTGGCCCTGGATAGTGCAATGCGATACAATATATCACTCAGAAGCCACTTCTACTACTTTCTTACACGTTCGCGCGTCATACCCAGTCCTATTGCACCGTCCACACCGCCGTTGAGATGGTTCACCCACTTCAGCGCGCACCAGCTTCTTTGCCTTCTTCCCATCACTACGCGCGCCAAAGTCCTGAAGAGCGGCCAAGCGTGCTCCATATTCCACTATCAAGGTCCCCTCTGCTTGAACCCGCTTTCTTTTGTGTGATTTTCGTCGCGTTGCGGCTTCATTTGCTGCTTTAAGATCAGCTATCTCCTTTTGCGCCAACACCAGCTTATGCGCGATAATTGCTGCCCCCTTTGAGACTTTCTCAAAGGCCTCCACCATAGAAGTTGGGGAGCTATCTATATGCATCTGAATCCTTGCCTTTACGAGCGTCGACCGCGACCCTAATTCAAGGGTATTTCTTGGAGTTTGCAACTGCCAGGGCTGATTATCGACAGGTAGTGGTGATGGAGTACACAACTGCACATCAAGGGCTGATATGACCCGTTCTGGGTCAAATGGGACCAATCCTGAACCTATAAACCCTCCTTGAATATTAGTAGAAGTAGAAGAGATGTTAAAGCGCGTTTAAAGCAAGGTAGAAACTCTTGTTTTGTAACGTGGCTGATCTGGCTGCGCATGAGCGCTTCGACTTGGCGTCCATAGGCCTGCTTCAAAGAGGCAAAACAGCCCACATCAAGAGGCTGCAAGAGGTGAGACGAGCACAGGGGCATACAAAGAGTAACAATCTTGTTGTCTTTGCAGTACCTTTGGAAATCCAGCGAGTTATGACTCTCATGGCAGTCAATAATGAGTAGGTGGTGGGTACCCACCACCTTCTTCTTTGTATGCTGATCAGAGTGCTTTAGCCACGCAAGACCAAGCTCATTGGTCGTCCAGCCATTCTCAGAGACCCCAATAACCCAGTTCTGGGGTATATCGCCGTCCTTGTACCAGCTTGAGAGGTGGTGGCGCGCCTTAAGGATAATAAAGGGTGGAATCGCCCACCCTGTCGCATTGATGCCCTGGAGGACTGTTGCCCACTTTCTATTGTCTAGCTGGATAGTCTTTGGCCGTCTACATATCTCTGAATCTGTAACAACTGCTCTAGGGGCAATCTGACCCATCACAAAGCCCGTCTCGTCAAAATTGAACGTGTCGTCGTCCTGGATACCATACTTGGCTTTCATGTTGGCTACCAGGTCAAACTAGGCTTGGATAACCTTAGAATTCTCACAGAGAACTCTTTTGTATTTGTACTTGCGATTGAATCTCGTCACAAGCTCAGTTCGACGTTTGACGAATGTACTGGGCCAGTTTTGTCCAATCTGGTCCAGATTGCGCTCAGCGCGCAAGAAATTGGCCATATTAGCCACGTCTGCAAGCCTAGGGGGAAATCAATGTGTAAAAAACTCAAGTATATGCTCAACAAATACGTCCTCCTCAATCTTAGTTAAATTCGTTGTTTTGGGCCAGCGATCTGCCTGTGAAGTTCGTCCTGTGCGTCGACGGCTTAGTGTTTTACGAGAGACGTTATAGAGAGCTGCAGCGCGTCGCTGTGAAAGATTCGCGTCTTGTTTGAAAGCCTGAAGAGCAAGCTATATCTGACTTTCAGTAAAGGGCTGTAAATTCTGTTGTTGTTGTTGTTGTTGTTGTCGTTGTTGCGACATTAAAGTAGAGTAGGTGTTTTGGTGAGGGCTTGGTAATAGTAGGCCACGAACCCATGTGGGCCACGAACCCGTGAGGTACGTTATTGATTGATGCAATATCACCCTCCCCTTCCCTCTCCTATCCATGTGCACCCCAAGACTTTCCCTTTCCCACCTACGTAGATCACCCTACTATTAGTAGTACTAAACCCTATGTTCGTATCCCTAATCGCCCACGTGTTCGTGCGTGCACACCTCGGCGCTTTTTCTGTCACACACACCCACGTGGTTTTCGGGCCTTTTCCGCGACACTACTTTGACACACGGACGGTGCATCCCCCGCGTTAGTCGAAGGATCTGCTGTTTATCGTAATATGGAGCTAGAGAAGTTTTTAGGCTGAGCAAATTGGTAAGTGGTGGGAGGGTGACTGGTGACAGTGCCGCACGGCGGTATGTAGGATCTGTGCGGGGAGGTTTGCCCGCAGGTGATGGACATGGTTGGTCTGTACTTGATTTTTTTTGTTTCTTGCGAGGGGTATATGAAAACGGAGTCGTATGTTGTGAAGAATGATGTTTCGCAAGAATGTTTGGTTTGTAGATTGATTTAATTATGGTCTTGTACTACAGTATGAGACCTGTAGCCAGAGTGATGTATCATAAAGGGTTATATATCCACCCTTTTTAGTACGATAGCTCAAAAGGCCGCCCGAAAAAATGTGTGACATGCAATCGTCACATCTATAAATTCAAGTATTAAAGGTCTCCAGGAGCCCTGTGTGAAGTCGAAGATTCGTCAAATTCGGTAAGTCATATGCCGTGCGAGAAAATGCAAATGGTATAGGGCTCGAAAATAGAGCGAGTGTTGTACAAAAAGGACGATCCGTATGCAAGTGCATAACGATAAAATTTTGTTCAGTTCAGATAGCGCGGCCGGTTTCAATATCGCCGTCGCGGGACCGGATTCCAGAATTCCCCATGCTGCTCGGTCGGAAGGCAGCACAGACGTTCCTGCAGCTCTCTGCCCACTCTACTCTATCTCGCCACGCTTGGTGGGATGGTGGCAATTCAGTCAATGCCCTTGTACTCTCAAAACTCTTGTGACTGCTGTCGTCTCGCTCCTCGATGCTGATATGGAGTTTGTGATTGACGTGGATGCCTTCTAGCGGAATCTCCTCATTAGGGGTAGCATCACCCCCACGGATTTGCGATTTGTGTGTTGAATACTGCGAATGTTTTGATACGAATGCATTCGATGCCAATTTCGACGTTACTTCGGGCGTTTTTCCGCGGCTGAGGTTTCCAGTGTATCCGTCGCGTGAGGTGTACTGTGTAAGATAGCGGTTGAAGAAGACCTTGAGGGAGGGGGCCGAGGCGCAAATGACGGCTAGCTGGGCTTCGAGGTTTGTCCAGATCCAGCCGTAGTAGGCAATCCAGGTGATATCATAGGTGACTGCGTTGCAAGCATCAGCTTTCTGAACCGTACAGCCGGTTTAACAATGAGCTTACAATAATATAGTTTTGTGGCGTAGTATGTACGCATTAGGCCACAAAAGCACGTAATCAGCCCCATACCGAAGATGCCACACAGTGCAAGCTTCTGACGCTTGCTGATCTGCAGGTTCCATATCAAGAGGACAGGAAGCAGGCAGATGATGAAGTCTTGAACAGAGCTTATCGCTGCGCATGCCACAATGAGCGCCCCCTCATCGCGGCACACCAACTCGTTCTGAATTCTCCATGCTATATCGAAGTAACGCCAGAATCCCTCGATTGGTGTGCAGGTGAAGAGGATGGCAAAGGTGAACACGATACCGTAGATGATGCAGAATGCGATAGTAGCATACACCCCTGTTGCAAATGTGTCAGAATGTGTTCTCATCACAACATAGACTGACGTCTACTTACAGTAGACAAACTGGTTTGTGAGACGTCCAGTGATGCGGCGATAGAAGCATAGAATCGAGACTTTGATTAGTGATGTGGAGATCATGTAGAGGAGTTCAATAGCCAGAGCAATCTAGAAAGTCAGCAAGTGCAAAAAAGGAAATGCAAAGCACACCGACATACCGCTCGTGAAGTGACCAAAGTCTTGGTTGTTTGATCCCAGCTATGCCATTGATAGCCATAGACTCGAATGCCTTTCCTCGTCAGCAGACATCATGTCATGAAAACGCGAGTCTTACCAAGTACGGTTGCTATCGTCAATCCAAACAGGGGTATCATAGAGAGACTGATGAGGATATCATCCAGTCCAGTGTTCTTCGATATAGCGATTCGGGCCCACATGCGCGCAATGTAGACGAGGAACGTTACGCCCAGAAACACCAAGAGTACGATTGGTGCCTCCCATCCTCTTTCCTCGGGGTCGACGTAGTTTGGTTTCGGCCAGTTTAACATGACCTCTGGTGGAGGGTGAAGTCCTCCACCACGAGCGACAAGGCCGCCAGCATGAGGACTTTGGCTGTGGACATCCATGCTAAGGTATGCGGACGTGGATGTCGAGCTTGCAGACAGGAAGAGCGAAAGGGAGGTCAAGCGTCGTTCAAAACTACAGACAGTGAAGGCGGGAAGAGCATGTAGTATACGCCAGTCAGACCATGCCCAGTGTGGCCAATGACTCTCTAGCGTTATGTGGGGTTCACATCTACCACGCTGCTAGTCCAAACGCAAGTGGACTGATCAACGGCATGTCGCGACACATTCCCTGTTCACTTGGAAACTGATCCACGTGTTGTACGCATGCAGAGTTCCTGGCCGATTGCTTCCATGAATAGTTTAGTTTTGGAAGGAAGTGATGACAATTCCGGTGATCATCCATAGTTCGTGGGATTGGATTATGTGCTGTAATTGTTTGTAAAAAAAAGTTAATACCACGTCTATGGACAGCCTGAAGATGCAGATGAAAATTGTGGAAGCTAACGTGGGCGGATGCACAGGATCCACTTCGCCATACATACCTTGCTCTTAATGCTGACTGTATTCAAACGTTCTTTTCGTGGGTCTGAATGGGTATATCTAGCAACCACACGTGGCATGCGAAACATGATGGCGTATTGGCGACGTCTGGTTGCAGATAGTTCAGGGTCCAAAACATCCCAATGCGGCATATAATCAGGCAACATGTCTTCGGGCCTGACTATTCTGAGTAGGCTTGCCGACTTCGCAAAAGCTAGAACCAGAAGGGCTAGCATGCTGTCGTGCTTTCACTATGCATGCTTGTCGATCTACAACGGCTCATTGTCGAGCCATCATTTTAGCAACTGGTCATTGCAGTTCTTGGAACGGGCTTTACCCTCAGGGCGAACAGTGGCTTCCTTGCTTAAGCTCTTATGAGTCACCAGCGTGTCCATTTCGAATAATCTGTGGTGTTATAGTCAATGGTTCTTTGTGGCTCAAGACACGGCCTCGATGTCACCCTGAGGATCCATACATGTTGTAACCGAGCCATGGGTACAGGACGCTAGTTCAGGGATATAGCTGACAGTACGTGACTGATAGACACGGCTGATAGGGCGGAGTTAATCGTTGTACTGTAGTTACACTTGTGTAGTATACACATCCTCGTATTCTCTTGTTCCTACTCTACTGTGGCGGGTGTTGTGTGGTGATTGCCGAAGCGGCATACTACCCGAGTAGTCAGCTTCTGAACAGGGCCTAGGCGAACAAAAACCTCGATGTCCATATTTCGCCTCGAGGTGGATCCACAAAAGGATCGTGCCCGAGCCGCTAATAGTACTTAAACATCATCGCACAGGATTTGTCGACAGCACGCTGACAACTTGCTGAATAAAGTTGCTGGTGGTCGGCAAGTCCCTGTCAAACCTTAATCCATCATTACCCAACCACAGACGGCTGATGAGACTCTTGTCACGAGACGTCCCGCGCAACTTCGGCGACAGATAATAGTGCTTGTAAACAATGGAGAATATCGTTTGCAGATCCCGCGAAAAGGGAGTGGCGTGCATGGTGTTGATGTCCCTGCCCAGGAAGAATCAACCCGAGCGCTTGACTAGGTTCTGTCATGATCGCGATCCTGCTGCGCACAGATCCCTCAACGTTACTACCCCTGAATACTTGTTGTGATATACCGATCCTCTACGGTTCGGCGAAGTGTTCACTTCGCCTCATGTCCGTTCTGGGTCTTAACAACCGATGTTAATGATCATGGTGTTGAGCATGACGCCAGCGCTCAGATCAGGAGAGTGCGGCTCGACGTCAAGCATTCCGAAGACGTTCCGGATTGCTCCAACCGCCATCTCATCCCCCCCAATGTCCGGACAATGTGCTGCCAATGGCTTCTTGGTATATAGACAGACTCAATGCCCATATTGTTCTTCACCGGTTTGATTTGATCGATGACTTCAGCCGCAGGGCGGGTGGCTGACATTGATGGTTCGGCCTCCACCGCGCGCCTGTCCCTTTTCTTGACATCGACGTATACCTTTTGCCCTGTATTCGTATATGATGATCTTCAGCTTTGACGGATCTGCTCGAGTAACGACATTTGCAGTTCTCTCCCCATGAGGGCTTAGAGTAGACTGAAAGCTTCCATCGCCTTCCGTACCGCCTCTGTGGCCGCGCTTTCAGGAGGAAGTTTGACCCATGTCTCAACAGATTGACTAGGATTTCCACCCACGGCGCCACCGACTGCTTGGTTCATATCAGCCCTGTTTTTCCTTTCTGCAGAAGCATTGCCGGTAGCAGAGTCACGGAAATCCAACGTTCGAGGTGTTTGGTCCAAGCCGTTCTGCCTTGTTGCTTTTCTTGCCGTGGCGGTGCCTGGACGTTTACGAGGCGTCACTGGCTCCTCTTTATTGCACTCGTCTTCTACGCCGCCGAAACCATCCTGTCGCATAAACTCGTCAAAGAATTGGAGACGCGGCTCGTCAAACTTGGCGACCGCCTTACAGGCGCGATAGCCTCGTCGGAGCATGGCTGCGATATATTGTTCGGCAACACGGCGCACCTCCGACTCCTGACTCGATCCGGCACCCTCCACCGCCTCATTATGATTCAGCTTCAAAGTGAGTCCTTCGAGAGCTACTTCGGCGCGCACCACGTCGATGAGGCAAGTTGGACAGACAAAGGGATAGCCCTGTACAGGGCGTGCGCAGAGCCCGCCACAGCTTGCAGTATACTCAGTCTGGATTCTGTGCCCACACTGAAGATCGTGGAATGTTGATGAAGAGTTGCATGGACTGTACATGTCCTGGAATTGTTGTTGGTCCTGTTGTGCCCAGGCTTGATGTTGTTGCTTTTCGGCTGCAGCGAGTCTCGCATGGAACGCCTCAATGGTAGCGCGAGCGCTGGCTGTTGTAGCTTGCATTGTTGACATTTACGAAGCTCGAGTGTTGCGATTTCGGTAAGATTGGAAGAAGAGCGTGAGCTGGTTTTGAACATGAAAATCGGATGCGGGGCGATCGACTACTACTGTATCGTCGACTCCCGGCAACCCCATCTCGCTAGCATCACCGCGTAAGTATTACCATCTGCACATCATTATGCCATATCGGCCCGTCAGCCCCACGGTGTTCAGAAACCCAGCCTGACTGGAGTTTCGCAATGCTTGGATGGTTGCAACATCTTTTGGGGTCTAGTACTGACGAATGACGAGGCCGTACAGACCTCGGCAAGCCATTGCTGGGCCAACCACAGGCATGAGTCTAAGTACGTGCGTACAGTGACCAACCTCTAGAGAATCTACAATATCCGATGCAATATCAGTATGTTTTTACCGGGAACCACCGAAAACCTGCAAGACCTCTCTTTCTGCCTCAAGATGTGCATCTTGTAATCGGCCGAGGAAACATTGGAGCACCTCAAACGCATAGCCAACATCTTCAGAATCAGTGCATGTCAAAAAAGAAGATAAAAAGGACCAACTAGCGTACTAATGATTAAACGTATATTGGATATGCTAAAATGAACGCAAGAATGCAACGTAACGTATGGTATGCTATTCTAGAAAAGCGCACTTAATACCTATACCTCCCAGAGCGACACCGTTAAGCCCAAGCAAGAAGGCGCCCGTTGTTACCAATGTGATACATGCTGAAAATAAAAAAAGGGTCATGCATCGCATTTCTCCGTTGTGAGTGATGCAGTGCGTGCAGTAAGTCAGTTTAGAGATTGTATGACATCAAGTTTGGCATTGAAGGCCGTGGAACGGGAAGCCGTGCAGGCTACTTGCGCTGTTCAAGATGACTAAGCCTCGATTGTAACGACTCCAGCTTCCTTCGTACCACCTCCACTTCCGAGACTATTTCTGCGCCGGGATGTTGAGGTCTTGGTGATGGTAAGGACAAGGGTGACACTGTGGTAGATGGTCCAGGTTGGGGTTGCGTGGCTGGATCTTTGGAGCGAGGAGAACATGATGCAGGTTGTTCTTCCGAAGCATTAGCCTTGGGTGAAAACTCGGATTGTGTGTGTTGTGTGGCGGACGGCATTTTCGCCTGGTTCGACCTCAAACTTGAGTGAGAGCGCGGTTGTGAGCATATTTCTTCCCTCTTTTTGCCTCCATGTTCACGAGTATCTGATGGCGTGCTAGTTAACACCTTGACTTTATGCAATTCCGACACCTTGACCTCCTTGCTTCCGAGTCCCAAAACGGGGCTTCTTGCGTTGTCCTTCTGTGTGGTTACTGCCACTGATGCTGGTGACCCCTGCGCTGATGATGCAAGGTTTTGCCTTAGCCGATCTAGTGTTTGAACGAGAATGGCACAGTTCTTGCATGCAGACAAGTCGATAGACTTGGGATTTGTTCGTGGCAACGAAGAGATGCTAGAGGCATCACTCATATATATATGCTGCATCCCCGGATTGTTATCGCCACAAACGGGTTGTACTTTCCTCATGGTTGTTGTAAGCGATGACGTTGCTGGTTTTGAACTGCCTTTCTTCCGCCACTGCTCAATCTTTTCCTCCGTAGTCATGGAGCGTGCAAAATTTGAGAAGAGCGCCGGTTCTGTCCAAGGTCCAAGTCCCACATTCTTATGTTTGGGGTCGGCTGGTAAGGTTGCTGATCGTGAAAGTGGTCTTTGTACAAGTTGCGGCATTTCCTTCGGGATTCCAGGTGCGCGCAAGAGTGGCGCTTCTATATCTTTAACTTTTCCCGGTGAGATTGCTACTGTTCGATTTAGTGGACTTTTCACCTTTGAGTTGCCCTGTCTGATGATTTCGAGCATCGCTTCGCCCTTAGGAGCAGTGGTTAGATTCTCATAGCCTCTGGCAGTTATCAGAATATCATCTTCGATGCGAACTCCGCCCACAGGTAAGTAACGTTTTAGTGCTTCAGTGTTGATAAATTTCGAATGGACCGGTGAAGGGAGGTAGAAGTGTTGCAAAGCGTAGGCCGAGAAGTAGATGCCAGGCTCGACAGTCACCACCATGCCTTCCTCGAGATGGCTACTCCGAGGATCTGCTGGCGCGCGACATGTCTCGGGATTGTATACTGGACTGTGAAAGTTTTCTGGATAGAGAGAAGGTGCCTATGGAATATTAGCAGCTGTCGACATACGTGGCACTTTTCAAACTAACCTGTTGAGTGACAAGCTTGCCTCTTCGGATGCTCATCAGATCTGCTTGGCTCGGGTCATGAACTTCTAAGCCGACGTGATGTCCCAACCCATGGGGAAAGAAGGCCCTACTTGTGCCTGCTTTGTAGATTTCTTCTTTTGTTCCATTATGCAGGATTCCGAGTTGCAGAAGACCATCAATAGCAATTTGATGCGCCAGAATGTGCAGGTCTAGATACCTAACACCAGGACCCAATCTTTCGATGCACGTGTCCTGCATGCGTTGAACCAGCTTGTAGACGTTTTTGGCTTCTTTGCTAGGCCAAGAAGCAGATAGAGGGAAAGAACGCGTAATGTCGCTAGCATACAGCTCGTACTCACAACCAGCATCTAAGCACATGAGCTGCCGACCAGCAAAGCTCTCATTGTTCGCATCATAATGCAGAGTACCTGCATTCGGTCCGGATGCGGCAATGGGATTATAGGCTTGCTGTTTGGCCTGACGTGATATACATACATCCATGAAGAGGCCTTCGACTTGCGCTTCGTTGTTGAAGCTGAGGATGTTTTCAAGTACCTCTCGATGCGCCTGCGAGCTAATGTCATTCGCTTTCCGGATGAGGCTGATTTCATGGTTGTCCTTGATCATGCGACACATGTTCATGGCTGGTTGAAGAGAATGAAAGTCGGTGCGAGGTACAAGATTACCGCAGCCTGGTACCCGCGAAGATGGATGCAAGACGTAAACGCCGGCGTGGCGATTGACATGGGCCCACTCCTGGATGACATACTGTAGCTCGTCTGTGTAGAACACTTGGTCAATGTCATATTTAGTGAGCGCCTCTGCTCGAGTGGAGCCACGGCCATTCCAGATGACGCGCGCAGGGTTGATGCGCGGAATGAATAAAGTTAGGACATCGCGTTGGACATCGTAAGCCATGTGGCAATCAGGTTCATTACATCTTGCCATTATCAGCACATGAATGAAGCAGTTGGTGACTTGGGCGCAACGCACCCGCTCAAGTAGTAAAAATATCGTCGCTGGCGAAAGGGAGCTGGCATGTCGCTATCTTCATTGTTCCTCGCCGGCTGGCCTGGAAGGTAGATCAACCCATGCTCGATGCCCATCTTTTCTTGCACGCGCCGCGCATGCTGTTTGGCTGGACAATGTTAGCATGACGCACAGGTCGAGAAGCCACAGTGTTTACCTGGGTACTTGTCGAATGGCGTCTCGGCCTCGAGGTGCAGCCAGTAGTCTTTGTCCTCCCACCTGAGGCGTTCGGCAAGACTGGTCGCGTCGAGAACTTGCATGGTTGCACCTTTTTCCGACCTGCAGAAACACTGCGAATGCAAAACTTGTCGCATCGGCGGAGGCGCGGTCGCTCTATTAGTGCTGTGTGAGCTGCTCACCGGTGAAGCCCCCGAATCCGTGCAGGCGCCAAGATCCGGTCAAGTAATCCGTGCAGCAGCACCGGTTTTTTCTTTTGAGGTGCTCAAAACGATTCTAGTCCCGTTGTGTTCGTCTGGATTGCACACCATGTGCTGACACTGTTTTAATGCCACCGAGAGGGCGTGAGTGAGGGATGGATGCGATGGTGAGCCCGACGATGAGACGTCGTAGGTGTCGAACCGCATTTCTCGTCATGTGCTCTTGTCCGACCCCGCCCCTACACTTCCCCAGATGCGTCTTGTGTGCGACATCGTGCTCGTGTGGTATTTGCAGCTCAGCTGGGCGCCGACATGATCTTAACAGCTATTGATAGGTGACACGAGGTGGATGACACCTGTTTCAGATCCATTAGGTAGGAGAAGTGAAGGGATTGCCATTTGGCGGCCTAAAGGCCCGTTTATTGGCTAATCTGTTGACCGGTGGCTGACCGCGTCTTTCCGCTGCATTCACAACATCGAATATCGCAAATAGCCACGGAATATGGGCAAAGCTGGAAAATGCTGCCCAACTGTGACCTTTTTCCAGCTAATTCGCTAGAGAGCGTGCTCACTGACAAGGTGAAGGGAGGGTCGGCGACGAGGCGGTCAACACCCTTGTGTATTATAAGAGCGACTTTTTATACTATGATTACCCGGCAAATCTAGGCTACGAGCCTCCCCTTGATCTAGATGACCCCTCCTCTTGTAACTACACCAAATTGATAGAACTACGTAGACACTTGTAGGCCTTCAGCCTACACGTCCTATATAGCCCTACGGGCTGAGAAATGACCTTAAGCTACAACAACAACAATAATAATCATAATAACAATAATAATAATAACATCCGGAAAATCCTCGCTTATTCAAATCAGCCCCAGACGTTTCTCAAAAGCGTCCTGTGAGCAGAAGCATAGCGATTGGCACCAATCTACTCGTTTCGTTCACTGTTCAAAGCGCTGTAAGACGTTCATTAATACGGAACATCTTTCAAGCTACTGTGCTTTTCCATAGGAACATAAATAGTGGACATCGTGGTGAGATATAAAGTGTCCATAAAATTTCATTATCATTTCCACTAAACTGAACAAGATTATACCCGCACATGTCGTACATATGCAAGCCCACCACCAAGGCCTTAGCCATTCACCTTCTTTTCACCATACAGCACTCGCATATGTAGCATTTTGTAATTCAACAGAGTCAGATACATCATCATTGTCTTCTTCTTCTTCGTTGTCGTCGTCATCGTCGTCGTCGTCGTCATCATTCTCTTCCTCTTCCTCGTCACCCATATCCTCATCTTCACCCGAATCATCGCCATTAGAGTGTAATAATTCAGGCTGCCGGTCCACAAAGACTTGTTCCGCCAGCTCCTCCCAAAACTTGTTCATTCCCTTTCCCGTGTGTTCTTTGACCTTCAGCGACTTAGCGTCCTCCTTTTCCCTAAAGTTCACATGCGCGTGGTCCTGCTGCAGCATACCGACTTTGAGGTGATTGAGGTTGAACTGCGGGAGTCTGGAGAGCCTATTGAACAGGTCTCTCCAAAAGTTTGGCTTGTGACCCATGGGGATGTGGGTTAAGCTGTGGAGGTTCATTCTCCAGAGACTGAGATCCTCCAACGTTGGCGCAAATTTGGTAATGAGCGAGATGAGAATATCAGCCTTGACGCTCTGCTGACCCAATTCAAGTGTTTTTAGCAATGGTAGCGCGATTGGGGCGGGGTGAAGGAATGAGGCAGTCGTCATTGTTGCGGGTGGTGATTCACTTAGCCACTGTAGGAAGGCTTCGTTGTTAGCAACCAAGTGCTTCTCAAAGTTCAACCGCAGATGCGTCAGGTTAGGTGTGTGTCTTAGGAAATGTCGAAGTGAACGACCTGGATGCAAATCGGCCGAAGCGCCGTTGCTGTGAGTATGCAGAAGGCGTATAGCCAGGCTGACATTCAACAAAAGCGTGGTTATATTGCGCAAGACAGGTTCTATTGTTGGTAGAAGGAAGCCTGGAAGGAAAAATGCTGAGTCGAGCAGTCCATGTTGCCGAAGTAGCACCTCGAATTGCGGAGGCTGTCGATTGGCTCTCCCCAGGGCATATAGCACACTGGAGAATATGCGGGAGACAAAGCGCGTTGTGATTTCTGGCGAATATGATCCCCGATCCGCGAAGCTCAGCCGGACTCCCGTCTCATGGTATACTGTTGTAGCACTCCAGGATGACCAGCTCTTCCCATCGCGAGTCCGCTTATTTGAATCGAAGTCGCGAATACCAACAGTTTGGAGGTTTTCTAACCGCGAGAATGCCTCGGAAAGCATCTCGCGGTCTACACCTGTACTCAACAAGGCCTTTTGCTCTTCGTAGCCGTGAATGTATCGAGCAGCTGCCTCTTCGTCCCTGAAGCGTAGTGGTATTTCCTCGAAGACATTGGTAGCAATGATGACGTGTATCAGCTTCTTGGAGAAGCTGGCGTGCTTGGAAATATCAACCAACGCCTGCAGACTTGTATGTGTGAGCATAAACTGCTTCTTGCTGAAGAACTCTTGCGAGAACCATTCGTAGAGAGACTTCTCTGTTTGTTTGCAGACCAGTCGCAGGGCGCCAAGATCTTCAGTAGGTAAAAGGGCTGAGATTGCAACGAGCAACTCGAGCGGAATTGTGAGAAGCGATGCCATTGTTGGGATCAATGACTGAGATGGATTCAGACTCAGCAGCGCCAGTGCGTGTCTTCCTTGGTCCTCTTATCATGTGGTAGCGCGTCGACGCCGCGCAGGCAGACATGACGAGCTAGTCCACTTCTGGGCTGATGCCTAAGGGTGCTACCTCTGCGCGCGTCACTCGTCTGGTCGGACGCCTGATTGATTTCCCGAAAGTCTTCAAATAAAGGCGCTCGTCGCTGCTGCTGTTGCAGCTATATCACAATTCTCAAACTTCAATTCGCACCAATGCCTCGTAAAGCTGCACCAAAGGCCACACCAAAGGCCGCACCACCTCTGGATGGATGCTCTGTCGCTACATCTGGCCGCTTCCCGGGAACATCACAATCCGCACTTCAGTCGCGTCTTACGTCACTGGGTGCTACTATTGCATCCAGCGTCACGGCAAACACAACCCATCTCATTGCAACTGAAAAGGATTATGAGAGCAATTCGGCCAAGACCAAAGCTGCGGCTGCCCATGACGTGCCTGTAGTGACCATTGAATGGCTTGACGAATGCGAGTCGAAAGGTACGCTGCAATAACACTTTGATACTGTTGTCTCACGAGGCCCTTTTGAAAGAAGCAAATAAAGTGTTGAGGTTGACGTTTGGCGCAGGCTCCAAGGTAGATGAAACACAGTACTTGCTGTCGTCTGGCGCTGCTCCTACGCAGAATGATTCAAACAAACGACCCGCTTCTACCACTCCTCCAGCACCATCTCAAGAAAAGAAACCCAAGATCAGGGAGGATGCCAAGGTAGGAGATGGCCAGAATGCCAAATCAAAGACGATTGCCATCTCCATAGATGAATGGTGCCCTCTTGCAAACTATCAGGTGTACATTGACCCCAATGGTACTATATACGATGCGTCGCTCAATCAGACCAATGCCGGTGCCAACAACAGTAAGCAATACTTCTAGAGAAAATATCTGTGATATACATGCTAACTTTGTATTCATCTGTGCAGACAAGTTTTATAAATGTCAGGTGTGTTTCCTTGATTACAAAGAGCCCTAGACTCGACTAATAAACATAGCTTCTTGTCAATGGAGCAGACTATAAAACTTGGGTAAGCAGCACTTCCTCAAATAGCGTTTTATGAATGTATTATGAACTAACCTTCTTCGCCAACCTGTAGACTCGCTGGGGCCGTGTTGGTGAGCGTGGGCAGAGCGCCGTGTTGGGCGAAGGCAGCTTGACTGACGCCATGAGCAAATTTGAAAAGAAGTTTAAGGAAAAATCAGGTCTCAGATGGAATGATCGTAGCGCAGAGCCAAAGTCAGGAAAATACGCGTACGTGGAGCGTTCGTACAACCCTGACTCGGATGATGAGGGCGATGAAGACGACACTGGTACGGGTGCGGACGACGAAAAGAAAGACACCGTCAAGCCCGTCGAGTGCACGCTTGACACGCCTACACAAGACCTTATGAAGCTTATCTTCAACCAGGTAAGCATAAGTGTTCTTTCATTTGGTCACCAGATTACATGCCGTAAAGACCTTCAGCTCACCCAAAGTAGGATTATTTCGATGCCACCATGTCTGCCCTCAATTACGATGCAAACAAACTACCACTGGGCAAACTTAGTAAGGGAACAATTGCTCGTGGCTTCCAAGCTTTGAAGGAGCTCTCTGTGCTTCTAGACAACACCGACGCAGCATCGCGAGCAGAAGTAGAACGTCTATCCAACCACTACTTTTCCGTGATTCCACACGCCTTTGGTCGCAACCGTCCTCCAGTTATCCGAGACAATGATGCCCTTAAGAAGGAAATCGAGCTACTCGAGAGTCTGTCAGATATGAAGGAGACTGCCGCCATGCTCAAGAGCCAGTTGAAGGACGACAGCGGCATCCACAAGCTCGATAAGCAATTCCAGGGTCTCGGCATGGAAGAGATGACACCGCTTGACCACAAGAGCCAGGAGTTTGTCGAAATAGACCAGTATCTTAATAACTCAAAAGGCAAGACACATGCAGTCAGTTACCAAGTTCAAGACATCTTCCGTATTGAGCGCAAGGGCGAATTCGAGCGGTTTGACAAGAGCAAGTTCTCCAAGATTGCAAGTAACCGCCGTCTCCTATGGCACGGTTCCCGTGTTACCAACTGTAAGTACCTATCCTTCATCAACACTTCGTGAAACAACCACTGACCCAGTATGCACCTGCAGTCGGTGGAATCCTCAGCCAAGGTCTCCGCATCGCACCCCCCGAAGCCCCTGTATCAGGCTACATGTTCGGCAAAGGTATCTACCTCGCCGACATGTCTTCCAAATCAGCAAACTACTGCGCATCGTACAATTCGGGCGGCACTGCTCTGCTCCTCTTGTGCGAGGCCGAGCTCGGCAATCCAATGCACCAGCTCACCAATGCCTCGTACACTGCTGGTGAAGATGCTGTCAAGAATGGCATGTATAGTACGTGGGGAATGGGCTCGACGGGCCCAAGTAAGTGGAAGGATGCAAGCTGCATAAATCCCGCGCTGAAGGGATGTACGATCGTAAGTCTGACGCTTCTCTGCGCCTTTTTTGGGCCCCTGGAAACTAACGAGTTGAATAGCCCGATGTATCGACTCTGCCCGGCCGGACGAATGTATCTGGAGCGTATTTGATGTACAATGAATACATTGTGTATGATGTTGCGCAGGTGAAGCTGCGGTACTTGCTTCGTGTTCGCATGTAGACTTTAATTCTGCATACTTTCCAACCATATCTCGTTTTATGACATCTGTTTCTGTTATGCCAAAGGTGTTGAGTGTGGACAAGCGTTCCGGACCAAAAGGGGTCATATTTCTTCTCTTTAGCTAATAACGAATTGAAGCAGTAAAAATGGCATAAGTGTATTCGTTTAGTCAAGTACGTAAATTGGCTTTGGGGGCCCGGTATAAACATAAAGCAATCGTGAAACGCCCATTCGAAGCATCGTATCTCAAAAAAAAATCGCAAACACACGCTCGTCTACTCGCGCCCGCCAACGCGCCTCTCATAGTCATCAGCAAGTCTAGACGCATCCACGACCTCGACGCCTTTACCCAGACCCACCATATCAGTGACTTGCCACCACCTCACTGTATGCTCGTTCTCCTTGCCCTTGCGCAGCGGGCCCTCATCATCCGTATCGACGAGTCCGCCCAACCCCGTGCCATCGCCACCAACAACGACAATCGTCTGGCCAACCCACTTCCTCACATCTTCAATGTTCTGGCCATTGACGCCGCTCAGCGCATCAACAACGTATACAAGATCAGGACCAATGTGGCGCAGCATGTGCACGAAGCCCGTTGGGGTGCTAAATGGCATGACCATTGCGGGGTCCTCAACGAGGCGCAGGGCCTGCGAGTGCAGCGTGTTCCAGAGCGTGGTGTCGGAGTCACGGGCGCTGGGGGCAGGGGTGTACACAATGGGATCGATGGAGGAAAGTTCCTCTCCCGGGGTGCGCGCGGGAGTGCTAATAGCAGAGTAGGAGCCGCCAAGGGAGGAGTTTGCACGGGATTGGGGGCGGGAGCGGAAGGCGGGGGAGTAGACGAGGACAAAGAGGTTTGTGCGAGAAAAGTCGGTGTCGGGGAGGTGGGAGAGGATGGTCTGTTTGGAGTTAGTGATTGGCATTATGGACGAGAGGAGCGTGAGAAGGCTGACTGCAGTCTCTTCGCGGTAGGTGGTTGAGTCGTCGAAGTGGTTTTCTGAGAGGCTTTCTGCGCTAACGACGAGGACGACGGTTTTGCGCTTGCCCCAATTCTTGTCTTCGATCTTGCGCATGCTGGCTGCGAAGCTCTTGGTTTGCGCATCCACAGCTGCTGCGCTGTCCCGGCTCTGGGCTTCGACGTTCCTCCTGAGGGCCGCCTCCTCGCTCCATCGTGAGTGGTCGCCAAAGGCCTCGTCCTTGTCCTCCTCGCGGATCGAGGCCAGGGCCGCGCCAGCAGCCGCGCCAGCAGCCGCCCAGCCGGCCGCCGTCTTCTTGCTCACGGTGTCGAAGAACTGCTGGGGCGAGGGCGTGCGGCGGATGACTCCCTGGGCGCGGCCGAGCAGAGTGGCATCATTGCTGTATGCTTCACCGCCCACGCCCCCAGGCCCCAGGTCACGGCCCATGGGCGCCGTGCCATTTCGCCTGTCGTGGGCACTGTCTTCGCCGTAGCTCAGATCATCATCTGAAGAATAGTCGTGCCCGTCTTCGCGTGCGCTCCACACCCATGCCGCCAGGCCAGCCGTCGCGACAGTCACGGTGAGGATCAAAGGAACATAGAAGCCCAGGGCGCTGCGGTTGCGGGAGCTCGACTGGCGACGGTCGTAACGGTCGTAATTGAAAGACGACATTCTCTAGGTCATGTCTCTATGGAAAGTCTTGGTCTTCTGTTGTAGATTGGATCCTGCAGTTGTTGCTTTTTATTTTAGGGGCGTGAGTTGTTTTGTTTCAAGCGTCAGCAATGCAGAGCTTCCCTGTTGTTGTGGGTGGCTGGGGAAAACGCAAGGCTGATGCTTGACACATGCGTTAGCGGCCCGAGGCTGCTATGCTTGCCATGTTACGAGTCATGTCCGCTTTTTGACGTAGCGGGGTGACTCTTACACACCCCACACCATTCTTCTGTACCTGCAGCAGAGGAGTCAGCAGACTGTCTACCTACACCTACTCTGGGACACAGAGGCCAAGGAAACTGTCTTCTTTTCGATGGGGGCACTGTGAAAATTATTGGATCCCATACCCGACCAGAACTACACCGAGACACATCCAAAATTATTCGACAATGCCGCACGCGACGAGTCTTCCCCCACCGGGCTTCCAGGCCCTCATTCTCTGCGGGCCTGGTGCCTCATTCAGTACCTTCACATCATCGCCGAAAGACATACCAAAGGCGCTGCTGCCCATCGCCAACCGGCCTATGGTTTGGTACCCGCTAGAATGGTGCTATCGCATGGGAGTAACAGGTGGGCTGCGAGAAAAAATGACGACAACACAGTAGATGGCTGACAATACGCAGACATCACAGTCGTTACCCCACCAGAATCACTAGAAGCCATCGAGGCTGCCATGTCGCAAAACCCACATCTCACAACTCTCCCATCACCGAAACCAGACATCCTCGCGCCAAAAGGTCTCTCACACCAGACTAGTACCGGCGACCTCTTCCGATTACCCGAATTACAAAGCACCATTAAGGGCGACTTCATCGTACTTCCTTGTGATCTCGTATGTGAGTTGGACGGCACATCGCTGGTGGATGCGTGGATGGTCGAACAGGGTGGATTTGCGGGCGCAAGTGGAGGGCTAGATCACAATGGCGGCAAGATCGCATATGGTGCTGGAGGAGAAAAGCTAGGGCGAAGAGGTGGAATGGGTGTATGGTATGAGACCAAAGGCGAGGGCAGCAGAAAGAAGGAAGAGACCGACTTCATTGCGACAACACCTTTGCCCAAGCCAATCGTCTCCGTACCCACTGACTCATTACGGCGCAACATCTCCAAACTCGTATACTCAGTTCCCACAGACACTCTCAACGATATTACCGAAGAACAAAAGACATTTCCCCTTCGACATTCACTCATCAGAAAACATGCTCGTATCAGGATGCTGACAACGCACCGCGACGCGCACATCTATATTTTCCCCTACTGGGTCATGGAGATGATTCGCAAAAACGAAAGGTTTGAGAGCATAAGTGAGGAAGTAATGGGCTGGTGGGCAAAAGCTAGCTGGCAAGACGGACTGGGCGAGAAGCTGGGTCTGCGGCAGATACTGCAAGAAGAGAATGAAGAGTCGGATCACGGGTCGCAGATGGTCGAGGAGGATATTGATGTCTCCAAGTTCAGTACCACATACTCTGGAAACAATGTAGAGAACGAAGAGAGCTCGACTACTGCGTTAGCATCAAGAGTCACGAGGTCGTCGAGCATACCTGAATCCGTAAAGTCACTCACAGCAAACTCGAAGCTTACGGTCCCGCCTATTCTCGCATACGTTCAGCCTTCGGGTCCCAATGAGCCTCTTATCCGCCGTGTTGACGACTCCCATCTCCTGCTGACCATCTCGCTTCGCCTTGCCAAACTGCCGTCCATTGAGGAGGTTGGCAAAGAAGCCGCTTCGCCGTTTGCCCATCAGTCCAAGATTGCGCACAAAGAATCCATCCCACGCAAATGCCGAGTCGAGGCAGAGAACTCGCTCCTCGCGGACAACGTCATTGTCGAGGAAAAGACTAATATTAAAGAGAGCGTCATCGGATCGAATTGCAAGATTGGCGAGGGCGCGAGGTTGCTGAGATGTTTGTTGATGGATGGCGTTGAGGTCGGTCCTAATGTTCAGCTTACCGATTGTATCCTTGGTAGGCGGTGTAAGATGGAGGGTGGAGATGCGAAGGATGGTGATAAGACTGTGCTCAAGGACTGTGAGGTGCAGGATGGTCAGGTGATTGAATGGGGAAGTAAGTTTACCACCTTTTTTTTCAAATACATTTGTAGGAGCGGAATGCTAACGGCTCCGCAGCTGAGGCCAAGAACGAGAAGTTTATGCGCTTTGATGTGGGTGACGATGTGGGTAGTGAGGGCTTTGGTGGTGATGACATAGAGGGTGATGGGGGTGATGATGAGGGTATCCCATTGAGGTAAAGGGTGTGTTGGTTGTACAAGAGAAGAGGCTCAAAAATACATGAGATCTATGAACAAGTGGAAAATGGTATTCACGAATGTGACTGGAAGAAACTGCTCATGATAAGCCATGATCCGACGACACTAAACGCGTACTCAAGATGCTTGATGAATCTGAAAGTCTTCTGTCCGACACCTTCAAATAATGACACAAATTCAGCCCTGATATTAGCTCATACACGCATGTCTTTTCACTTTCACTCGGGTCTGTGTGTCCAAGATCACATGTACGACTCCCCTCACACTGTACTTGCAACTTACAGGCGTCAGTGAATATTTGTATCAATTCCAGCTCAAGAGCTAGCATCATGAAGTTCAACACCGCAATCAGTGCTGGAACTTGCATCTTCCTCGTCGCTGGCCGAGTAATCAAGCAGCCCTCAACACCACCCAACCACGAGACCAACGACTTCCAACTTACCACCGCCTTCTGAGACGACGACTATGCCTTATTGAGTGAATGGACCACCTACACAATCAAAGACGGCGCACTCATGTGTGGCCTGACCGGCTCCGACGAAACCGCCGGCACCCTCCTCCAAGACACTCGCAACCTACCCTCAGCCGCCAACCCCTTCACCAGCGACCTCAAGTCCGAGCTCTCAACCTGGCACTGGCGCAGCGCCAACCCCTCCTCCTTCAGCTACAGCTTCTCCACACACTGGGGCTTCCCGCACGCCATGCGCTCGCTAGGTCTCAGCGGCACATCTGCTGCTTAGGGGGGCGACAACCACTGTTATAGAATCGAGCATTGGGACCCGGAGATGCGGGATGAGCATGGAAATCAGGTAGCCGCGATAAACCAGTGGTATAGTGTTCCTGGTATAGGGAGACAGTATCGTGTAAGCGCCCTCGCAAACTCCCTTTATCAAGCCAAAGTCATCAAGTCAGAAGAAAGAACGTGAAAAGAGAGAAATAGAGAGATAGAGATAGAAAGTGGGGAGTTAACAATGGGAAACAGGCGACGGAATCCCGCTACGAATTCGCCATCAACCCCACAGGCGACGCCCTCTACGGCCTCTTCCTCGAAAGCCCCCAACCCGCCGCCCGCACCCTCTGGTACGCCGACAAGCACTCCCCAAACCGCGAGGACCTGCCCGCCTTACGCGCTTTTTCAGATATCCTCTAGGGTCACTGAGTGCGCGACAACCCGTGTGTGGGGCATGTGCGGTTTTTCTTCATGATAGAGATTTCGAACGATGTTATGAATAGGCTTATTGGGAGTGCGTTACGGGATGTAGGGGCGACGTTGAAGGAGTGGCCGGGGACGGAGTTTGGGATGTGGACAGAGCATGGGATGTGGACGGAGCAGGGGAGGGCGTTGCTAGGTACGTGTTTCTCTATTTTTTGTAGGTTGGATTCATTTGGGTGGAGGGGGCAGAGGGGGGAGACATAGAAAGAGAGAGAGAGAGAGAGTGTGTGTGTGTGTGTGTGTATGTGTGTGTGTGGATGTGCTAATGGGGGAATAGGATCACCGAATGGAGCGGCCTTTGCGTATTTTCTTATTCAGCATAAGGCGCAGTTGGAGCAGAAGTTTATCACCAAGGTTACGGTTTTCCGGCCGGAGAACGATACGATGCGGATTTTGTGGATGCGTCGTTGTGTTTTCATGTTACTGATGCGGGACAGGCGGCTGGAGAGGAGATGGGGGGACGCATTGTGAGTAGGGATATAGCGGACGATGGGACGACTAGGAGTTTGACTAGGGTGTACGTAATTCATGCCTAGGGGAAGGTAGGGCGGTGGATGGTGTTAGAGGTGGTTTCCAGTGTGATACCGTGGTATACTCGAGAAATGACGTTTTCACTAACTTTGATCTTGATTGGTAGGTGAAATGACGAGTTTGGGTTTTCGTGCATTTTCCTTCGTATAGCTGTGATCACTGGATACAGACCGGATACTTGAAAGCGGAAATAGATCACTGATAGATGTGCGGGTGTCGTGATCAAAACTGGAGCAGGTGGGTATCTAGGCCCGTGCTGTGTCTGTCCCCCTGATTACAGAGCGGGTGCCTGAAAGCAAGCCTGAGTCACTGATACGTACGTTATTAGTAAAGATTAGAGCGGGTGAGTATTCAGCCATGTGATATTGCTATCCCCCTAAATACGGGCTGGGTGGTTGAAAACTAGGTTCGGTCACCGATACTTGCATCGTGATCCGGGCTGGGGCGGGCGGGTACCTCGGCCGGTGGCTGAGCAGTCTCTCATAGTGTGGACTACCAGTATCATGGTCCTAGAAGCGCAGCGCTTCTTAACAATTTCCACCTCAGATGAAGGATTCAAGTAGTGTGTAATGGGAAATTACGCAATGCTCGATCAGCCGTATTTCAAAAAAAAAATTCTCAAAGGAACTAGTGGCCCAAAATCAGGCGTCCAAAACTGTAGTTTCGTCCCGTGTTAGCTCGATGTCTTTTGTTCCGCTCCCTTTCAGTGAATATCTTAGATCTCAGGAGGTTACTGTGCGGAGCACCGTGGAAAGAAGGTTGCAAGCCAAGTTGTCGTCGGACAGCTCTTGCACGTGCTCTCGTTGCCTAGTTCATGCCTAGGCCATGCCTAGGTCATGCCTAACGCATTTCATACCTGAAGTGACCCCCACATCCTCTTTACTCCTTCTTCTTTCTGCATGACTAGCCAGGCGCGAGGGTGGCCAGTCTTTCGATCGACGTTATATGTTCCGTTTTAGAACCAAATACGGACGTAACCGTTGATTAACCCTTGACGAAACCCCACCATTTGACCGAATTACTGTAAATTGTGAATTTTGGTTGGACGTTAGTAGTGAGTAGGATTCGACTAGGAAATGTCTGAAAAGCCTGGTGTTTGAGGCGATCAGCTAGTATCCGGATTTGGGTGTGAGGTGCTGTGGCGCGAACGACTAGCTTTTTGAGGCTCAAGTTTACCGTGTAATATACCTCGTCATGTAAGCTAAATGGATAAGTACTTCACTTAAAGCTAAAACTCTTGTATTTTACATCTCATAAAGTCCGATTAGTCTGGTAGCTCCGTAGCGTTTGTTTTGTGATAAAGGACCTGGTCGCCGTGGGTGGCTGCGACTTCCTTGTAACATCAAGTTTGGTATAGCTACTACCAAGGTAATCGCAGCAAGTAGGGAAATTTTTCGGTCCTTGGTTGAACCGCCCCACAGCAAAAGTGATGTGAGTTTTGTAGCTAGGGACGCTTGATGTTGAATCGAATAGGTGTGGCAGATACTATTGCAGTTTGTATGTGAGAAATTCAGATTAATGATGGCGGAAAGTCTTATCAGTGACAGTGACATCCTAGTGGGCCACTTGGCAAATTCGTCAGCCACAGGACCGAGGCCGTGGATTCCAGACCCGAAGATGAGGGAATGGACAAAGGGCGGTGGATGAGACGAGTTTGCGGGGTAAGGACAGAATAGTTCAGTCTCCGCTATTCCCGGTGTGTGATTAGCACGTTTTGCGAGGCTCAAGAACGTTAAGACCCCCTGTTCCTGTTGCCTCGGGACGATCTTATCAACGGTATTATGCTGATCAAACCAATCAAGAGTAGTACAAGGAATCACGTTCGAGGTCAGTTGACTCGTGTGTTTGGGTCTGGCCGAATACAACGTCTGTCGCAATACATTCCTTTACGGAACGACTGAACGGTGTGCACCATTGCGCAGTCCTGGGGCGTATCAAGGTTATCTTATCTTTTTTCTTTACAGCAGACACAATGTGTAATAGTACATAACTTGGAAAAGAAACCGTCCCTTCCAAGTCCTATTAAAAATTAGTACTTGGTTGTTGGTGTAGGATGGCACATGAGGACCGCAATTAGCAATCACCAAAATCAGCTTTCGCATCATTCCCAATTCCGAGGCTGTGCGCTCGAAACTTTCCTATTCTATGCAAGTGTCCTTGTTTCGTGTTGACACCACCCTTACAGTAGCGTGGTGGCAAGCAAAACATGACAGGCATTGCAGACCGAACAACCCCTTCCGTAGTAGCTCCTCAACAACGTCCCGAAAATATCTCAGATGAAAATTAAATTTTGATTGGACTAATTTTTTCAAGTCTGGCAAGAGCTGCTAAAACATCCCTCTAACACTAGATCCTTCATACACGTGGATCTACTAGTACCAGTTACTTTACGCCCGTAATTTCGGGTCTGGGGTTACTAGACCAAAGCCGTTGGGACCTGGCTTGTATGGGAGCGGCTGCACCCGGTCGAAGGATGCATACTTCGTATTTTGTGCAGTATCTTCGCCGTCTCGTGGTCAATCCGGTATGGTCATGTCACACCTTTTGACGAAGAGCCTGCAAGACTTTGTTTCATTGAAGAAGTCTGTTCGTCTCTTCATGTCTCTTTCGTTGTAGAAATGATAGAAATATGTGTAAATACGAACACTCACCATATCATCGCATTTTGAAATGGCTATTGCGTTCACCACGAGTTGTATGGGTGGCGACAATACACTCTTTGAATCTAATCCAGGATTTCACCGAACACTCCGAGGTGGTGTTCTTGGCACTTCTGACATGAGGCCATAGGATTGCGCTAACATCCCCGTACTAATTCAATATGTGGGTCGCATGCGCCAATGGTTGCGGCGGTTGTTGTGTTTCTAATGCATGTCCGTCCGTCTTCACCATAGCTTTCACTGTAAACTAGTTGTATCAAAACCTGAATTATGTGGATTCCCCGTGTGCCAGAGATAATGATAGGTAGGGATAATCGGATGTTGGTGGAACAGCCGCTGGATATAACTTGGGATCCTGCCTTAATGCTCCGGTAGTATAGAGTCCTATTTGTGAGCGTAATAAACTTGTGGTTCTATACATCGATGAAAAGCATTTAGCGTTATGGATGAGTTGATGGATGTATCACGCGACGAGCGCCAGCGACGACTTATCTTGATCTGCGTCTCAGCAGTTACGACAGTTCTTGGAGGTATGTGAAATTCATGAATTGTATCGGATTAGTCACTCACAATAGGCAGTACTATGTGTCGCTCTGCGTGTATACACGCGCAAATTCATTATTCGAAGTATGGGCTCAGAAGATTGGACCATGATTGTGGCCACTGTATGCTGTTTCGAAAGCACTCATAAGAAGCTTCCTAACAAGCACTAGTTACTCACTTTGGTACACCTTTCTGAAGCGTTAGTTGGTGCGCTACAGTTCAACATGGGTTTCAGGGCGTCGACCATGTCTCTGAAACAGGTGGGCGGCAACATCAGGGTATGCTTATCTGAGTTCTCAATCGAACTAGGCTGATACACATAGCTCATTGTCGCCATGCTCGTTGGTTACTCTATGATTGTGACCTTGATCAAGATCTCCATTTTATTGGTCTACCGCAGACTAGGTTAGTGTAGCAGGCAACGTACATCCCAATCAAGCTGACAAGTCGCAGCTTACAACAAACGGTTTGAAGATTTTTGCAAGAGAACCATCATTGTTCTTGCCACATACCATGTCATTTTCACAATTGTGGTAGCTGGCCAATGTGTACCGTTGCACAAGCTTTGGGACTTCACCGGCACTGTCCCAGGCTTCTGCATCAATATCAATGCTTTCTATCATGGTATGACTCTCTTCTCGACATTAATATCACATGTTTCTTATTTTCTTATTAAAAAGTCACAGCGTCGTCTTCTTTCCACATACTCATCGACATATGGATCCTCACTCTACCCATCCAACTCATCCGGCGCATACCCCGTAAACCACGCGAAAAACTCGCATTGTACATCAATCTCGGACTGGGGGTTATCAGCATGATAGCTTCCATTATCAGGTTCCGATTTCTCTACCTCTTCACCACTTCCGACGACCCCATATACGGCTTCGTACCTGTCAACATATGGTCCATGGTCGAAGTCAACGTCGGCATTTTGTGTGCAACCCTACCCATACTGAGGCCTCTTGCGATCAAAGTGAAGCACTATAGAAACAATAGCTCACTCAATTTGTTCAGGAGCAATAGCGTGCTCAGTGAGCGGCTCAGGGCTAGTAGCTCGCTTAGTGGGCGCAGGACTAGCAGGATGACTGTTACCATAGGGCGTAGAGATGGCAAGTCTCCGACCATAAATACAGGCTTAAGCACGCCAATCACTCTACGCCCTCTGAGCCCAGAGGGTGTCAGAACAATTTTGCATAATGAAGGATGGAGAGTGGACAATCAGCTGCCGCCGCCAGTGCCTCCAAAGGACAATGTGTTTGACTGGCGGCATAGTCCTGTGCTCCAACGTCCAGCTGTGGTACACATGAACTATAAAAGTCCACGAGATATAATTTTTGAAGAAGACGACGAATATTTCAAAATATGAATACTATGTTACGATTAATATTGCTACCTTGTGTCTCAAATTGTCTCTTTGCTTATTTAAACACGATAGACCTGCAACCACTATGTCTAACTCAAGCATTTGGCACTCATTCCGTGAGAAGAATTGCAATGATCAAATCAAAGATATCGATACCTTCAAGGTAACAATCAAGCGCTCACTGTTGACTCCAAAGCTGCGCGCGAACGACAACTTCACTACGTCATGGCATTTTGAACAAGATACAGTATGTTCACATCCCGATCACCTGATATTTTCCAGCCAGCGATACTTCCGTCAGGCGTGGAGTTGTGATCTTTTTTGCAACAAGCCGCGCGCTCCGGCCCCCAGACAGCGGGCCTAGGGGACCCGAGTACCCCCACAAACAACGCTATACTGAATCGGTCCATCTAACCCAGCTTCGTTCCAAGTGCTGATTGGGTCAGGGCCTCAATGCTGGATGTCCCGCAGCGCCATTATGCCTCATGTTTGCTTTACCTTGTCCCGTGGCACAACCGATTGGGCGAAGAGAGGTGCAGAGTTGTTGTATCATGTACGTCCGCGCGGCGTCTCGTGGCTTTGCCATGAGGCCTCGTTGTTGCCTAGGGGATTGATTCAGTCTTATATATGCCAAAAAGACGCCTCCACTTCTCCAGACTCTTCATTCAAAAGTCATACGTACCCAAGAAAGCCGACTCCAAACCCAGCCTTTGTAAATCACTAAAAGCCTAGCTCTGGGAATCAACATCATGTCTCCCACTCAGAGCAAGCTCGCCGCCTACGAACACCCCCTGCGTATATTAACTCTTCTCACCTCCGCCCTCACACTACCCCTTCTCATCGCCACAACAATTGTATCGCTTCACAATTACTCCTGGTACCGTTACCGCCCCGTAACAGCCTTTTGCTTCGGATACATCCCACTCGTTCTCACCGCTTTTGCATCAGCCAAGAGCCTTGTACACCAAAGGAGACATGGACATTTGCCTCAAGCAAGCTTCAAGCTTGTCGATGGTGTGGCAGGCATCGCGTACTTGAGTATCCTGATTGCCATTTGGGCAGTTGAAATCGGAAACTTGGAGAGGCCAGGATTTGGGCTTTTGGCTGGGTATACGACCGCACCTATGATTGTGAATATGTAAGTTCTCTTTCCTTTAATATTGAATACAAGAGAAGAGGTCAGTTAAAGTGTAAATGACTGATTGTTCGAAAAAAGGTTCGTACATGGTTACATCTTCGCTTCCAATGCGCGATCAGTGGTCGCGCTCTTCACGGCCGTACAAGTACATCAGTGTCCCAACTGCCATAGTAGCTTCACCACTCGCGCACCACAGGTCCAGGAGACAAAGCAGGGTGCAGAGAGATATAGTTTGCTGCACGGAGAAGATTATCTTGATGTGGATGCTGATGCAGAACACTACGTCGATGGTAGCTCCGGCCCTACGGATGCGCAGATACTACAGCCCGAGAGTGAGTCCAAGGGCGAGAGCAAGAAGGCGGTTATCAATGTTTGAGCTTTCGGCTTTTTTCGGATTATTGGACGGTTTATGCTCAACGGGGGCTAGTAGTGCGGCTTTTCAAAATAAAGTTTCGGGACGTTGTAAGTACTACGAAAGAAATACCGTTTTATGGGATCAGCTGTCAACGTAGGACTGGATGAGTTGCTTGCTAGATATATAGCCAGCCTTGGAAGGCTGATGGGTAGTCTGAGACGTTGTGATGCGGATGAAGAAGGAAGATGGGGCTGTATTGTGCGTTACATTCAAAATGTACAAAAGATATCATATATACATCCTCATCCCCACCACCCACCAGAACTCCCATACCCACAGTATCTTCTATAAAAAAAGCCATATACTACATGCCACCACGCTTAATAAACAGCCTTGCAGCCTTTAATCTCGGGAAACTTCTCATCCTGATCCCACTGTATCACTACGTTAGCCCTTATCTCTCATCGCCCATCACACGCGGCTTAAACCGTTTACAACTTACATGCTCAACAATACATCCGCCCTCCCACCTAAAACGATCTACAATATCGCCGAAAGAAGAGTCGTAATTGACCCAGCTCATGGGAGAGATGAACGCATCGCGCTTGGCGGTCATGTTGGCTGTGTTCCAGAAGGGGGAAAGAACCTCCCATGCGGCGGCGGAGCCGTTTGCCACTTGCGGATTGTGATTCTATCATTGGTCAAGTCAGTCAAACTGCGTCCCCCTTGTGCTTGTGTTCGTTGTGGAGTTGGAGTTGGAGACGGAGAAGTAGAACACGTACAATATAATCCACCGCAATAAACGAAAACGCCTTGCTGATATCCCGCTTATAAATAAACGCCTGCGCGAACTGCTCAGACCGCGCTTTTGTCTCTTGCTCTGTGACCTTGTTGTTACGCACACAGGGTGTGGGCTTGACGGGAGCAGCCTGACGGGCCTCCAGTGCGGGAGCTGCAAGGGCAAGAGGCACAACGAGTGCTGAGACGAGAAGTGAGACACGCATCTTGAAAGTCTAGTCGTTCGGAATGTTTGAAAACAAATGATTGTTTCTGTACCCAGGCACAGGCACACAGGGAAATCACTTTTATATCTCCACGCCCTATCTCACATCTCGCATCCCCCCCAAATCAAGCACAGTCTAGCCTAGCTTAGCATATTGTTTGTTATTACTCTGCACACGTATATACGTACGTGCTAAACCCCGCTCTTCTCCTAAATGAGTCCAGCGCCAGGGAACACCCCTCCCCGCCCGTCCCTGCATCTACATACGCAGGGCCCCACCGGCTTTATTCCGGAGCCCAGCGCACCTCTCACCTGCGATTCGCTGGCTTTTCATCTTTTGCGGCGGGCAGAAACAAGGACTACTCGGGCCCAATGGTTCCGGTGGAAAATCTAAAAAGATTGCCCGTGCTTCGTACGGGCCTACCACGTCAAGGGAAATATTTTTTTTTTAAAGATAATACAATCAACACCATAATACTCTACAATTAAAATCTAAATAAGACAAAAGTTTCGCAGCATGCCAAAGTCTACTTCTATAGCGTCGAAATATACCGACGAGGTGGTGGTGTATAGAAATCATGCCGATGCGCTCCACAAGCCCCCCAAGCCAAACATCTTATCTTATGCTAGAGTCCATAATCTCAAGTATAAACGTCTTCTCCGCGCATATAATAACGAGCCTACACGCTGTAATCGAAAGCCACCTAACTATCTGCTCACCGAAGCCCAAGAACTTGCTCTTGAGTGCTATCTTGACGCGATTGACGCGATTGGCTTCGGCATTCAACACCACAATATCGCTGTGCAAGCCTACGCTTTGCTTGAGGAGTCGTACCTTGGTACTGAAGAAGCTCCTCCATCAATTGGAAAGAATTGGCCACGCCGTTGGCTCTGTCCTCACCCAAAATATAAGCGCATTAAGGCAAAACTAATGGAGGTATAGCGATTGCAGGCACAACAACCAGAAGTCCTACGGGACTGGTTCACAAAGCTCAAAAATACGATAGATCAACTTGGGGTACAGCCAGAGGATTTATATAACATGGGTGAGACTGGTTGCCGGATTGGAGTTGCGGTAAATCAATATATCTACACCAAAAACCAACGCACTGTCTTCATCCCAAACGCTAATAACCGCTAGCTGATTACTCTGGTGGAATGCGTCAACGCCGCTGACAATACCATTGAGCCTATGGTTGTTATCAAAGCGACGACAGTGATGCAGCATTGGGTAGCCGATCTGCCTGACCGCTACTTAATTGCAGTATCAGAGTTAAGCGGCTGGAGGCGAACTAGGCTTGCTCCATTCAAACCAGACATAGTAATCAGCACGCTCCAGTCGCACGACAACGACAACAGCAGCGTCGAGCAGTCTCCTACCCTACCACCTCTTCCACCTTCGTGAGAAACTACTCCTGTTGTAGTGAGCTCACCACCACATCTGGGCTCATCGCCATCGCTCGCGCTGCCTCGGATTAGCTACAATCGCTGCAAAATCAACCTACAGACTGCTCGACTCGAGCGCCGTCAGCGACAATTAGACGCAACGCCTGAGCCTGAGAATCCTCCACCTGGCCACGAAGCCTTTCGTACGCAAAAAACAATCCGCCAAGCTCATGCTCAAGGGGTCTTTGTCAATGCTATACTACATGAGCATCTTCCGCCCGACGTCGCCGCAAGCGTTATCAAACACCAGCGGGGTATCCCAGCAATGACGTGAACTGCTGAGGGCTTACGGCGCGAGCTACGCCAGACTGCAGCAGCAAAGCTCGCCAAGGACGAGCGGCGCCGTCGCAAGCGACGTACAATACAAGCAGCTGGCGGTCCTATCTATGCTGAAGACGCGCACGCGATGGTCAAAGAAAGAGCTGAGCGCAAGGCTCAACACCATTACCAGGCAGCTAAGGCTGTAGAACAGCGTCAGATTAAGGTCGTCTACAACCAATACAGGCGGTTGCTCCCGAGTAATACTTTGAGGGTCTGTGTGCTCAGGAAGCTACCGCCAAGTATACCGTGATTGTGTTTGATGCTGACTCATCTAATGTCCGTCGCAGAGGGATAGACTTTGGCGGTGGAGTAACATTGACTAGAAAGAAGACTCTAACTGACTTATTGTCTCTTAGTAGAGCGACGGCGACCAAGGTCGTGTTGCAACAGTGAGGCTGAGTATCTGGCCGTAGAAGTTTCTAGAAAGCTGCGGGTATGCGCCACAGTTCTTAGAAGCTAACTATTGCAGGAGTAGCGTCGAATTTGTTATGATAGCGTACGGTGATATCTAAGCATGCTACTGAAGGCTACTGACATGCCAAGTGCTACTAACAGTGTACGTCCTTAGGCACACGTTTCAACGATCTTGCGGTCTACTCGGAGAAACTGCCGGGATATATACGTATTGCTCTGAATCGACCTTCTAAATCTGTAGTCTTAGTCTTTACCATCCTAGCTTCCTTTCTAGCCTACCAAGCCGTTCGCAGAAGTGTACAATCGCAGAAGAGCAGGGGGTACTAGAGGAGAGTTAGGAGACAGCGTTGACAGCACGGTCAACGATGCGCTTTTTAGCATCGGAGGTCGACGTGCTAGAAGATCAAGAGCTGCACAGTAGACGCGCATTGTGCTTGTCTATACACAGGCACGCTGTGGACAATCCGAGGGTCTGGAAGAGGTAGTGTCCCGTTACACCGTGCGTCCCGGCACGTAGGGATGGGGATGTTAGTACACGCTGCTACAACTTCCAGCATAAATTGCCGAATTCTTTCTAGCCTTGTTTCTAGACTAAGATTAATATGCTAGTACGTACATAGGTTAAAGACTACAAAAACCTGTTCAAATTTACATTAAAGAGAATAAATATACTGGACAGATAGAGCAGAACAGAAAATATCAAGGCAGAATCTTCAATGATAAAGGCCAGTCCAAGGAATGAGCAATTAGAAATAATCAACGCGGTATACACGAGGTTGAAGGGGTCTTGGAGGTACAGAAACAACTCCTGTTCAAATTGGAAGAGCGGGAAAATTGAGTTATGAAAACAAACGAAAATACTCGGGCCCAACGGCTGCTGTAGCAGAATTTCAATGAAATTGCCCGTGCTCCGCACGGGCCTACGTATCACCTCAATGATAACATGTAGCTTCTAGTACATACATCTACCACAGCAACGCATAATCAAATAAACTTGACTACGCATATCGTTTTTGCCATGCCTAAGGTTAATAAGATAAAGTCTATATATAAAGAAGAGGTGGTGGCGTTGCAAAAGTACGCCGAAGCGTTACGCCTACTTCATCAACCTAACATCAAAAGCTATGCAACTACCCACAACCTGCCATACCAACGCCTGCGGCGCGCGTATCTTAGACTTCCGAATCTTTGTGATCGCGCTAAGCCACCTGCTTTATATCGGCTTAATGAGTCTCAAGATTTTGCTCTTGAGCGATATCTCGATGCTATCGACAATATTGGCTTTGGTATTCATCGTGGACTAGTCGAGCAGCAGGCGAAATCGCTCCTTGAGGATGCGTATACAGGACTATATGAAGTTGTGCCTAAGGTTGGCAAGCTTTGGGCACGACGATGGCTCGCAAGGCACCCAATATATAGACGTGTAAAGGCAAAGTCAATTGAGATACAGCGTAAGCTTGCCCAGGAGCTAGCTGCGCTCCTTGACTGGTATACTAGGCTTAAATACCTTATCGACGAGCGCGGTATCTTGCCTGAAGATATATACAATATGGATGAGATAGGCTGCCGCATTGGTGTTGCAAAAGAGCAGTACTTATACACCAAAAATGGACGTACGGTCTTTATCCACAACGCTAACAATCGCGAGCTTATTACCCTTGTTGAGTATATCCGGGCCACAGGCGAGGTTGTTCCACCTCTTATTATCGTCAAAGCTACTACTGTGATGGAGCATTGGATCGTAGATCTACCTGATGGGTGTCTTGTAGGCGTGTCCGATAGTGGTTATAGTAACGACAAACTTGCGTACGCCTGGATTCAACACTTCAACAAGGTGACAAATCGTAGTCGACATGGAGCTTGGCGCTTATTGCTGATAGATGGGCATAAATCTCATTATACAAAGCAGTTTTGTCAGCTTGCTGAAGACAACAAGATACAGCTATTTGCCCTCCCACCTCATACTGTGAACGGTCTGTAGGAACTGTATTCCAGCTACCTAGTCCAGATGCTATTTACAGTCAAAATGAAGAAAGAAGGTAAGACGCGAGCGGGGAGCCTATTTTGTTTGGGTTGGCGCACGGCCCTTACCTTGCCAGAGACGCAACTAGGCTAGCAGCCTAGTCATGTGACTCAGGGCTCAGCCCGTTACACATACAACCCACCTCCTCCAGCTTCTAGATGTAGGCTGCTTTCAACCGCTCAAGTGGTACCACGGCAAGACGCTTGAGTACGCCTCTCGTACAGGCTCGCGCGACATCAACAAGGCCGACTTTATGGCTACAATGGAGGAGATCCGCCGCTTAACGTTTACAAAGTCTACAATCTTCTCAGGTTGGCGCCGTACAGGCATAATGCCGTATAAACCTGACATCGTTTTAGCGCATCTTCGCACCTAAGAAGGTTACTACTCTAGCAACAGTGATCGCTCAGCTACACCACCACTACCGCTTATACAACGCGCCGGTACACCTCTTGATATATCCTCGCCGCCTCCGCTCGTCTCATCGCCATTTCAAGCGCCTGTGCGACGCTTCCACAGCGTTAAGATCGACCTAGAGACGGCACAGCTGGTGCGGCGGCCTCAACCACAAGATGCAACACCAGAACCTGAGGATCCTAAGCCTAGCGACGCTACTTGGCATACACCAAAAACAGTACGACAGATCGAGTTACAAGAGCCGTTTGTTCGTGCTGTGATTCATCGACACCTCCCCCGTCAGGTCGCGGCCGACGTGATTCGTCACCTTCGTGGCGTCTCAGCTCTTGCTTGCAACGCCGAGGGCTTTAAGCGTGAGCTGCACAAAACTGAGACTGCTATCCTTGCCAAAGAGGAGCGAAGGTGTCGTAAGAAGCGGGTTGTAGAGAGCAAAGGTGGCGTAATATACGCCGAAGACGCACGGCAGATGCTGCAGCAGCACCAGGTTAATGACCTTGCTCGTCTTGAGGTGGAAATAACTACGAAACGACTTCGTGAGGCTACAGTTATCTTCAATGAATGGAGATGTATCTTCTCAACTATACGGAACTTTGACTGTAAACATACTAAGCGTATAGCGGGCGGTATTACAATGCAGCGCGATGTTGCGCGCTGGCAACACATGAACGCTAACGACAATAACTATAGCACTAAGGCCTTAGTGAAGTGGGAATGAATACTTCAAAATAGCAGCTCTAGGTATCGTGAGGGCACTATAACAACAGATCGTACGCCAGCTATGTGGGTGGCGTACAATGTTCGTCAACTTGTCGATCCATATACGAAACTCACGAGTGGCCATCTCACTACAGCTTTACCATCCACCACGCTATCACAGGACCTAGAACACTTTACTCAGTATACTCAAGAAGATTGCGTAGAATATACTTCTACAGAATCGTGTATTAATGTCGATACTACTATCAAAAAGGCTTACAAAGCTATGGTGGATGGTGAAATCGATGCAAGCAATAGCGGCAACAGCGACGATAGCAGCTACTGCAATAGCCCAATTTCGGTGATATCTAACTAGAGGGTGCTTTGATAATATATCTTCAATTTATAAATCTTAAAGATTATATTTTTATATCTATTTGGCGAAGATCGACGATTAAAATATATTGTTATCATTGAGGTGATAGGCCCGTGCGGAGCACGGGCAATTTCATTGAAATTCTGCTACAGCAGCCATTGGGCCCGAGTAGTATGAAAAAAAATATGTCTTTTTGTTCGTTCTACCGTGAAAGGGATAGTTGGTCACGACAGCAATCGTTAATGTTGAAAGCGCTAAGCGTAGCCTTTAGAAGAAATACGGAACAGTATTGCTTCTGTGTTGTGTAACGGAGGGCTTTTCATCAGTCTAATAGCGTGGCTACACATGTCAAATGAGAATACCCAGCGATCCTTGGGGTGCGGGGTAAATTGAGTACTTTAAAGGAAACCCAAGTGAATAACTAGAGTTAACTAAATAAATTGTCACATGTCCGAACTTAAATCAGGCACTAAGGGAGTGATCGCGTGACTCCGGTTCCCCACGGATACCTGTGCACGGATCCAGGAGTAGATCAACCCTTTTTCCTTTGAACGTAGAACAGAGATAGCAATGAACCATAGTTACTTGCCACCCCCACTTACCCGCACGCTGTGTACACCGTGCAACTAGCTGTATTGACTTAGACATCTTGCTAACATCAAGCGCTGGTTAGCCAATAGAGTCCATTCAACACACATATAATACTTTTTGTAATAAGCTAGACGCCCTTTGCACAGCTCTTCCATAGGATCTTGGGTTACTTGCAGGTCTTTACAGTGTTGGGCTGTGATCTAAGCAACGGCTAACCGCTTGGAACAAGAGCTTCTCGTAATGACATAATTAGATTTCTCTCATGCAGATCGGGAGGCTCTTACTGTTCAAATTAATGTTCAGTCGGAGCTTCATTATGGTCAGAGCGAGTACCTCTAGATCTTTCCAGAAAAATTCTTCATCAAAGCATACACTCTGGCATCTTTCAACGGGGCTAACTACTTATCGTCCATCCCTACGTGCCGGGACGCACGGTGTAACGAGACGCTCTCTTTTCCGGACCCTCGGACTGTTCACAACATGTTTGTATGTAGACAAGCACAATGCGCATCTACTCTGTAGCTCTTACTATCCTAGCATATTGGCCTCCGATACTAAAAAGCGCGTTGTTGACCATGCTATCGCTCGTTCTATTGATGCTGTCTCCTAACTCTCTTCTAACGCCCCCTGCTCCTCCGCGATGGTATACTTCTACGAATAGCTCCGTGGGCTAGAAAGGAGGCTAGGATAGCAAAGATTAAGAAAAAAAAGTCCTAAAAAGTCAATTTAGAGTAATAAGTACACATCCCGACAGTTTCTCCGCGTAGACAGCAAGATCGTCAAAACGCGTCGTAAGGACGTCCGCTGTTAGTACCACTTGGCATGCAGCTAGCCTGCAGTAGCGTGCTTACATATTGCTAGATGCTTTTGTAGCAAACTCAAAGCTGTTCCTATAGTAATTAGCGGCTAAGAATGGCTATGGCGCATGCCCGCAGCTTTCTAGAAGCCTCTACGGTCAGATGCTCAGTCTCACTGTTGCAACGCGACCTTTAGCCGCCACCTCCGTTTGATCTGCCTAAAGATGCCGATGCCGCCGCTCTTACTAAGAAACGATATAGCAGCACTGCCCTCATGTCAGTCCTCCTCTAGTCTATAGTTAATTAGAAGTCTCTTTCTAGTGAGTGTTACTCCACCGCCAACACCTTTCTCTCCGCGACGGATATTAGATGCGTCAGCATTAAACCCAATTACGGGATACCCTGGCCATAGTTCTTAAAGCACACACGCCCTTAAAGTGTCGCCAGTTCCGTCACCTAAGATCAGGGATTTGGCTTCACCGGCAACATAGTAATACTCGACTTCGTCACCTGTAACTCCTCAAAAACACAGTGAGTACTACTTAGTGCTTATCCTGCTACTGTCTGGCTAGGAGAGTCAGCGGGCGCACACCGATTAGCAGCGATAACTGAACTCTAGTTGAGCGCAGTGTGTAAGGGGCAAGGCTTAGGGAGATATGCCAAGGATAATTCCAGGTGTAAACGAGAGTTGTATTTATTAGAGAGCTAGTAACTATAGAGGGCTTATATCTGCGTAGGGAGAGAAATATATGCTCGCCTGCGGATCTGAGTGTCGCTTGAACAGCTAACTAGCCCGACAGTATTTAAGCGTGGCGTCCGAACACGGTCCAGATGAGCAGAATCTAGGTGCTAGAGATCACACCCAGATTTTGTGATCGCGCACTGAGATCTCATTGAGGAGCTCTACCAAGAAGCGTTCAGCACGTTACATGCTTTCATCCCTACTCATAGTTGGATTAATTGGCCAATAGCCCACTCGGATTTTCGTTGCATCCTGAGTCTGTCAAGACTAGATTCTGACGCCCAACCCCGAAACCAGGATAGTTTTTACAGCCACCGTTATGGTTTGGATCACTGTTTTTGAGACACTACAGACATTAGCTAATTCAACAAATTAAGGTAATAGGTAACTAGTTGGTTAACTAACACAGAATGTATATCTCTCTGTACTTGGATCTTTCTCATACCATGTGTCGCAACAAAGATCGAGAGCGCTACAAGTTACTGCAAGCGCAGTAAATATCCCAAAAGATGTGATAAATTTCATGTTGGTTTGAAGTAATTGAGATGTGGTTCTTGTGGCAGAAAAAAAACGAGGTTATAAATGAATTAAGAGATGAACAGTGGATTGTCCTAGAATCTAATTTATGATCTCTTTTATATATGCTCCTTACTTAACTGCGTCGTTAAATTTAGCATTGTGGTCTGATGCGTGCTTCTTCATCGGCCCGGATCATGCTGACCATGAGTAGCCTAATGTATATCCAAGCGTGCCGGGACGCACGGTGTAACGAGACGCTTTCTCTTCTACAGAGGTGCCTTTCAAAAGCTCTTGCTAATAGGGATCATCTGTATTATTGCCGAAGTACTACCGAAGGTTGACCGGATCTGTCCCACCGCCCCTCCTTGTACTCATCACTGGCTTCAAGTCGAATTATTTCCTCAATATGAAATGGAATACACTCTATCCAAGACTGGATTTGGTGTTGAGGCAGTGTTGGCACGACAAAGGCCTTAATTGAGTCAAACAACTGCAGTTGCATAAAACACTAAAATGAAGACTTGACTGGTTCGACTAGCTACTGAGCTATTAACGTAGCTCTATACGCAGCAGTAGCAGGCAAGGCTGCAACTACTGAGATGTTTTCCCCTGCTGAGACGCGTATGCCCTTGCAGACACTTGTATGCCCGTAGCAAGACCGAGATAAGACTAGTGTCGTCAGCTCGATTCCAATATATGTCCCAACAGGCAGCTCCTACCACCAGTGTAGCCATGCTTTTGCCCCTTCTACTCTGTTTTTTGATGCTCCTTTGCTCATTATTCTCCTTTTGAGTCATGACCAAGCTGGCTCAATAGCATTGAGATCAGATGAATTACCACATCAGACAAGCCACTCCACGTTCTGTTGTTCATATATTATACAATGCGCATGACGAATATGCGAAAGAGCCTTGTCTTCTTGAACAACTGTACGTGGTCTCCCTTTTTGACACTCCTTTGCGAAGGGTATAAGCTTTGGGAGTAGAACTTCAGTCTGGTAGCCCCACCAACCAACACCACCTCCACCATCACGAGTTAGCTTATCAGTCTCTTTTGTGAATCTCAACTGAGGAAATTTGCCTGACTTGTTTCTTAATCCTAACCTCTTCATGTCCGTTGTGAGCTCCTACTGCTCTCTCATCACTGGCTCCAGAGCCTTGTTCAACTCTTCAATCTGAAGAGCTGCCCGTCTCTTCTCCTGTGCAGTCTCTAGTCTCCAGACGTGGCAGGGGCCCTTCTGATCGTATGAGAAGCAGCCCCAAAACATAAACTCAGAGTAGCCCTTCCACCGCTCGCGAATGACAGACTTGGTGAATACCTCATCTGGTCATCGCCAGACGTAATAGCCACGACGCCGGTGGTTGAGCATGACGGAGGTCTCGTCTGACCAGATGACGTTTTTCCAATCCTCTACAGTCCAATCTCTATGCACAAGACACCACCCAAGCCTCTCCTGTCTCATCCTCTGTGTCAACCCAGGCTTCCGTGTTGGCTTCGTCTTGTTGTAGCCCGCTGCTTTGAGAACTCTCTATACGGTAGTAGACAAGACGTTGTAGCCATGAATACTAAGGTCGCCAGCTATATCAGCACAACTCTTCTCTCTACTGTACCTATCGCGGTGTACTTTTTCTAGGGTAGCTTCGTGGATATCTTCTTGTTTACAAGGGCGGCCAGCGCGAGGTGCATCCTCTAAGTATTCTAGAAGAAGATTAATTGTAGGTGCATTGGCCTCAAAGCCTCGCTGGCAGGCTCTGCCATAAACTGAGTCAATCGTACGCGGTGAAATACCCGTCATTGCACTGATTTGGTTGGTGGATTTGCCACCAAAAGGTGACTTCAATGTAACGATCAAAGCACGAGTGCAAATATCAGTATTTGGGGTCATATTTTATTTGAGAACACCACAAAAATATGGGTATAGCTGCTCCTTCAGCTTCAAAAAAATTATGGTGGGTGCCAAGACAGTTGGCCCAATACACACACCTGTCAGCAAGAACTTTTGAAAGGCACCTCTGTAGACCCTCGGTGTTATACGGGGTTGGGCTATACTTCTCTAGTCTTGGTCTGGGTTAGGGCGAGGTAGCTGGATGTGGTAAGCCGTGCGATTGTTTTGGTAATTCCGTGGAAAAGGGTTATAGGAGTTAACCGAAAGAGTAAACACTCAACTCTATAAACGATATAATAACTAAGTACCAATCTGTATAATAGATGAACTTATGAGAGTTAACCACAACGAGTGTAATAATGAAATCCGTCCATACTTTATACTCATTGCAATCTTGTCTGGCGTCACAATATTCCTTGGGAGTCAGTGACACTCTCTGCTTCCTGTAATGCCTGGGCCTCACATATCCCTTGTGGCATCAGTGATACCCCTGTCTTAGCGTGACGCTCATCACATAATCATCGCCCCACGGAGATCATTACCTTCTGACGTGGACACTCGATGGTCTCTCACCATGCGACCCGCGTCAAGGAGAGATCCTTCTTTGTTACTTGTAACAGCATCCTTGTTGCCGTTGTAGTGACAGTCCGAAGCACTTAGCAGTAACTATCGTAGCTAGTGCTAATAGAGTCTTTTAGAAAGATCATTAGTAGTCAGAGTTCGCAACAAGCAAGTTGATCGGCAGATTGATTCGCGAACGTGCCAGAGGCCGGGACGTGTATGGTGTCACAAAGCGTGATGTGGCACGTTCGTGAATCAATCTGCCGATTAACTTGCTTGTTGCGAATTCTGTTAGTAATTACGGAGGTGCCTCTCAAAAGTTTTGTCTGACGCTGATCTCGGCGCTTTAGCTAGACTGCCGAAAACCTCACGTTTAAGTATAACGTAAGTAGAATACTGAAATCGTTATGCTTTTGCATCACGCCGAATATTGTAGCTATTTATAACGTGGTTTACAGGCGAGTCAGCCACCCAAACGAGTCAGCCACGCGTCATGTCTCACAACGCACCTTTCAAACTTTATAACTGAATCAGATCGTCAGCTTGCTCTTTTTGATGTCCAATCGCAACGTGTTCAAGGCCAAAGACGTGCCGCTTCTATCTATAACATGCCTTGAACTACTTTCCAAGACCGACATGCTAGGAAGCGCCTCCGACGCGACAGTGAAGGGAACTCAAAACGCCTTAACAAGCTAGAAGAGGAGGATATAGTTGGGCGTATTCTTGAGGAGTCTACGCGAGGATTCGTGCCTACGAAGGCTGAAGTTCGAGCAATGGTTGATAAACTCTTGCATGAGCGCGCCAGTAACTCTGGCAAGAACTGGGTTGACAACTTTGTTAAGTGAACCCCTGAGCTCCGTACGCGCTAGAGCCGTCCTTTTGATCACCAGCGAGCTACCTGCGAGGACCCAGCGGCTACCCAGCGCTGGTTTGATCTAGTCGAGGCGACAAAGCAGAAGTGGGGTATTGTGGACGACGATATCTACAACTTTGATGAAACTGGCTTTATGATGGGCAATATTTTATCACAGTTATCACAGGATCTAAAGGATATGACAAAGAAAGCGTATACAGCCAGGCAACCGTGAATGGGTTACTATGATCCAAGGCGTAGGCGTGTCGGGTCGCCGGCTACCACCCTTCGTTATCTTTGCGGGTAAGGTGCTTATCGACATCTGGTTTGAGAACCTACCTGCCGATTAGGTTCTTAAATTCAGTTCTAATGACTGGATGAATAATCAGCTTACTCTTGCGTCATTAGAGCACTTTGATACCCATACAAAGAGCTGTACTGTGGGTAGGTATCGACTGCTCATTATCGATGTTTACGAGAGCCACTGCCCCGTCGATTTTCAAGATCTTTGCAAGGAGAAGAATATCGTTCTTCTCTGCATGCCTGCGCACTCATCTCACCTACTGCAGCCTCTTGATGTTAGCTGCTTCGCGCCGTTAAAGCGCAAATATGGCGACGCTATTTCAGGCTTGGCACGCAACCGCACCCACTATATTAGCAAGGAGACCTTCCTATCAGCCTTTAACGCTGATTTTGAGCAGTCTATCACAAAGGAGAATATCCAAGCTGGCTTCAGAGGCGCCGGTCTAGTCCCACACGACCCACAGGCTATGCTATCAAAGCTTGATGTAGTGGTGCAGACGCCGCGCAACGCCCGCAAAATTGAGGCTCAAAGTACTCTCATTCGACAGAGAGTAAGATATTGCTGTGGGTCTTCTGCAAGTTCTCTCAACGAGAAGGTTGCACAGTTGAGTAAGGGGGCTCGGCAAATGGCACATAAGATGACGCTTATGATGGAGAAAATGAGCAGCCTTCGAGAGGCTCTAGATGCAGCAAATAAGCGGAAGAGCCGCAAGCAGCGATACGTGCGGACAGAGGTGACTCATACTGTTGGCGAGGTACAGGAAGTATTAGCTAAACAGGCAGGTAGCAGTCGTGGCGACGGCGAGAGTGCGTCGAAGAGGGTGCGGAGAGAGAAGCGGTGTGGGCGTTGCAAGCAGACTGGATACAACGCTCGTACCTGCGCAATTGAGATATATAGTAATTACAAGTGATGGCGTCGATTTTGATAATTAATTTAGTATACTGCAATAGTTTATCAACTGTGGTAAAAGTGCGTGATAACCTCTCGACGGCGACGCACCAGTGCAAAGTGAACGACTTGCCTGTGAACCACGTTATAAATAGCTACAATACTCGTCGCGATACAAAAGCACAAAGATTTTAGTATTCTACTTACGTTATACCCAAACGTGAGGTTTTCGGCAGTCTAGCTAAAGCGCCGAGATCAGCGTTAGACAAAACTTTTGAAAGGCACCTCTGTAGAAAGAAAACTCTAATTAACTTTTGGCCGGAGGAGGGCCGATATAAGAGTCGCGCTGCTGTGTTGTTATACAGCGACAGTATCAGCATCTTTAGGCAGTGTAAGCGGCGATAGCGGCTAAGGTCACGTTGTAACAGCACATGCTGCGGGCATGCGCCACAGCTATTATTAACCACTAACTACTAACGTGTTTTATCAGTTAGTGGCCCACCCCACCTCACCTAACGCGACGCTCTGCGCAATTGCTCTACAACAACGCAACAAAATTAGATGAGATTAAGAGATATAATTAATTATCTAGTTCTACATGAAGTCCGAGTATGTCCTTGAACGTGGCACTTCGTACACGTTGGCGGCGCGCGCTGACGTCGCTCACCAGCCTGGCTCTGGCTAGCCTCCATCAACACTTTTTCTGCCTCTGCAGCTAACTACTGAGCCTGCTGCACCTAAAGAGCGCCTCCACAGGCTATATACTGACGCCGCTGGTCTTGCTTTTGTCGTTGGCGCTGATTTTCTACACGTAGCTTCCTATTCTCCTCTGCGAGTATCGTTGCTGATTGCATTGCAAGCTGAGCGCTTTTAACGAGCTGGCGTATCGTAACGCTTGTTGGGCTCTCTGGCTGGTGGCGCAGTCGCTTTTGGAGATAGCGTACCTGCTGCTGAAGCTCTGCTACTGTATGTGGTGTCTCCGTCTGTGATGCTGCCTGCGCTGCGTCTTTATTATTTGTGGTTGTGTGTGGTGGAGACGGTGTTCTGGCTACTGTGAGCGACGATAGAACGCGATCTGGATAAGGAGGGACAAGGCCTGTCGCTTGGAAACCTGCCTGGATATTCTGCTGCGTGAAAACTGTCGGCCGGATCCGCATGTAGGCTGTAAGGAAGTCTATCTTGTCAACGTGGTAGACGCCTTGGCGGGCGGGCTCTTCAATCTCACGTCCGTACGCGCGCTTAAGCGGTGAGAAGCAGTTTACATCAAGCGGCTGAAGGAGATGCGACGTGTGAGGCGGCATGCAGAGAGTAATGATCTTATTCTCCGCGCAGTACTGGTCGAACTCTGGCGTAGCGTGGCTGCTGTGGCCGTCTAGGATAAGAAGCCGATAGACTCCGGCTGTACGAGCCGCTGTATGCTGGTTGAAATGCTTTATCCACTCTACGCCAAGCTCACCTGTTGTCCATCCATTGCCTGAGACGCCGATAGCCCAGTCTGGTGGGAGATTGCGGTACCAGCTGCTCTGGTGGGCCTTGCCAGACAGTATCATAAACGGTGGTAGACACCAGCCAGACGCGTTAATGTATTCGATCACTGTAATTCACTCACGATTGCCTGGCTATATAATGACTGCTCTACCAACTCTATCAGAGCTGCTGACTACTTTAGACGTGCTAGCAACGCCCATTGCAAATCCAGTCTCATCAAAGTTGTAGATGTCTTGGTCTAGGACTCCATACGTCTGGCGCGTCTCCTCTATTAGCTTAAACCATGCTGTAACTGCAATAGGATCCTCAGAGAGAGCGCGCTGGCTATTAAACTTCCTAGTCCACTTTTTCTGAAGCTCTGGCTGGCTCTGGATAAAGCGCGACACCCAGCATTTACCAACAGGTTGTGGAGGTGGATCTTAGCCACGCGCAGCGAGTAGAGCATCTGCCATCCGTCGTACGTCAACGATATGGGGCGGAAATCCTCGTCGATCAAGGTCTAGAATCCACTGTACGAGAGACTGCTCTTCAATAGGCGATAGTCTACGCTTAGCAGATACTATCTCTGATCGTGGCTGGACACCATAGAGACGCGTTCGAAGAGTCGATTCTGGCACATCATAGGCTTTCACAAGAGCGCGGAGATATTATTTCCTGTTATTATGATAGGATGCGATAGTAAGGCTTATTCTACCTTCACGAGAAGTCTGGATAGAGCGTTGTTGTCGCGGCATGGTGGTGGTTGTGTAGAGTGTCGCGTCAAGTTTGGTGGGGTGCGCAGCTTACTGTAGCTAAGCTGGACACCTAAAATCCCACCAAAAATCAATAACGGCAAAGGTCGTAATCTCCACAACCACTATATAGAAATTAGTAGGAGTTATCTGTTAGAAAGCAGAGTTCTCAAAGAAGGTATCCTAGAGATTTAAAGGATATTTTAGCCTAAGAAGTATACAGTCCGGCAGTTTCGCCGATGAAAACGATAATCGCCAAAAGCGTTCCAGCGAATCGGATCTCTCTAGCGTCTCTTGGCATGCAGGCTGCGCGCAGTAGCGTGCTCAGATGTTGCTGTATGCTATCGTAACGAATCGACGCTATACCTGTAGCAGCTCACCTGCTAAGAATAGCCGTGGCGCGTGCCGGTGGCTTTCAAGAAGTCTCTATGGCCAGATGCTCAGCCTCACTGCTGCAGCGCGACCTTGGCCACCAACGCCGTTTACGCTGTCTGGAGATGCCTCTGATCGATGCAGTGCAGACGTTCATGAGGCGAACCTGCGTCATTTAGTGATTAGTGCAATTATTTCGCCGCTAGAGCACTGGCAAGCTCGCACGGTACGGCGCGCTTAGGTTCATCTTTTCCGTCCTGTGTTGGTATAGGCTAGGCAACATCAACGCGCTTCGGATCTTTGCTACCCTGTTAAGCTCGCAACACTAAAGACGCGTTTATCATGGCCGAAGCTATTCTGCAGCCTTGTGGCTGGCGTTCTACATGCGTATGAAGCCACAACTACCCCTCCCAAGGCCTCGTGCGATGCCATCGCCATCCCGAGAAAACCACACAGCGCGCTCGACTCAGCTTGTGCATTTGAGAAGGCTGTTCTATCACCAAGACATCTAGAGCTGCACGGCTATCCATTCCCCTCCTTTTACCCCGACCTCTACAGCGCACGGTACGGCCACCACGCCCTCGTCCTACTAGGCTGCCACATCAAACCTCTCGCGTCTCGTTCACACTGCGTGCCCACCACACACCCATACGAGTCGATGCGTCTTCTAAGGTACGAAGACGATGACCGCCTTACCATCACCAGTTTCGACGATAACACGATACCCCAATATGCGATACTTTCACATACCTGGGGAGCAGATGCAGAGGAGGTGACTTTTGCGGATCTTGCAGAAGGCGGCGGCATGCACAAGCCTGGCTACAAGAAGATTCGCTTCTGTGGGGAGCAAGCACAGCAAGATGGACTGCAGTACTTCTGGGTCGATACATGCTGCATCGACAAGTTGGATAAGGCTGAGCTCTCTTCGGCTATCCAGCCCATGTTCCGCTGGTACCAAAATGCAACCAAGTGCTATGTATATCTATCAGACGTATCAGCAGAACAGACAAAAGCTGGCAGTTTGTCCACCAAGTTCACTTGGGAGCCAGCCTTTAGGTCAAGTCGATGGTTCACGCGTGGCTGGACACTCCAAGAGCTTCCTTGCCCCTAGCACAGTCGAGTTCTTCTCTCAAGAGTGGAAAAAGCTTGGTGATAAGACATCGCTAAAGTCAGTAATTAGAAAGATCACTGGTATCCCCCACGAAGCGCTCGACGGAGCTCCTCTTTCCCAATTCAGCATTGACGAGCGGCTGCGCTGGAAAGGCGACAGGCAGACCAAACGCGAAGAAGACGCATGGTACTCATTGTTAGGCATTTTTGATGTTGAGATAGCGCCAGCTTACAGCGAAGGCGCAGCTAACGCATTCAAACGTCTAAAGGACGAGATTAATAAGCTCCAGACATGCATTCAAGACATACGCTACACAGATCCGTGTGATGACAAGAAGCGCATTGAGGACACAAAGGGCGGACTGCTAGCAGACTCCTACCGCTGGATTCTCGACAACACCACTTTCCAGCAATGGCAGCAGGAGCCGAACAGCCGACTGCTATGGGTAAAAGGCGATCCCGGCAAAGGCAAGACGATGCTGCTCTGCGGCATCATCAACGAGCTGCAGGGTTCGATGCCGCAAAGTGCCCTACTGTTATACTTCTTTTGCCAAGCGACCGACGCGCGCATTAACAGCGCCACGGCCGTGCTTCGAGGGCTATTGCACATGCTTCTAACTCAGCAACCATCGCTTGCATCGCATGTCCGCAAGAAGTACGACCAGGCCGGCAAAGCCATCTTTGAAGACGTGAATGCCTGGGTTGTCTTAGTAGAGATCTTCGAGGCCGTGCTCCACGATCCAGGCCTAAGGATGACATACCTAATCATTGACGCGCTAGATGAATGCGTCACTGATCTACTAAAGCTGCTAGAGTTTGTCGCAAAGCAGTCATCTGCGTCCTCTCGCGTCAAGTGGATTGTTTCTAGCCGTAATTGGCCAGACATTGAAGCACAGCTGGAGCGGGCAGGACACAAACTAAAGCTGAGCCTTGAGCTAAACGCGCAGTCGGTTGCGGCTGCCGTTGACGTCTTCATACAACGAAAGGTGGATCAGCTAGCGCAGGAAAAGCGATACAAGACAGAAGTTCGACACGCCGTGCTCCAACACCTAAGATCGAACGCTCACGATACCTTCCTCTGGGTAGCGTTAGTATGCCAGGACCTTAAAACGACGCCAAAGTGGAACGTGCTAAAGAAGCTAGCCCTATTCCCGCCTGGGCTAGACTCTTTGTACAAGCGGATGCTACAGCAGATAAGTGAGTCTGACAGCGCTGAGATCTGCCTGCAGGTGTTGGCTTCGACTGCGATCCTATATCAACCTGTTTTGGTCCCTGAACTCGTTGCGCTCGTGGAGCAGCTTAAGGACTTGGACGACCTGGAGTCGGTACGGGAGGTCATTGGCTTCTGTGGGTCGTTTCTCACTTTGCGGGAAGACACTGTCTACTTTATGCATCAGTCGGCAAAAGACTTCCTCTTTGAAAAGGCTTATGATGAAGCCTTTCCAGACAGAAGCGAAACTGTTCACCGGACGGTCCTCTTAAGGTCGCTGGCGATTCTATCTAGGACATTGCACAGAGATATGTACAGCTTAGAGGCGCCGGGATATCCTATTGAGAACGTTAAACCACCCAAGGTAGACCCGTTAGTAGTGTCACGGTACCCGTGCATCTACTGGATCGACCATCTGTGCGACTCAAAGCTCGCGTCTTTAAAAAATAGGGTGGATGACGTGCAAGTTCTAAGCGCAGTCGAAAAGTTTCTTAGAGAGAAGTATCTCTACTGGCTAGAGGGACTTAGTTTGTGTAAGAGCACAGAGAAAGGCGTCCTCTCGATAGAGAAGTTGTGGTCACTAGTACAGGTGCGTCGCACAAGATGTATATGCCTTTAGTTTAGCCTTAATGCTAACGCTAACAGGAGATATGTGAACAAGAGAGACCTGCTCAGCTTGTGCAAGACGCACGGCGGTTTATCATGTACCACAAAGGGGCAATTGAGGGCTACCCTCTTCAGACCTATGCGTCCGCACTTATCTTCAGCCCTACAGGTAGTCTAATCAGACAATTATTCCAGCATGAAGAGCCAGAAGCAATCAGTATCAGGCCAACTCTAAGCGAGGAGTGGAGCGCGTGTCTACAGACGCTCGAGGGCCATAGCGATTGGGTCAGCTCAGTGGCCTTCTCGCACGACTCGACGCGGCTGGCGTCGGCGTCCTACGACTGGACCGTCAAGATCTGGGATGCCAGTAGCGGCGCGTGTCTGCAGACGCTCGAGGGCCATAGCCGTGAGGTCTTCTCAGTGGCCTTCTCGCACGACTCGACGCGGCTGGCGTCGGCGTCCGGCGACAGAACCGTCAAGATCTGGGATGCGAGTAGCGGCGCCTGTCTACAGACGCTCAAGGGCCATAGCCGTGATGTCTTCTCAGTGGCCTTCTCACACGACTCGACGCGGCTAGCGTCGGCGTCCGACGACAGCACTGTCAAGATCTGGGATGCGAGCAGCGGCGCGTGTCTACAGACGCTCGAGGGCCATAGCGGTTGGGTCAGCTCAGTGGCCTTCTCGCACGACTCGACGCGGCTGGCGTCGGCGTCCTACGACTGGACCGTCAAGATCTGGGATGCGAGCAGCGGCGCGTGTCTGCAGACGCTCGACGTTCGCAAACCCCTCCGCAGTTTATCCTTTGATCCTACTAGCTCTTACCTCTATACCGAAATAGGCACTATTGATATTCAGAGCTTAGAGTCTTCTATCAGCACGGATATCGCAGAACCTGCGCGCCCCTTGTACGTAGGCACTGGCTTTAGCTCAGACGGTATATGGATTCAACATACTGGCAATAACATGCTATGGGTACCGTCAGAGTATCGACCATCGCACTCGTCTGTGAGTGGGATTAAGGTTGGTGTAGGTGTCGGGTCTGAAGAGTGTGGATTTGTAGTATAGACCTTTAAATTAGGTTGGTTGTATGTGTTTGCCGCATTAACGCAAAGGCCTGTTCTACTTTTCTTAATCTCTTTTTCTTTAATTCACTTTACGATAGAGGAACGGGGATGCACACGAATATATAGTCTTTGTATTAGCGCCTAGAAGCTTCTAGAGCTGTTAGAGAGAGGGTAACTGTTGTTATGTTACGTCACTAGATGAATCCAGGATAGTTCTTGCTATTTCTTAGCTTCTTCCACTAGAGAAGTCACGGGTGACTATGGATGGACAATAGGGCCTTAGGGCATGTAACTAGGTACAATGCAAGTAGATTAAGCATGTTGGCTTGTACGCTTCTAGAAGTTGGTAGCATGCGCCACAGCTAACTTTAGCACCTAAGTGCTATAGGCATAGCGCCGAATTCGTTATGAGATAGCATACGACGACATCTGAGCACGCTACTGCACGCCCAGTGCCGCTAACAGTGCACATCATGTAGGACGAGTTTTGACGATCTTGCTGTCTGCGCGGAGAAACTGCCGGAACGTACCTATAGTACTTTAAGTTGACCTTGCGTGGCGGTAGTCTTAATCTTTGCTCTTTCGGCTTTCTCTCTGACCCACCGAGTTTTTCGCAAATATGTACTATCGCAAACAGACAAGGGCATGTTAGAGGAGAGTCTAGTGACAACGTTAATAGAGGGAGCGACAGCACGGTTGACGACACGTTTTTTGGCGTCGGAGATTGACTTGCTAAGAGAGTAAGGCGTGTAGAATAGACATGTGTTGTATTTATTTGTATTCGAGAACGCTTAGGGAAATCCGAGGGTCCGGAAGAGAAAGTGTCCCGTTACACCGTGCGTCCCGGCACGCTTGGATTGACGTTAGAGAATTTCTTTTCAATTAGATAGCCTAGTCCTTGTACCTATAATAAAAGCACAATAGATTTTCAGCAACTTCTCTTAGGTAGTTGTGGAGATTGCGACCTCTGCAGTTATTGATTTTTGGTGGGATTTTGGGTGTCCAGCTTACTTGTGGAACACGTTATGTTTTTCTTTTTGAATTAAGTAAGTCAGTAGGTAATTCCATGTACAAGACTTGATACAAGGGTTGGTATTTATTTATTTATTGACTCCTACTCGGTTTCAGCCGCGTTTTCTCCGCAGCTATGCCCGGCATGGCTAGCGTAGCCAACAGCCGACGCCGCGCAGACGTTAATCCGCGTTGCCCCACGTCACTCCCCTATGGGAGCCAGCTGTTCCTAGAGGCCTGCCGTTTCCCCTCCACCACTATCTACAATCTGGTTGCCACCTTATCTAGATAATGGCTCTACTAACAGTATACTGTGCTTATAGGCTCGTAGAGACGTGCTGCCTCATGTTTGTAGCCGCGATATCTACAGTCTCCCCCCAGCGCTCGGCTGTCGTCTACGCGTCTTCGATCCCAACATGCCCAAGAATCTGCGCTTGTTCTATAAACTGGATGGCTTTAGTGGCTAACTGTGGCTTACTTAGGATGGCCCGGAGGTTGTGTCGTCCACGGAGGTTGCCGAATACCTGGTTCCGGAGGTCCTTGAGCGTCCTGCAATGTAGCAGGATGTGGGCGACAGTCTGTCGTCTCTCCCCGCACTGGCAGCGGGAGCTGGTAACCCCTGGCACTCTTTGGGTGAAGAGAAAGTCGCGCAGGCCTATCTTCTCAGTACCTAGCTGCACTAGTAGCGCACTCTGTCGTTTAGTAAGGCCCACATGTGTCTGAAGTACTTTCTTAGTAGGCCACGGTGTGTGTTTGTAGGTTGCTCGACCTTTCGCCTCTGCTCGCCACTTGGCTGCCCACGCTCGCTCTGTTTGATTCCTGCACCAGCGTTTGACGGTCGATCTGATTGGATAGAGCCTGGGCGGTGCGTCTGCTGGCGGGTGTCTGCGCCCGTCCTCTCTCCATCCTGTGGCCTCTTTGGCGGCCCTGTCAACAGCTTCGTTTCCTGGGATGCCGGTGTGGGCTGGGATCCACCTTATTGTCACTGGCCGGTCCATGTCCTGGAGCGTCTTGACCTGTTCTGCAATGTCTGCGAGAATGTATGCTCCTGATCGGCCTTCAGCCTTGGCTACTGACCATATGGCTGCCTGGTTGTCTGTGTAGATGGCTACCTTCCGCCTCTCACCTCCTCGCTCTGCGTACTCTTATGCTATTTGCAGTGCGAAGCTGATGCAGGTTGGTATTTGTTGCATTAGCACTAATGTAATCTATCACTGAGACGGCTGTATTACTTAACCGAAATATATGTACAACTCTCTTACCCTCCTCGGCCCCGAACATATACATTTCCGTATCGTTAAATCAAAAGAATAATAACGTAAAGCACCACCGAGCCGGACACACCACCGAGCCGGACACTTTTTCTTGGCATCGCGAACATCACTTGCAAAGTAACATGTCCCAACTACGTAAAGATACATTAACTCAGAGAGAAGGCAAAATTACTCTTGCTATTCAGGCCTATCGTACGGGCCAGTTTAAGAGCATTCGACGCGCTGCTGCTGTCTACAACGTTCCTTTTCAGCGGCTTTCTGATCGGCTTAACAAAATCACTTTTCGACCCCAGATATCTCCAAACTGCCGCAAACTAACTATAATTGAAGAGCAAACAATTGTACGATATATTCTTGATCTAGACTCACGAGGATTTGCTCCCCGACTGTGTGAGGTAGCGGATATGGCAGAGAAACTACTGCGCGTACGAGATGGCCAACCTTTAGGCAAGAACTGGGCAGAGCGATTTGTATCGCGTTCGGACGAGCTTAAAACAGCTTTCAATCGAGCAAAGGACCGCCAGAGAATACAGCAGGAAGATCCAGAGGTTATTAACGCGTGGTTTGAGCTTGTACGAGAGACAATTGAGAAGTATGGAGTACATTCTGACGACATCCATAACTTTGACGAGACTGGCTTTCAGATGGGCGTGATTGGCTCAATGAAGGTAGTTACAGGCGCAGAGCGTCGTACGAGGCCTACTTTGACGCAGCCAGGCAATCGTGAGTGGGTTACAGTTATTCAGAGCATCTGCGCTGCGGGGTATGCTACTCCGCCATTCATTATCTACAAGGGACGCGTCCATATCTCTGCTTGGTACGAAGAAGTAGATATACCGTACGATTGGAAGCTCTCAGTATCACAGAACGGCTGGACAAATAACGCGCTTGGTCTTGAGTGGTTAAAGCACTTTGACGAGCATACAAAGACGCGTCAGGTGGGGTCGTACAGGCTACTTATTCTTGACGGCCATGAGAGCCACCTAAACCAAGAATTTAAGGACTACTGTCTTGAACAGAAGATTCTTACTCTTTGTATGCCTGCTCATTCATCGCATATACTTCAGCCGCTTGACGTTGTCTGCTTTTCGCCTCTTAAGCAGAAGTACTCCCAACGCGTACGAGACTTGGCACGCCACCACGTCTGGCATATTGATAAAGAACGCTTCCTGCCAGCCTTTCGAGACGCGTTTCGCGACGTATTTACGTTCGATAACTGCAAAAAAGCCTTTAAGGCAGCAGGGCTAGTTCCTATTAACGCGCAGAGAGTCATTGATCGTCTTGACGTACGCCTTTGTACCCCACCACAAGAAGCTCAGCTAGAAACACCCTGGGAGTCTAAAACCCCTAGCAATTCGTACGAATTTGGATCACAGTCGAAGCTTGTAAGAGATTCTTTTGTACGATCACCAACTGCTGCACAAGAAGGCTTCTCAAAGCTTATTGAAGGAGCTGAGGAGATGCTACATGAGAATGTGCTTATGAAGGCCCGCATACGAGAGCTTGAAGAGCAATTAGCTGAGGTAACAAAGCGCCGAGGGCGTAAAAGAAAGCGAATTCAGACAGGCGGGACACTAGACTTTGGTGCAGGAGCATCGCAGGCAGCTGAAAATGCTGCTACTGGTCGTACGGCATCAAAGAAGGCGCGTGGTGGGGGTAGTCAAGAAAAGGCTCTACCAGGTCAACGGCACTGTGGAACCTGTGGGAGAGTGGGCCATAACGCCCGTACGTGCCAAAAAGATGTAGAAGAAGATTCTCTATCAGATACAAGTGAGTTGTATAACGCATCTATAGCTAGTGTAGAGTAATTCGAGTTTTCGTACATGAAGTTCGTGATGCCAAGAAAAAGTGTCCGGCTCGGTGGTGTGTCCGGCTCGGTGGTGCTTTACGTTAGTATTAGTTTTAAAAAAAAATCGCTAATATGTAAAAATCGTTCGGGTATGTTTGTGTAAAACGCAAATCAAAATCGAGATATTCATCGCTTCATCTTCGTCTTTTTCTCCCCAAACCCCACTTCCCCTTGTTCCCCAATCTTTCAATACTTCTAATACCTCAACTTGCCCAATAGGCTAAAGCAATATGCACACTCCCTCTCACTCTTCATCTGTATCATAAAGACACGTGCGCGCGCACCCAGCACGCCGCCCGTCTTGCTGACGCCGCCAATTTGTCCGGCTTCGTCGACATTGTCTTCCCACACGCTGACTGCTATGCCGCTACGGGCCACGCGCTCAAAGCATGTCTCAGACAACTGCACATCAAGAAGGAGCTCGCCGTGTTTCTTACCCGTCAGCACAATGCGTCGTTCCTGACGGTGGTCTCGTGTACCAGGGGCGCGTTGTCGAGAGTTGGTGGGCGACGAGGGCATGCTGGGGTTAGGCGAGGGCAGCATGATGGTTAGCCTGGCGCTGCCCATGTCGCGCCATTTCTTGAGTGACTCGCGCTCGTAAAACCTGCACTTTGTGTTTGTGATGCCGGGTGGCGCACCGGGTGCTCGAGTGAGATCACCGGTGGGGGTTGAGGCGCCTGAACCTGGTCGAGAGTTGGAGTTGCTGTCAAAGGATGAGCCGGTGCTGCGTGATCCCAGAGTCGAGTTGCGACTGCTGAAAACGCCATTCTTGCCGAACGAAAATCGGCCCAGTGCCGAGCGAAGGGCGCTGTTCATGGTCCCAACGGAAGATTCAGTGGCAGCGGAGATGGAAGCGGCGCGTGTGCTTGACTTTCGGTAGCTACTTCTCCTACCCAGTGTGCCTCCGATCCATCCAGAAGGAGTCTCGCTGCTTGTCCTAGCTGCGTTCTGGCGGTCCATTGCTTCGGCCCAGCTTGATTGTCCATAGGGGCCGCGTGCGTTCTGCAGCGCAATGTACGTGGGGTTGTTAATACGCGCTTGGTTAATCATGGAGTACAACTGAGTGCATTCAGTCGCATTGCGACTCCTCAACATGATATTATTTCCAGGTTTGAGACGCGACTCACCAGTAGGTGGGGAGCGAATGGAGATATCAATAGCCGTTGACTTGCGCAACGGCACCAAAGGGGTAAGCTCAACCGCAATAAGGGGAGCACCTCCCTCGGGAGTGATGATCTCGTCGCCGTCGGCAAGGAAAGGTTTAGAATGATTGCTTGAGATTTCGAAGACCTCAATCTTTCCTGGTGTGACGACAATACTACATTCGTCGGGGTGCAGGCTGTCCCATTTATCCTGGTCAGACCAAGCAAACAGGGACGCTATCGTTCGTGAGGCCTTTCCGGAATTTTGCGGAACGGTCCGGTAAGGCGAGTTTGATGCGGATTGAGAGGGTGTAATGGTGCCATTGGGGAGAGTGTAGATTGAAGGTTGAGGCGACACCTTGGGGAAATTCTTCGTTTCCTCTTCCGTTTTCTCAGCCGTAGTCGGGCGACTGGGCTCGCGAACCGCAGTTTGTGGGCGCGAAGTGTATCCGCGGGGTCCGATGTATCCGATTGGCATCAGTGGCATGGGTACATCATCATCTAGCTCGTCCTCAGATGACTCAGATGTTGCGCTCTCCTCCTGTTCTTCGTCTGCTTCTTCTTCGGATTCAGAGTCTTCCTCGCTTTCACTCGACTCTTCCGTGCACGTGGATGGCTCATACTCGTGCTTCAGGGGTGAAGATGAACGGCGCTTGCCTCTGAAGCCAGGTAGTGTTGGTAGAAGTACGGGAGTCTTGGAGCCCTTTAGTGTTTCAGGGCTTGCCGGGCTGGGGGAACGATGCGGTGGAGTTGGTGGGGGTGGCACATCAGCCGGAACCTCTGGCTCTTGAATATCCTCAACCGTGATGCTATGCTTCTTCTGGTGCATCTTAGGAGGCGCCGAGGATACTTCACGAACATTGTCGGATTTTACACGTGAATCCTCAGAAGGTGTGGAAGGACGGCTCGACTTTCTTTGTCTGGGAATGCTGGGAAGCTCCAAGGAAGGCACAGATGAAACCCTTCTATGTGCTTGTGGACGTTGAGGTGAAGGCGGGGAGCCAGGAGGAGAAAGCTCCGACTCCGTGATTGTACGCTTGTCTCCTTCAGAAGAGTCCGAGTCCGAGTCATCAACCTCAGAGGTTGGCATCCAGACACTGAAGCCCTTGCTTGACTGCGAAAGCGCCGATGGCGCAGACGGAAGCGACTGGGGTCGTCGCTTCGTAGACTTTCTACGGGACTTGTGGAGTTCCTCGGCTGGTTTAACATCCTCTGGTTCAGTGGGATCATCCAGTGTGATTTGGCGGGATGGACGTCCAGAGTGTGGAGATGAGGGGTTTTTGGAAAGCCTCTTTGCTCTTGTTCGTTTGAGGCTTAACGGAGAACCAGTGTTGGCCATACGCACTGCTTCGTCGAGGCCGCGAGGTGTCCGGTCAGCATCATCGTGGGGCTGATCTGTCGGGAACATTTGTTCAACCGGAGTACGCGGCTCTGCTTGGGCGACGTCTTTGGCGTCGTAAAGATTGCTGAAGGAGGCATCGCCGCTCGGAGGCGTGATGGGCGACACTGTCCGTGACTGGTTTCGCTTATGTGGGGTATCGTAGTGCCATACTTTTGATACTTCGGTGTGTCGTTCGCCGATAGGAATATCAATCTCATGTGGGCTGGGGGTTCGGCTCTTGTCTAGTGCGGTTGAGCCTGTTGCATGAGATGGAGAAGAAGAACCATGGCTGCTTGTTCGCTGTGCTTGATTGGTTGCGGCTTGGATTTTCCTAACTTCGGACAATTCAGGAGGGATGGGATTGAGTCCAAACATCTGTACCCACTCGAAGCCAGCCTGTTCGTCGTCAGAAATTAGAGACATGACCTCGCTCCATTCGGAACCATCTGCCTGGGTTCCGCGGATCATGACAATAATCTCGCCCTTGGCATCGCCATTGCGAGCCGATGCGTTACTCAGCTGGACCGGCGGCAGGAGTAACCATCGTCCCGTGGAATCGACTTCACAAATCAGAATATCACCTCCAGCACCCTGACCTGGAGCATTGTCGCGGAGTAAAATCTCAACGCGACAACTCATTTCTTGACCACTGGAATGGTAGAGATGCAAATCAAAGTGGTCCCTAGCTCGCACACATCGCGACGGATCAACTCGCACACCCGCAAGAGGAGCGAGACTGCGAGGATCACGGGCACGGGTGGGGTCAATGTCGGCTGCTGCTTCGTCTTCGAGGCGGGCCTGCTCATCGTTGGATCGCTTTCTGGCGGCGATGACCAAATCTTGGAAGATGCTTGACACCTTCTCTATGCGCTCGGATGGCTTCACGTGGTTGATGCCCTACAATAAGTCAGTATATGAGAAGGCTATGTTTGAAGAATGTGACAAACCTTCAAGCTCTTTGAGAGATACTTGAGTCGCACCAGTGGGCGCTTGAGCATATAGGCAACATCAACACGCTCGCCGTCACTGTTGACGACGTATCCCTCTGCATTACGTGGCATGCCTTCATCCCACGGTGCGCCATCGTCTGGCCCATTGACAACCTTGGCGGGCTTAAAGGGATCTTCGTCTGCGGGTGCGAGGCTGATTACCACATCCTGGAAGCCAAGACGCCAGACGGAAATGTAGTCGGAGTAGACTCGCTGTGCGCTCTGTGCCCACGTAATCAGTTCATCAGAGTCGTCCTTGGGGACGCGCTTGTGCAAGGTCTTGAGTCGCTCTAGACAGACACCCATGTCGACAATGGGCTTTGTGATTTCACTTGGATCTGCTGATTTAGATGAGCGAGAGAACAAACCAGCAGCAATGGCGGCCTCTGATTTGTTCAAGACACAGCTGAGAAGAACGGGAATGACGCCGTCGACAAGAGTGCGAAGCTCTCGCATATATTTGGCCTCGTCAGAGGAGAGCTCTTGCATGATGTCTTCAATGGTGGCAGTGGCTAGGCGGCTCCTATTGGTACGAATGCTGCGAGCCGAAACGATGCTCTTAGAGCCTGCTGCTTTGGGCATAGAGAGAACCGACATGAGGTCCTCATGTCTGGCAAGCTTCCTCCGGCGAGTGCTCTGGCGACTGATGATTGTCGAGGTTTCGGGGTTCAGAAGCGAGCCGACTTCAGACGAAGGCGCTCGAGTCCGGGTTCGCTCAGAGAAAGCACTCACTGTGTCTGAGGCACCAACGCCTGATGATCGTGTTGATTGAGAGGCAATTGTAGAAAGGCGCTTGCCAGTGGATGGAAACATGCGCGGGCCCAATATCTGGCGCGGTCGCAGTGGCTGCGGCATTAGATCGACCATGTGATCATCAGCAGCTTCAGAGGGTGCAGCTTCTTTTGCCTCTTGGTCTCGAGCGTCTTCCTTGGGCATGTCGTCTATAGAAGTAGATTCGCGAAGGGGAGACGACATGGATCGACCCTTCGTTGGGGAGTACTGGCTGCGCCTTGCACCACGGCGCTTCAGACTTGGCGTTGATGCAAAAGACACTTCGCTATCTTTGTCTTGGACAGTTGTTTCGCTCATGGCATCCGAGGCGATGGTGGATGGTGCCTCCTCGAGCTCTTGTGTATTGATGATCATCTCGCGGCTGGATTGCCTGCGTCGTTGCTTGCTGCTGCTGGCGCTGCCGCTTCCACTGCTGCGACGGCGGTTCTTGTCGACGGATTTGGGCTTTGTCCTCTCAGTGAATGCACTAACTTCTGATTTCTCAGCCGGGTAGGGCAGATCGAGGGATGACACAGAGTCCTTGGATCCTCTCCTCTTCTGCGACTCTTTTGCGGGCTCATCTTGTGTCGCCTCCGTCGACACAGTGACCTCTGACCTGCCGGCTGCGGCAGGGAGATCTGGGGACGAAGCAGATCCCCTGGATCTACGTCTACGTCGCGAGCGTGAACTTTTGACGGGTGTTTCCTCCGTCACGTCGGTTGACAGGGTTACCTCTGATGTTCCCAGGTTTGAAGGTAGCTCTGAGCTTGATGCAGAATCCTTGGATCTTCTTCGCCTGGGGCGAGATTTGGGGTTCACGAGGGGGTCAGGTGTGCTGCTGAGCCAAGCTTCTAGGCGGCTTCCCACGGGCCTGGTGGGAGGTGTCTCTGACGCTGCTGTGATTGTCAATGGCGTAGCGGCCTCCTCCTCGGTCCTTGGGTACGACCTGCGACTCTTCCTTCGTGAGGGCTTCTGGGGGTTCCTGAGAGCTTCATCAGCTGTACGGTCGCCTTGGCTCCGCGGGCGGCGCCGTCGTCTTCGCTCTCTGAGTTCGTCATTCCGCGGCGAAGTAATTCTGCTCTCTCGTGGGAATGAAACGGCACTCTCCTCGTACTCGACTGTGACGACTAGATTGGGGTCCTCGCTCAGTGCTGTGTCGGATTTGTGGGCAAGCCTCTGTGGGTATTTTGCAAGGTCATCTGCTGACATGGATCCCCGTGGTGAAGTGCGCGCACGCCGTCTACTAGGTCGCACCCTCACCAGCTCGGTCTTTTCTTTCTCTGGCTTCGGAGACGTTGATTTAGGTCGCGGCCCATCGCTCTTTGCACCCTTGTCACTCTTTGCGCTCTTCCCGCTTCCTCCACCGCTGCTTGTTGGTCGTTGGTCGCTGCCAGAGCTGGGGGGCTTTGAGGGTCTGCGTTGCTTGGGTGGAGGCTTGATCTGTCCGGTGCTTTTCCCAATGTACTCGGCGAAGGGGAGAAGAGGGCTCTGCTGGAGGGTTACAGGCGCAAGGGGTTTGAGTTCAGGACTGGCGGGCTTCTTGGGAATGATTTTCGAGGGGCGGACCCAGGCATTGGGGATGGTCTTTGGCTGGGGGCGGCCGGCGGCGTCCTTGGGGGGCGGCTGTTTGCTGCGCCAGTGTGAGTCGCTGATGACGCGCTTCTTAGGCGCAGTTGCCGTAAGGACATCTTCGTCGAGCTCGTTGTGGGGGATGGGTGTCTTCTTTCCGCTGCCGGGGCGCTCTGGACTGGCACCGACAGACTTGCCCCGTTCGTGCGCAGGCTTCCAGTTTGGCTTGTCGTCAAAGGCCTTTGCTTTGGGCGTCGTGGTGGGCGTAGTGGGCGTAGCGGGCGTAGCGGGCGTGACGGGGGCAGCAGGGGCAGCGGGAGTGGGTGAAGAGGCAGCGCTTGCATCTTCAGTGGTTGTCGTGACCGCAGCTGGTGTTGCAGGAGCTGCAGGAGCTGCAGGAGCTGGTGTTGCGGCGGCGCCCTCTGGCTCGATGTTCTGCTGCCAGCGCTTTATCTTGTCGCGCACGTTGGCGGGCTTGTTGATTCCAATTGCCTTTGCAAAGTCCTTGCCATCCATGCCGGTCTGTTTGTCCGTCGCGCCCATCTTCTTGCCTGGCGGGCCATTTCTCTTCTGTCCAGTCGGGTCTTGGGGGTCACTGGGCCGGGGGGAAGCGGGCATCGAGTCCCGCAATCATTGGAGCAAGCAGTGGGGCGTCGCGGGGGACGGTGATGACGAGGGGCGGTGGAAGCGGGTGTTTTGGTGTTGTTGTGTTTTTGAGCTTGGGATGCGTGTGGGTGGTGGGCGTTTCCAGAGCTACGCAGGTGCCCGCAGCAGGCCGTGACGGCGAGGGCAGAGTGTTTGCGTGTATCACGGGCCAGCGAGTGTATGGGGCAGGTGAGGTGAAGGCCGCGGCGCCATACATACACACAGTAGTTATGGGAGGGAAAGGGCTGGCAGTAGCGCAGTGGGAGCGAGACAGGCCGCAAGCCGGTGTGATGATGCTGGATGACCCAATAGGTGCGGATAGCGCCCAAGGCCGGCCTGGCGTAGTGCATGCATGGCACGTCCCCCAGGCCGACTCGACTGCGACGACCAAAGACGCGATAAGAGCCGATCGGTGGTGGTGGGCGATCGGCGAGCACGCTGCCTTGCTTAGTACTCGCATACTTGGATATGCTCCGATGCATCCGCCCGCCCTCGAGGCTGGGCGGAGACTCTTTCTTTTGCTTGTATTCGCTTGATACTTACACATGTACCTCCCTCTGTACGGACAGAGAGGCGACGGACACGCTCCAGCCCCGCCGACCCACGTCCAGTCTCCAGGGTCAAAAGACACGCATCCATGCCAAGCGGGCAGACAGCTGCCATTCCAAGTTTACATACGTGTCGTCGGCGAATTGCATGCATCGACGGCCTCTTTGCTGCCAACATTGTGCCTGCCCACTCCCATGTACATCATTGTGCATCCACATGAATAGCCTTCTATTTTCATATCACCACCGGAATGTGCACACTACCGCTACATCTGCATCTCCTCAAACGCCCCTTTGCCGTCTTCTAGTTCTTATCCAGCCGTTCATACTCCAAGCTCGCCAGCACAAACGCCCCACTGCCCAACACACTGTTATACAAAATCGGCCTGCCAACATAATACTAAAAGCGCACTATTCAGCATCTTCATCTTCAACATTTCTCCTTGCAAAGTTAATACATACCTCGTACGTAGCCGTCGAATTCAAACTGCACACACTCACCGTCCCATTCCATCCCAAAGTCCCATTCCCATTGCGTACCACAAAGCTGTCAGCAATGTACTCGTAAGCCCTACGCGCCACACGCGTATACACCACCGCATCCCCGCTCCGCCCCAACACCCCCAGCCTCACACTCTTAAACAGCGCATACACAAACATGCTACTCGCACTACTCTCAATATAATTCCCTTGCCGCCCCGGCTGATCCATTACCTGCCACCAACCTCCGGTCTCCCCGTCCGCCGCGCGTACCACCGCCGGCATGAGCTGCTGCAACTTGCCTTCGACATACGCTCTCGCTTCGAGAGCAGAAGCCGGGAGTAGTTCGACAAGGTCTACGAGCGCCATGCAGAACCATCCCAGACTGCGGCCCCAGACGTGCGGACTCGCACCTGAGATTTCATTCGCCCATACTGCCACGCGGCTGGCGTCGTACCCATGCACCAGCAGGCCCGTCTTGTTGTCGTAGCAGTGGCGCCACAGTAAGTCGAGCTGCTGCACAATGGCTTCCTGACAATCCCGTTTGTTACCCATGGTCTGGCTGTAAGCGGCCATGAAAGGGGCGAAGCTGTACATGCCGTCTAGATAACTCCAAAAGTGGTAGGTGTAGTACCATAGTCCTCCTTCTGCGGTTTTGGGCTGGAGATCGACGCTGCGTCGCAGTGCCGTAGCGGCGGTGTGGTATTTTTCTTTGTTTGTTTCTCGCCATGCTCGTAGTAGTCCATTTCCGTTGCTCAGCCGGTCGAGTGGGAAGGTGATATCTTTTGTGGCGTTGGATAGGACTGGGACTACAGAATCTACGCTCTTAAGCACATATGCATCGATTGCAGCCTTGGAGGCATGCTGCGAGTATTGTGTCACAAGTGCGTGAAATGCTTTCTGTACCAATCCTGCTTGAAGAAGTGCAGATGTATCTTGCTGGTTGCTCAGAATACCTTGATCGCGAGCCATGATGGATTGCGCCATTTGCAGGGAAAGTGCACGTGATGCATCTTGCGTGCTGCGAGACAGCGCTGCAGTGCAACTGAAAAGGCCAAAATAAGAAACAAGGCGTGCGCTCAACTGCATCGTGGCGAGGGAGATCTAGGCGGGCGTGGGGTGGAGGGACGTGGACCAAGAAGTCTGGTAGAAACAAGAAAAACAGCCTACCAAACAACGAAGAACTGGGCTGAGCGTTTTGTTGCATGGGATGATCTGACCTGCAAAAAGAAGCAATTTATGATCAGCCCATTTCTGCCAATGCTTTGACTCTAAAATCTCACCGACAATTTTATTACCTCGACGCACGCCCCAAAGATAGAACCATAATGGTAGCGTATATATGATGAATTCTATAGTTTACCCTTGTCCTTCTTCTACTCGTATTATAAAGATCAGTTCAAGTCCACTTGAAATAAATGGTGTAGTCGAAATCTAGGTTATTGCTAAATATGCCAACCTACCCATGCAAACATGCATTCATAACAATAATGGCCATGTCCCTGGCGTCCCCTCAACCCCCCACTCTCATCCTCGGAGGATCCTGCCACCACGACCGAACAATCATGCTCTTTTCCTAGTTTCGCTTTTTGCCCAGCTTCTCAACCAGCCTGGCTGCGTCGTTGACAGCCGCAAACGCGCTCCACGTGGCCATAACACTCTGGTACATGAGGTATCCGGGGATAACGATCCAAAAAGCGTTCATGAGGACAAAGTAGCCCCAGTAGTAAAACTGCTCCGGACGCGAGTAGGACAGATTGAGGATGTAGTGGTCGAACAGGGAGGTCGTGTAGTACAGGACGTCACCGTAAAACTGACCGAGCGAGACAATGAGCTGGGCCGGGTAGCGGAGCGGGTGGTCGATGGAGATGAGGTAGGCAGTCAGGAAGGAGCCCGGACCCCAAAATACCTACAGCAAGGGTCAGTCCGTGACACTACGCACGACGATCAACGCCTTAGTCTGGTAAATACATACAGCAGTGATTGTCTCCATGCAGAGCACAAAGGCGTCCTGGGTCAGGTAGCGGGAGTCGCTCAGTGCATACTCTTTCCACAGCTGGCCAAACAGGTCGTTCATGCCACCCATGTTGCGGAAGTTGTAGGCAAAGTAGCCTTCGAAGAACGAGTGGATGCACCCACACAGGGCGAACCACATGATAGTGGCCAGGTCCCCGGTGCTGGCATTGGGACGTGACCGCTTGACCATAACATACGTGACACCGAAGATGGCGACGCACCCGGCCGTGAACTTGAGGACCAGGTCAAAGGTGCCGCTTGTATTGGCCAGGTAGCCAACAATCTCCTTCTCAATGGGATAGTAAGGGTGCGCGCCCTTGGGCAGGGACGAGTTTGTGGTCTCCATGGCTGGACGATAAACAGAGGCCGTGTCTAAAAAAAGAGGGTAGAGAAAGCAACGAGCGGCGGAGAAGCCAGAGATGAGAGAGAAATAGAGAAGAAGAAAATAAGAGAGCAGTGGTCCAACGCCAACGAGCGGTCTAGCTTAACAATGAAAGCACAGCGTGTGTTGGGTGCCAGATTGCCAAAGAGCGTAAAAAGGGAAAATATTCTGGGACAGGGTCAGGGACTCGTGCCGTTGAGGGCAAAGATCGGCGCTACTGCTCGCGCCTTGCCCAGCCTACGCCAGGGGTCAGGGTCGACAACGCGATTCTTCTCCCTTTTCGTCCTGTTCCAGCATGCCGCAATCCCCTTGCTCGCCGCGAAAACATGTGACGTCTTTTCTGCCTGAGAAATCCTTTCGACGCGCTCTCATGGTGTTGCGGTAGCCGTGCAGTGCAGGGTCGTCTTTTTGGATGAGTGCACTGAATTGCGCCCCGTCTCACTCAGCCCAACACATCCTACCAAGGGCTCCTCGAACCTTCACTCCCATAATGCCAAGGCCACTGGGCGTCTTTCGGTGCATGCTCCAGCCGCCAGCACACATGCCATAGTGTGGAGAGGCATTCTGCCATCTCAGCGCATCGTCTTCGGAGCAGGAAAAAGAAGACAAGAAACAGCATGTTGCGCAGTTTGAATTGGGCAAGAATGGAGCAGCGAACAGTGTTGAGGCATTGATTCAGTGAGCCCGCGTCTTGGAACAAATGTTGACATGACTGACCAAGACGACCAAGTAAGTAGGCGCCCCTCGAGCCCACTTGCACCCTGGCTATCTGTGGCCCGAGCCGCTATCCCGGATCCGGCCAACCTCGGCTTCTACCCCAGCTTCATCCAGCCCTTACAACGTCACACTACAGCACTCAACCATTGCCAACCATCAACATGTCAGCCAGAGAATCATCAGCGCCAGCCAAATGGGAGCTCATCTCCAAGAAAAAGAAGGCTGAGCGAGATTCGTGCATACCAGCAGATTGGAGGCTGAGCACTCTACCCGGACCCGAGGTTACCAACTACACTGAGATACCGCGCCAATGTGGACTTTTGACTGAAAAAGAGCTCCAAATCACAGAGCAGTACGATGCTGTTGCATTGGCTGCAGCAATTCGGGAAAAGAGGTTGAACTGTCTTGATGTAGCTACAGCATTTTGTAAAGTAAGCATTATGTCACTTGTAGGGTATTCGAAAGACAGTTGAGATTCTAATATAGAGGTAGAGAGCAGCCATTGCACATCAACTCACAAACTGCCTTACAGAAATCTTCTTCGAGGATGCGCTAAAGAGAGCCTCGGAGCTCGATGCTCACCTGGCGTCGGGAAAACCGCCTCTTGGGCCTCTCCACGGCGTGCCAGTTTCTCTTAAAGATTCCTTCAAGGTCCGCGGCTTCGACGCATCTATCGGTATTGCCGCGCTGTGTTTCAAGCCAGCGACTGAAAACTCCGTCTTGGTCGATTGCCTACTCAACGCCGGAGCAGTTATATACTGCAAGACCAACGTCCCGCAAACCCTCATGGCCCTGGATTCCCACAACAACGTCTTTGGCCGCACCATCAACCCGCTCAACACCGCTGTAACAGCCGGTGGAAGTTCTGGAGGTGAGGGCGCCCTACTCGCTATGCACGGCTCTATCCTAGGCGTAGGTACAGACGTTGGAGGCAGCATCCGCATCCCAGCCATGTGCAACGGAACCTTTGGCGTTAAGCCCAGCTGGGAACGTCTCCCCTACGCCAACCAAGAAGGCGGTGCCCTCCCCGGCGCCTCAAAAATTGGCATCCCCGCCAGCGCCGGCCCCCTCGCCCACAGCATTCGCGACATAGCCCTCTTCTTCCACGCCATCTCCACCCAGAAACCCTGGAAAGTCGATCCAGACGTCGCACCCCTCCCCTGGCCCTCCTTCTCCCTCTCCAAACGCCCCCTCCGCATCGGCCTCGTCCGCCATGACGGCGTCATCGATCCCCACCCACCTATCCTGCGCCTCCTCGATGAAGTAAAATCCGCTCTGCTCACCTCCAGCGTTGAAGTCGTGGAAATGGATATCACCCCCCTCTTCTCCCAATGCCAATCCCTCGCAAACGCCCTCTTCGGCATCGAAGGCGGAAACACAATGTTCGACCTCCTTGAATCAACCGGCGAACCCCTCTCTCCCTGGCTTTCCTCGCGCCTTAAACGAAAAGCCCCCTTGCCGTTGCAAAAAGTACAGGAACTACATGGTAAGCGTGAGAAATTGCGAATAGAGTTTTTAAAGATTTGGAAGCAGGAAAAGGGGGAGATTGATGCGTTTATATGTCCCGTCGCGCCGCATCCCGTACCCCCGATTGATGGATATAACGGGGTTAGTTACACGAGTTCGTTTGTGTTGCTGGATTATCCGGCTGGTGTGGTGCCGGTGAGGCGGTTTGGGAAGGGGGATTTGCGGGGGGAGATGGAAGAGAGGGAGTTGGGGAGTTGGGATAGGGCGAATAGGGCTTTGTGTAAGTTTTCTTTTTTCCTTTACCGCTTTTTGTTTCTTATATGGATGGTTTTGCTGACTGAAAACCAGGGAAGAATTTTGATCGCTCGGTTTATCTCGGGACGCCGCTTTGCATCCAAGTGGTTGCGCCGAGGCTTCAGGACGAGAGGCTGTTGCATGCCATGGCTGCTGTTGATGAAGCGGTCAAGGCACAAGGTCATGTGGATGCAAAGTTATAGTTCAAGAATATCACAATTTTTGTTGAGAATATGTGAGTTCAGTCTAGGTTAGTGGAAGATGCATTAGGGTTTCGTGTGGTGGATTGGAAGATACCGCGGTGGTCTGTACTGCGCCCGTGCACACAACACAGTTATGTTGTCGCGTTGTGCACACGTAACAGTAAGATGTGACAATATAATACAGGGCAGCTACCCTACATTCTCCCAACAGGTTTTCTCTAGTAGTCATATTATGAAAGGGACCTTGTTTCAACAATTTTGTTAATCCTTTGGGCTGTTTCAAGAGCTCTGTGACAATCATTAGGTGCAATGTCTGCTTTCAATGAATATTATAACCACAGTTCTTAAGCGGCGCTGAGGAGGGGACAGATTGAGCTCAATGGTACTATGCCTACTTACTGCTGTGACTGCGTACTGCTCTGGCTATTCACTGCTGTAAATGCTAGCTAGCTTATCGGAGATTCTGATGCTCGTTCCGTGACTTAGTGCTATCCAAGGACGGAAACACCTAACAGCTTAGTATCGCTATTGCTAAGGAGATAATCAATTGAAACACTGCGACAAAAAGCTGCCACACCAAATCACCGAATTATTGATGAGATGCACTTCACAGAAGCGTTACAAGTGATATTCTTAGTTACTAGAGTAAAACTTTCTTATACAAATTTGAGTGAGGTGTGGGACAGCTGATTGTAAGCAATGGCTTTCCCGTCCCACCGAGTGAGATTAGAAATTCTTGGGAGGTAATCAGATTGCATTTCTTCTTGCACAAAACATCCCCAGGATTGACTGTAATATGCAACTAAAGCCGCAATAATAATCGCGCACCCTGCTTTCTCTTTTCACCAGTTGCCAATCTATCCGCACACATGGCTGGCAAGCCCCATGCTTACTCCAACTCCTTGTCTTGACACCAAACAGGTACATTCACGGAATTACACCTCGCCGTCACGCCTCCCAGTAGCGTAACCGTATAGTTCGATCCGTATCTCGCACTCATACCCTGCGCGGGAAAATCCGTACTCACAATCTGCGCGCCACTTTGCAGCGCACGCTCTCTCTGTTTGGTCGTGCCGTTCAGAACAGTGCAAAGTGGTACATCCGCACGCGTGCGGACCATATAATTCAACTTCACCAACCGCTGGATTTCAGTATAGTTATCGCCAGTGGTGGGGTCGTTACGCTTGAGGAATGCTGCGTCCGGGGAACCTTCCAGCGCATTGGTGAAAACGATACGGTTCTGCAAGCTAGGTGCGTTGGAAATGTAGAGTTGACGTACAGAACTGCGGTCATTCGGGTTGGGCGTACTGTCGAAGTAGAAGAGAATGCGACCACGCGAGTCGCTCAGTTTTGGCCAGTCATTGCGCAAAATCGACTGTTCAAGGGTTAAGCCAGGGGCGCGGACATTGTCAGAGTGGAGGATCCGGTCCAGGGGAAAGACAGACAGTATCTCAGTATCGACGTTGAGAATACGGGGGAAGGTCGATTCTATTTCTTCTTTTCGATAATTTTTTGCAGTGCCGTTGAGGTATGTACTAGTTTTGAGCTCGAGGCTGACAATAATGGGTACGTGGTTGCGGTGGGCATCTGACTACCTCTTGATCTGGCGTAGACAGTCTTTAAAAGTGTGGCACACGGCATTCACGTCCAGATCCTTAGTGTGAAATACTTTGATACCGGATGTATTGAACATCCCACTGTCGAACGGTGGTTGAATTCTAAACAACCTCAACAGTTTCTAAAGCGATGGATTAGAATACAAGTTGCCATTGTCGTCCGTGTGCAGGTCAAACTCGAGCGACCGAACTGACTGGTATTCTAGCTGGTTATATATATCTTCGTCGGAATAGTATTCGTCTTGTAGATGTCTGACGTATCCTAGGGACGATGCGATCAGCAGGGCTGATATTCGTGGTAGAGAGGATATACGTTGTATTATGGACGATATGCGGTCAATGATCTTGCGCTTCTCTGATCGCCTCTCGACATGGTAGGAATTGTGAGTGCTGATGAATTGTAACTGATTGATGCGTATGTCTTCATTACACCCTGTTGTATTTCTTGCATCGATAGAGTAAGTCGCATGCGCAAAGAGCAGCATGCTCGAAAATATCTGACACGGTTAGCTGCATCTACGTACCCATAATTCCACTTAACAAGACAGATCCTACCCATAGAGCCAACATTAGATTCTGTTTAAAATTCGCGTGTGGGATAACGTTTCTGAAAAGCAGCGATATGATGAAGCAAGTTTTTGCTTTGGCCGACGTGACCCATGCAGTGGACAAATGTAGATAGTTGAATATAAAGTTGGTTCTATGATGATGTCTGGCGGGTAGCGACATACACCAGGGTCCCAAGGGACTATACCCGTTTGGGTGAGAAATACAACAGGTTGCAAACAGTAGGTTCTGCATGCTATGTATCAGCTGTTCTGTTATCCGTGCATTCCGGGTGTGCTTACCGATAGAGCGTAGAGGCTGTTATTACACCTTCTACGTATGTAGTTATGCCAGCCCGTTGCCTGGTCATAGAGACTACTCCTCTTAAAAAGTTACTTAACATATATTGAGTCCAGTAATTCTAGTGTGTCGGTGTACAGGGTTGCAAGCAGCCCGGGACTGCTTCAATACTCACTCAACTGACATATATACTCCCGTTGAGTCTGAACAGCCACGCCCACCACTTCCAAATCCCATCCGCAATGCCAACAACTACATGCCCATATCCCCCTTACCACTCATATTTCTGCCCATACCTCCCAATAAAACCCCCCACATCCGCATCCCTCTCCCCCTGTACAATCTGCAACAACCCCTTCGCACTCGTTTCCGAACTCTCAACCCCCTGCTCTACCCTCTTCTCCCTATCGTCCGCCAGATCCGTAACCACGAACCCCGGACAAAAACTCCAAACCTTGAATCCTTCAGGTTTAAGCTGGTACCACTGGTACGCCGTCAGCATATTCAGTGCTGCTTTACTCATGCGGTACCCAGGGTACCGGACACCAGCGTACGGATGGCTGTGGTCTGAAATCATGCTGATACTGCCCATTGTTGAGGTGACGTTTATGATGCGGGGGTTGGAGGATTTCTTGAGAAGCGGAGTGAGGGATGTGGTGATGAGGGTGGGTCCGAAGACGTTTGTTTCGAAGATTGTGCGGAGGTACTCACGGTTTGGTGGCCATTGTTCGTCGCGTTCCGGGCAGACGCCTGCGTTGTTGATTAGGACGTCGAGGTGGGGGAAGTCTTGTTCGAGCCTTTTGGTCGCGGATTCGATGGAGGAATCATCTGTGGCGTCTAGGTGGATGAGGGATAGGGCTCCTTGGATGTTGGGTTTGGATTGGATGTCTTCGAGGATGGCTTCGCCTTTGGAGAGGTTGCGCGCGCCGATTATGACATGGTATTTTGGGGAGGCGGAGGCGATGTGGATTACGGTGTCAAGGCCGATGCCATTTGTTCCACCTGGAGAGGTACGTTAGTGCTTCGTTTTTTGATTTCACGAGAAGATAGATGGATCATACCAGTGACGAGGATGATTTCTTTGTCAGTTTGTGCCGACATTTTCAATTGGTTTAGTATGTATGTACAATGATTGAGGTTACATAACTGGATAGCAATTGAATGTTTGTTGGGATGCTCTGTGTTATTGTAAATTGGTCAATATTTATACATTTCCCACTTATGGGAGGCCTTGTTCGGTCCGTTTTAAGTACTTAACACCACTAAGCCTCTATCGTTCACGACATGTCGGATTCAGCCAAGTCCCAGTGACAAGGCATATGCAGTATCGTAGGATGTGGTCAAGTTGCAAATCGAGCGGATATAGTCTATAAGTCCGACGGAAATAAGGTTGCAGTGGTCGCTGCAAGTGCTTGCCGAGGCGGTTCGAGTACCAAGCCTACAAGTAGATGCTTTCTGTATATGTTTTGTAGCTGTTCCGCAATTTTCCATCATGCCAAAAAATGCTTGCCTTGGGAAAGAGGGTGCTCATTTCTACCACATTAATTAGAGCATGTACTAATAGAATTGTTTCCATGTCCTCAAACCGTACATCCCTGAGTATACCCAAGTAACTACACTTTACCAAGCGTCTTTGGAGAAGTCATAATCTCTAGGTCTGGTCTATGGAAATAGATATCACGATGGCACAAATTACTCAGAGATCGGTATGTATCAACGCTCACTTGTGGCTCAAATTCGTACAGGAAATTTTCGATGACTTCAAGATGCACTACTTTCATTTCGCGTGCAGGCTAGAGTGCTACCAGTGGTTGGGCCGATCAGCTGCGTGGGGCAACAGCGGCTAGCGTTGCGCAACAAGACGTCATACTCTGTAGTACAACGACATTTATGTCTACGCGCATCTAATACAGCCTGCTGAATATCGCATCTCTCCCGGTCAATGCTACGTGTTTGTGCATAGTACTGCCGAAGAGATGCCTTCCCTTGTCCGAAAGCTGCTCATTTTCGCAGCGGTCGATGGCCTGATCCTGCAGCCTTCCCCGCCCCGCAACCATCCGCCCACGACACAACAGGCCATCAAAGTCGACTACAAGGGCAATGTCGGGCCACTACTAAAGGATAGGCGCGAGGAAGACACTACAACTATATCTGTCGAGGCGCATGGCATAATTGGTATGGGCGTTTACATGGGCGCATTTTGACGCTCACGAGTTGCTGACAACTCGAATAGGGCTTCTCAAAATTGCGACATCGCACTTCTTAATATCTATATCCGATCGCGAACAGGTCGCGCAAATACGTGGAAAGCCTATCTACAAAATTACCGATGTTGCCCTTATTCCACTCTCTTCCCAGACCGATGCCGACAAGGCCATTGCAGCCACTCGTGACCACCTGAGACGTCGCAACAAGTCACCAGGGGCTGAGGATGAAGATACCGAGAGCGAGGGCGACGAAGATGCACCCAGTGTGACCGACTCAGTCGTCGGGGATCTACCTCCAGCATCGAATGAAGTCACAGACCCGGTTACTGGGCGAAAAAGTAGTCCTTCACAAAAGACCAGTGTTGCTGAAGATGTCATACAACGGAAAGGTGTATATGGGAGATTTGCTGACAAGTGGTTCTCTCGGAAGGGCTGGAGCGCAGATAACAGGCGTTTACAAGGATTCACCTCAGAAGAAAATCTGGCCGCCAGGTATGCACGGCAGGATGCCGATCCAGCGGTGTCGAAGGAGCAACAAAGATCTGAGGGCGAATCAAGGCCGGATGCAATCCCGACCAAGGATGAAAATGTACCCCAAGAAGTTAGCCCTACAGCAATACCCAAAGCACTGGGCGGCAAGAAGGATGGAGCAACCGTAGCTTTGTTGCCCAAGATCTTGCAGACGACGAAGATGTACTTTGCGTCAGGCAATTTTTTCTATTCATACGACTATGACATTTCAAATGGCATCGGCCAGCAGCAACCAAACTCTAGCGTGCCACTCTTCAAACAGTTTGATCCTCTAGTTAGTCGACATCTTATATACATATTGCGCACCCACTGACCTCTTTTCAGTTTTTCTGGAACCAGAACATTATATCTCCTTTTATTGAGGCTGGCCAGCACTCCTTTGTGCTGCCAATCATACAAGGCTTCGTTGGACAGAGGTCTTTTACTCTCAAGACTACGGATTTGCAGTCCTGCAGTCTCGTGGTTGATCCAAGCGCAACACCAGACGACATACAGTTGCAGCCTTGGCTAGAGAAGCAAAAACAGGAGGCACAGCAAGCAGAGAACGAGAATACCGAGATAAGCTCAAAGCAGGACTCTTTTGTTCAAGGCAAAGACTTTCTGTTAACACTCATTTCGCGTCGTTCGAACAAGCGAGCTGGACTCCGCTATTTACGTCGTGGCACAGACGACGAGGGTTGCACTGCGAATAGCGTCGAGACTGAGCAGATACTCTCGACTCCAACTTTTGACACGACCCAAGATAAGATATTTTCTTTTACACAATTCCGTGGATCTATACCACTGTTCTTTTCTCAGTCGCCATACAGTCTTAAGCCTCAAGTTACTACGTGGGGCTCTTTTGAGACGAATGCGCTTGCCTTCAAACGGCACTTTCTCGACCTATCGTCGCGGTACGGAGATATATACTGTGACTCGTTGATTGACAAGCACGGTACAGAGGCGAAGATCGGCGAGCTGTATGAACAACACGCAAAGGCGCTCAACGAAAACGGGGGTATCGACGGAAAAGGCAAACAGCTGGGATTTGAATGGTTCGACTTTCACAACGTCTGCCGTGGAATGAGGTTTGAGAACGTTTCGAGGCTGATGGACTCGATTGAGCCTTTCATGAAATCGTCAGGTTGGATTGAGATTGCGGATGACCAAGTACAGAAAAAGCAGACTGGCATTTTGCGAACGAACTGCATGGACTGTCTGGACCGCACCAACGTGGTTCAATCAGCTTGTGCTAGAACTGCTCTGGAGGCCCAATTATCATTGGGCAACTATCACATCGATCTCCAACACGACCCTAGTACTTCGTGGTTCAACACCCTGTGGGCGGACAATGGCGATGCCATCTCGAGACAATATGCCGGCACAGCTGCACTCAAGGGCGACTTTACACGAACGCGTAAACGGCAGATCACGGGCGCTCTGACTGATTTTGGACTAACTCTGACTCGCTATTACAACAATATTGTCAATGACTACTTTGCCCAGGCACTTATCGACTACCTTCTTGGTCGCGCGACCGACACCATATTTTCCGAGTTTGAAGCGGACATGAAGAGCTCGGACCACTTTGTTGATCTGCGCAGAGTACGGCAGCAAGCTATCGAGCACTCAGCAGGTATCGTCATTGAAGACCATGACGAGGACTTGGTCCAGGGCTGGACACTCAGTGTACCCACTGCAGCGAACCAAGTGAAGACAACGACGTTCGAAGAGGCGATTCTTTTGCTCACAGAAAAAGCTCTGTACTTTTGCCGTCTGGACTGGGGTACCGAGAAGGTACGGGAATTTGAGCGCATCCCGCTTGAAAATGTGCAGGGCCTCATGCGCGGTGTTTATATTACGTCAACCCTAGCCCAACGACATATGGACACAGACAAGAATGTGGGGCTCATCATCCGATACCGACCCGACAGCCGTGGTAAGCTAGTACGCAGAAACACCAGAGTACTGGATTCGGAGCCTGGCGAGGATTCAGCCAAGGACGAGGCTCAGAAAGCCCCAAAGCAAGATGATGCCGCCGGCAGGTTCTTAGCGTTCAAAGCGTTACCAGCGCACAGTAGTGTTCCCGTGGCATCTGGCGATGCAGTCGAAGATGAGACCGAGATTGTCAAGTCAGTCTGCGATGAGATTGCGCGGGCTGCCAATGGTGTGCGCAGAGGAGAAGGTGAAGGGGATCGAAAAGTGGAGATTGAAGAAAAGGATATTATCAGCCTTGGGGATGCAAAGAAGAGTACCGGTTACCTGGAACAGTTTGAGTATTCTCTGAAGAAGCTTGTTTGGGGATAAGTAGATGGATGCAGTGTATGCTTGGCACGATATAACTTCCCAGGTGATGACCCGGTCTAAACTATTGGTTTCCCAAAAACCGTGTACCCATAATCTTCTGAGTCGGCCACCCTGCTTATCCTTACCGCCATCGCCATCGTCGAACCGTGTACCTTACTCGTCATCGCTCCAGTCAATCCCTTCCATACCGTCCTCAAAACTTTCGCTCTCTTCATATTCTCCCTGTTCCTCGCTATGAAACTTTACGAGTTCGTGCTCAAAAGTCTTAGGTCCAATGCCGGGAGGGTGAAGCGCCCAGATTACAGCCTCCACTTCCATCTTACGCGCCTGCGATTGTGCGCTCCATTTGAGATCCTTCGACAAAATCCTTGCAGGTGGAATATCGCCCCAAGAACAGCAAGGAAGACCCCACCTCCGGCAATTTGTATAAACATCGGTACCTAATTCCTTCTTGCACCCCACCTCATAGCCATCTATCTCTAGAATGAGTGACGTAATCCAGCACAAGTAGCAATTAGTGCGCTTACCAGAGATACCCTTTACTTCTCCCTGCTTCCCATCGAGACCGAACTTGACCACTTGTACTTTGATGGCCGCACTAGATAGCTTCCCTGCCGGCAATACTCGAATAGATGGATCGTGAGGACCGAAACTGATAGACTGTATCATGTAGTCGTAACGACTCTGCGTAATTCTGAGCAGCACGTTATTGAATGCTCATCCTCTCTCACCGACTGGAGCCCAAGTTCGTGGATACTCGAAAGGACATTGTGTCCCTCTTCCAGCCGCCAGTTCCCCAATATCAGGCAGGAAACTTCAAGTTTCAGGCATATGATGACTGGGATCATATCTATGGCGGAAAGAGTCGACCTCCAGTACGTTTCAGGTGGGGCACCGACTCTCAAGCTCTCTGCAAGATGACATTCCTTGTGTGCATACCTGCATGTACCGGTTACCTGGAACAGTTCTAGTATTGGTTGAAGAAGCTTGTTTGGGATTAAGCCTTGAGGCGTGTAGGTGCTGCTTGGCTGGGATTTTGTGTACATGATTTGGTGCATAGTAGTTGCGCACATTCTTAGAGCTGGTAGCGGTGGCATTGATTAATTGTAATTGCTGAGAGTTTTCCGAGTTTCTGTTCTTTCAAGAGAGGTGCGTACACGAGTGTGACAGCATCTTGGGGGTACATGAAAGCAAAGAACAGCAACAAAGTATGAATACATCTGCTGCTTTGCATCCTCATCCAATACTCAAACCATTCGGTACATCATTCATGCTGATGAATAACTATACTTGGCCGTGTTTCGAGGCAGTTGAATGTGGGGGGAAACGGTCACGGACCCAACACACCGGATGTACAGTTTGTAGTACAAGAGCAAGTGTGGAGAAGAATGCGGGTGGCCTTGACCTTGGGTTTCCGAGCAAGCTTTCGATCGGCAGCACAATTTCTTGCTTAGGCAATGTACCCACTTTGCTTGATTACGCCTCATGTTCAAGGAACATGGGACGTCATGTTGTATGTGGAGCCGCGATAGACGGATGAATACGGGCAAGAGTAATACAACAATACTGATATGTGTAATGGCTGAGTATTGGCAGCACAGTGTGATGTTGCAGTATCAAGGCTTCTTTTTTTTTCTTTTCCCCCTTTCCCCTCCTCCTCTTCTTCTCCACATATCCTTCTCTTCACTAAGTGTGTGTGGTAGACTCCACTCTCGCACCCGAGCCATGTGATGACTACCGCCCAGTATCCAGTTTTCTGCATCTCATCGGTGTGCGCTAGAAATACGAGCACATGCAACATGCAACGCTCGCTTTGCCCATACACGGTGGTGGGGATAATATCGAGGGGAACCTGGCTTCCCACGACTGATAAGTACGATGAAAAGACATGAATCGTAACCCAATGACGATACAAGGCACAACGTAAAAGACTTGCCCAGGCTCATCATACACCATAAATTCATACTACGCCATGCAACGCCAGCCTCAAGCGTGCCTCGGCGCAAAGCTTGAGCTGTGGACCTCGACGGGAGGCGCTTCCAACATCCACCGCCGACTGCAACATGGATCCACTCGTAAAAGCGGACCTCACCCAACCTAATTGGCTACACCTTGCCTATAACCGCAACCTACCGACGTCATCAGTGGGAACCTCATCACACACACACCGCACGAATTGGCAACCAGGCCCACTTTTGTTTGCACGCGAAGGAAAAAAAATGATACCGAATGGGGTGTGTGCGAGGAAAAACAGTGGGTGTATGGAGTCTGGAGAGATTATGGAGAGAAAGGGGGGGATTTTTTGCGGAGAGTGCGGAGGAGCCCAGCATCAACATACACGCGCGGCCATGGGAGTAAGTAGACAAATAGCAGCAGAATCACGGCACCGATCAAAGCCCGCTATGCGGAAGAAAGAGAAGGCTGCTAATCGATCGAATTTCTGCTTTTCCCTTATCGTGCAAAAGCCGGACGTCTGATTCCCCCCTGCTCCCACAACCCGTGACCCGTCGCCAGCGGTCTCGGCATCAAGTAACCCTCCAACCAAGCCATGAATCGCAACGATAAGCACTAAGTCACCCTGACCATGTCAGGGCTTGACGTTTCTTCTTTGCGCCCCGCGAGATCCACGTTGTTGCTTGGCTCTCCCCAATCACTGACTGGTGCTGCGGAGGCTATACCAAGCTTGGTAGTACATCAGTAGCATGTACCTCAGCTCTGTGTGTGGGTGTGCCGACAAGGCCCCAACCAAGCATTCCCAATACCGGGACAGAGTTAACGTACGCTTGCGGGGCTCCCACGTTGGCTTTTCCGGGACCTGACTATTGCCCGCGTTTGTGGTCCCCAGTCTGCGGAGGGCAGCAGGGTATATAATGCTACTCGTGCACCCGTGCTAGTTTTGCTGTTTCTTTCTTCTATCAACTGCACTTGTTTCTGCGTTGGTGGTTACTGTCGAGAAGTAAGGGCAACCATGTATCAAATTGGGAATATTTACGGTATCACGGCTATTGCCGTTATTGGTGGTGGGTTGTTTGGGTTTGATATCAGTTCTATGAGCGCTATGTATGTTGCTTGGCCCCTTGACTTTTCAACTGCTTGAGGGGATGAGATGCTAACGAGGATAGTTTACCGACCCAACAATATCGATGTTACTTTAATCAAGGACCGTTGGGTCCGCCTTTCACAGGCCCTGAGGAGGCGTGCTCTGGACCTAAGGCTGATGTACAGGGCGGTATCACCGCTGCGTAAGTGCTCATCACCACAATTAGTGTATTGTTCTAACACGAAATAGTATGCCCGGTGGCTCCTTTGTTGGTGCTCTCGTATCTGGATACCTCACAGACAAGCTGGGTCGTTGTCGCGCAATCCAGATCGGCTGCCTCATCTGGATCATCGGATCAATAATTTCTTGTGCCGCCCAGAACATTGGCATGCTCATTGTCGGTCGCTTCATCAACGGTCTCTCCGTCGGTATCTGCTCTGCCCAAGTCCCCGTCTATGTGTCTGAACTAGCGCCTCCATCTCGCCGTGGCCGCGTTGTCGGAAGCCAACAGGTAAGCTTTCAAAACTTACAACATGTTTCATGCATTTTTTGATCGTGTATTGGAAAATAGTGGTCGATCACTTGGGGAATACTCCTGATGTTTTACATCTCCTACGGCTGCAGTTTCCTGGATGGACCCAAGGCCTTCCGTATCCCATGGGCCCTGCAGATGGTCCCCGCCATCATCCTTGGTTTCGGTCTCATATTTCTCCCCGAATCTCCACGTTGGCTCGCGCGTCACGACCGCTGGGAAGAGACTCAGGCCGTTCTCGTGCTGGTTCATGGCAAGGGCGATCCGAACAACCCGTTTGTCAAGCTCGAAATGGATGAAATTCGCCAGGCGATTGAGTTTGAACGCCAGAATGCCGATGTCACTTTTATGGAGCTGTTCAAGCCTAACATGATTAACCGCCTTCACATCGGTGTCTTTACCCAGATTTGGTCGCAACTTACTGGAATGAACGTTATGATGTGAGTATCTCGAAAAAACCTATCTTCCCAGTATGGAAACTGATAATCTCACAGGTACTACATCACTTACCTCTTCGGCATGGCAGGACTTGATGGGAACACCAACCTCATCGCCAGCTCCATCCAATACGTCATCAACGTAATCATGACTGTCCCCGCCCTCCTCTTCATGGACCGCTGGGGCCGCCGCCCCATGTTCGTCATCGGCGCCACCCTCATGATGACCTGGATGTTCGCCAACGCCGGCCTCATGGCCTCGTACGGCAAACCCGCACCCCCCGGCGGCCTCAACAACATCGCGGAACAGTCCTGGGAAATCGGCGGTGCCCCCTCCAAAGCCGTCATCGCATGCACTTACCTCTTCGTCGCTTCTTACGCACCTACTTGGGGTCCCGCATCGTGGGTCTACCCCCCTGAAATCTTCCCGCTCCGTATCCGCGGCAAAGCCGTTGCGCTTTCTACTTCCGCGAACTGGATCTTTAACTTTGCGCTGTCGTACTTTGTTCCGCCCGCGTTCGTCAACATCCAGTGGAAGGTGTATATCATTTTTGGATGCTTCTGCGCGGCCATGGCTATCCATACGTTTTTGCTTTTCCCTGAGACTGCGGGTAAGACGCTTGAGGATGTGGAGGAGATGTTTATGACGAAGATCCCCGCGTATAGGACAAGGGTTGAGTATAGTTCTACGAGGAATGCGGAGAGGGGGCGATTTGAGGAGAAGGGAGCGGGACTGGAGCAGAGTCCGGAGAGAGTGGAGAATGCTGAGGTGAAGGTTTAGAGGGTGTGAGGGGACGGATGGGTGGGGTGGGGTGGTATGTGGGATGAGGGAGGTGGATGTTGTTTTATAAGTCTGGATGGCTTTAAGGCCTTTTGATAATACCCAATTGCACTGATTTAAGAAGTATCCATTGCATCTGCACGTTTTTTAAACACTGAACTGGAACATTGCTGCCTTTTAAGGAAAAGACAGATAGATGGGATGACTAATGAATACACGGAAACCACATGATGGCCTGGAATTTAGATAACATATTCTCTCTGAAAGATGATACTAAGAGAAAGTCAAACACTTTAAATACAGCCATACCTTAGCCTCCTAAACATGCCAGGAACTGCAGCTTTCTTCAAAGTCCAACTATCTAGAGAAACAACGCTAGATCTATCAATCGCCACGCCAGATCTAGCTGATAAATTAAAAGACTGGCAAACCACAACAGAAACTGGATCTGATCATTACGGAATACTCTTCTTAATCCAGGCAACAAAAGACCTATTCAGTAACCTTGCGAACCAAACAGGATACAATACAAAAAGAGCAGGTTGGGACTTATTCAGAGAAGATCTAGACAGAGCCATCCAAAACAACCCATCTCTACAACCCCTAGATCAGGCCAAAAACCCAAGAAAAGCAGATTCAAAAAACCTACTCCTGGACCAAGACAACGAGCTAAAGCTGCAACTAGAAGCAATTGGCCAAGCAATTACTCTAGTAATCCAACAAGCTGCAGACGAAACTATTCCACAACAGAGACAAGGGTCAAAAGCAAAGCCCTGGTGGAGCCAGTAGCTCACTAAGCTAAGAAAAAAACGTGTCTTATTGCCAAAGGATATTTTTGCAACAACTTCATGCCACGTCTATAGAGGAAGCCTATCTATACAAGACACTTCCCAATAGCACGAAATACATACAAAAAAGCAATTAAAGAAAGCACTGGAATTACTTTCTAGAAAAATAAGGCTCACATCTAATCTTTAAAGCTATGAACTATACAAAGAAAAAGAGGATAGAAAGAATCCCACCTATTCAAGGAAAGACGCCAGAAACCTGTTTTAAAGGAAAGTACAAAACGTTTTGAAAAGCACTATTTCCTTTACTCCCAAGTACAGCACCGCCAAACTTCAATAGCTATAAAGAGAAAGAGTGGGAGTGGCCAGCGCTATCAATAACCAAACTAGAATACGCCTGTTCTAACAAGGTTAAGAGCAGCACACCTGGCCCGGACGCTTTATCACAGGAAATTATCACAGGAGCCTTCCAAGCCCAACCAAACACGCTATTCAAAGCTTACTCTCTGTTGTTCAACTATGGATACCATCCAACCTGCTGAAGAAGAGCTATAGGAGCAATTCTAAAGAAGCCTCCTAAACCAGATTATTCTATTCCAAAGGCCTATAGAGTAATCACTATACTAAGCTGCCTAGGGAAAGTGACAGAAATGATAATAGCTAAAAGACTCGATTACTTAGCAGGAGACTACAAACCTCCTACACGATTCGCAAATAGGAGGTAGACTTAGGAAATCAGCTATAGACGCAGCTCTCCTTCTCGTAGATTAGATCCAGCGCCAAAAACAATAAGGCTACATTACAATAATAGTCTTTCCAGTCTTTCTAGACATCAAATGAGCTTTCGACCACGTCTTGCACAACCAGTTCCTAGATACACTAAAAAGACTAAGCCTACCAATCAGCCTAATTACTTGGGCTAAGACCTTTTTCTATAATATATCTCTAAGGCTAGCTTTTGATGGCTAGATAGAGGAATTTAATGAGATTAACGCGGGAATCCTACAAGGCAGCCCAGTATCTCCAATCTTCTTTTTCATTTACATTAGAGATTTGTTCCACCAAATAGATGGATTCCAGCTCTCCTACATCGACGATATATCAATTACGACCTCCTCAACGTCTATTAAGAAAAAACGTCAAAATACTACAACAAGAGGTTGACAAACTAGTTGCTAAAGGAGAAGAACTAGCTATCGAATTCGATATAGCGAAAACAGAACTTATCCTTTTTATAAAAAGAGCGGAAAGAAAACAAATATCCCTAGAGCTTCCAAGCAAGGAGAAAATAAACCACAAAAATACAATGAAGTTGCTAAGGATACACCTCGACAACAAGCTATCCTTTAGAGGACATGTAGCTATCCGAGCTAGCCAAGCAAAAAACAGCTTTCAATAGACTAGGGAGACTAGCTAATATAGACTACGGTCTATCTCCCCACACTATCAGACAACTATATCTATCATACGTTACCAAAATTGTAGACTATCGGTCGCCAATCTACCGGCGCAATCAGAGCTTTATTAAAGATCAGCTTCAATCACTACACAACGCCGCGCGTAGAAAGGTGCTAGGAGTTTTCAAAATAGCTCCAGCTATCCCAAAAATAGATAGAAGAGATCATCCCATAGAATTTCAAACCATGGGATATTCTTAACTAAAATATCTCTTTCTCAATTAAGACTAACGTAGAAGAGGCCACCGTACACAAAGATTATATCCAATAAATAGAGGATAACTTTGTAGTAATATACTCAGACGCCTCTAAAACTAAAGAAGGGAAAGATATAGGAGTAGGCCTGGCAGTCTACAACCCAAACTAAGAAGAAATCTACGCAAAATCAGAGAACATAGGCGAGAACCAACTAATCTACAATGGAGAGCTCGAAGGCATCACAGCAACCTTCGAATACGCAGCTAAAACAACAAAAAAAACCAAAATATCCACGTCTACGCCGACAACCAACCAGCGATCTATAGGCTCCAAAGGCTATCAGACAAGCCAGGCCAACAGTGGGTAATTCGGTGCCAAAAAGCAGCCAAAGCTATCCAAAACAGAAAAGCAAATATCTTTCCGAAATGGGCCCCAGGCTATACAAATATAGAAGGAAACGAAAAAGCAGACTCTTTAGCAAAAGAAGCCACAAAACAAAACCCCAAAAAATCAGAAACAAGCCTAGCCTACTTAGGCACCAGCATCAAATTCCTCCAGCGAGCTAGTCAAGGAGAAGAGTGGAGAAAATACAGGGAAAGAGCAAGAGAGAAGAAAACTAGCTATGGAGCTATTTTCAATCTCAAGCTAAGAAACAGCCCAGCAATCCCCAGAGGCACCAAAAGGGAGATTTCAAGAGCTTTTTACTCTCTTAAGATAGGACACGGATACCTCAACTTCTATCTTAAGAAATTTAATAGTAGAGAAACAGACCTCTGCAGCTGCGGGAAACCTCAGACTCCATAACATGTTTTTCTATACTGCACGTACTACAACGCAGAAAGGAACCAGCTAAAAAAAAAGACCCTTAGCCAAAGAAATATCAAAACCCCACTCTTACTCCATACCACGAGCGGCATAGAAGCTACCTTAGTCTTGATTACTAGCACGAAGGTAGGAACAAGAAAGTGGCATCTAGGCCAAGAATGTAATGGGTCAGATCCTATCGGATCGCGCACGCAACTACAACGCGCCCATCGTGCCAAGAATTCTGGTACAAGATATCAGAGCTGCTGATATCGTTGCGTAGTTGGTACATAAGATGGCCGCCGCTATCTGTACTGTGATGGGCTGCCCAGCCCGTCACAAAGAAGACTAGAAAAGAACAAACTAGAAAAAACAACAACAACAAAAGAAGAAGAAAAATACGTCTGCTTTTAACATCTCTCCATGTTACCAAACTGCTCTTCAGCACCAGGCATCTAGAAAGCTAATAACAGCCTAGCTAGATAAAGGCCGAAGCACAACAGCTACACCACACACTACAAACTCTCAAATTGTAAATAATTACCACATAGAATGGCCTTTGGCCAGAGTCTTACATGGCCACGAACTACATAGACCATAATGGAATAACAATAAACACAGCTACTGTTAAATGCGCATTCCAGAAATGGTGCAACCCGTCATCCGGCAGCAACGGCAAGTGGATCCCCACCCCCCCTCCCCCAGGCCGCGTTCCCAAACCTCGCAAGCGAAACCGCCCCCGGCCGCCTGTTGCATCAGCGGGCTTGCAGCCGCGCAACCGTTTCCCTTCGCAAGCAGCACCACCATGTCTGCTTCGCACGAGTCGAGCACAACGAATGCAGAGTCGCTCAGCGAGGACGCGCCGAGCGTCGAAGCGCTGTTCTTGATCCGCTTCGACAAGAAAGTCGGGTACGTCATTTCCTTTTGCCTTGAATATTCCCTTTGTGACTGCCTGCGTTGAGTAGCACCGTACTAAGCTAACAGCGTGCTAGGTACACCGTGAGTTGGAAACGCACCGCAGCGCCAGACATCGAGCTCGAGAACGCGGTGGAATACAAATCGCTGCCGTCAGGACTGCATTCTGTACAGAGCGATCTCGTGTACTTTACGCACCAAGGATACGCCGGGCTGAGCGCGTTTGCGAAGGGGGAAGCGGGGGATGAGGAGCGCAATGCGAAATTTGTTTCTGTAGGGGTGCTGGTGAAGAAGGAGGGCGAGTTTGGGCGGTTGGGAAGAGCGTGGTTGCTTGCGGGGAGGTTGGAGAAGATGGCTGCGGCGCTGGCTGAGGATGTGGAGACAGTGGCGCCATTGGAGGAGTTTTGGAAGGAGCAGATTGAGCGGCGGGGGCATGGGGGTAGTGAGGATGGAGAAGGAGAGGGAGAGAGAAAAGGGCATAGTAGGGGACGCGCCATTTCGACGGTCAGCGCGGTGCTCAAGGATGAGGAGAGCTTGCCCGAGTACCATCCTGCACTGTCTATTCAGCGGTTTCTGGATGTGTTTGGGCCATTGGTGTTTCGGCTGCAGCAGGCTGCGCTGTTGAGGAAGAGGATACTGTTTGTGGGCATTCCGCCCGTCAGGACGGCTTGCGAATTTGGTACGTCTTTCATGATTCTCAAGCGCATTGTTTGAGCGTGATGCTGACAGGACTAGTGTACAATCTTTCTATCATCTCCAGTATATCACCGCGCGATACCGAGCACCTCATGCCCGGCACGGAAGAGCTGCTGCGACTGCCCTGTCTGTTCTCCGTCGGCGTGCATGAAATCCCATACCTCGAAGACCTAAGCAAGCCAAAGCATAGCGGATACACTCCAGGCGCCGAGGCGTCGGCTGGATGGGTGGCATGCACGACGGATGAAATCATTACTACCAAGACCAAGCTGTACGATATTATCGTCGAGCTCCCACACACATACGAGGCGCCACCGCAAGAGCGACGCTGGCCACGGATACGGACGAGCGATGGCAGTCTAATCAAGGCTAGTCAGCGGGACGTTGCACGCTACAAAATGCTGCATAGAGAGTTGTACAAGCAGCGGAACCGATCACAGACAGCACCTGAGGCATACACAGATGAGGAAAATGATGACACGGCGCCGCTGCTGTCACACGACGAGGCGGATGGCCAGGGCGCCGACGACGACTTCAACGAGGCATATGACGAGACAGTTGTTGAGCCCATGACTTGGTCACGGCTTGCATACATGGGCTATATGTGGTGGGCGTCGGCAGGCGAGAGGGATGCATACGCGACTGCAGAGCGCGAGGCGGATCGCGAGCTCATTGGCGACTTGGCCGAATATTCTCAGTTGTTGGAAACAGCAATTATCGCATACTTTCACCGCCAGTCCTCGCTGCTTATCCAGTCGTTGGCGCAAATCATCGAGGCCGACGAGCAGGGCGAGCGCGGCAGCGACGACGACGACGATGATGACGGCAAGGCACTGATTATAGACCAGGACGACCTGTCCCGCATGGGACTCGATACCTGGTCTGAGGCGGACCGGGCGTTTGTGCAGGAGTTTGGCAGCCTCTACTTTGGACGCACTGTTGGGGTCAAGGGTAGCGAGATTGACTGCTGTGGGTTGAGGGTGCCTGTGTTCTAAGCAGGGTTGAGCGATTGGGACGGGCAGGCTACTGGGAGTGCGGTGAAGCAGACATACTGTGAACTGACGTGGTGTGTGTCTGTATGTATGTACATGGATGCAGGCGTTCTTTTTTGTAACCAGCGGCGTCTTTGGTGTCGAATTGGAGTCTGCGCTAGACGGCGTTCCTGAAATACCCGCTCGGCCTTGTCTTGATTTGCGTTCCCACACACCCCGCAGGCCGAAGTGTTCACACGCTCTCTGCGGGCCCATCTCTACATAGGCTGCTGTGCCCCTTTCAGCTGGCCAGGCACACTGTAGTTCGTCTGTGTCGTCCCTGTCCCGTGCAATATTTCAGACGTCTCGTATGCAATCAATACACTCGCTTGGATTGGCCGGCTGGCTGTCATCTACGCCAGCCCGAAGTCGGACCCCGCAATTGGGGAGCACAGGCCGCAAGCGATTTTCTGCGCCCCGCATCGTCATATGCCATTCACTGGACGGCTTAGGCGCGTTGAATCACCGAGCACCAAACTTTTTTCTTTTTTCTTCTGGGATGTGATTCATACCACCGTACTTTTTTACTAATTGGCCTCATCTCTCTACCGTCTTTTCTCTTCATATATCCGCATACCCTCCTGCCATCTTGTCATCCGTTTCATACAAAGACAGACGACTTGTATTCATCGCCGCTTAGTGTGAGCCAGTTGACTTTGACTCAGGAAAAAAAGCAATCCGTGCGACCACACTTCAACATGCCGATGCTTGCAGAGCCATGGAAAAAGTACCAGCCATTTAAGCCATTACATCTGCCGGACAGGACATGGCCTAACAAGACTATTGACAAGCCACCGCGCTGGCTGTCGACCGATCTGCGAGATGGCAACCAGAGTCTAGTCGACCCCATGGTATGTTTGCATCGGCTGCACCTAACAACCTGCACTAACACGGGCCCTAGGACGGAGCGCAAAAATGGGACTACTTCCAGATGCTCGTCAAGCTTGGCTACAAGGAAATTGAAGTCTCGTTTCCCTCGGCGTCGCAAACTGACTTTGACTTTACACAACGCCTCATCCAAACACCCGGCATAGTTCCCGACGATGTCGCCATACAGGTCCTCTCGCCCTGTCGCAAGGAGCTCATCCGCCGAACCGTTGACTCCCTCAAGGGCGCTCGCAACGCCATCCTCCACCTGTACCTTGCCACGAGCCCATGCTTCCAGCAGATCGTCTTCGACATGAACAACGAACAGACAGTTGCTCTTGCCGTCGAGTGCACAAAGTACGCGCGATCGATTACAAAGGACGATCCTGAGCAGTCTGGCACCCACTGGTCGTATGAGTTTTCTCCAGAGACGTTTTCAGACTCGTCGCCAGAGTTTGTCATTGAAGTCTGCGAGGCGGTCAAGGCTGCATGGGAGCCGTCAGTCGAGAACCCAATCATCTTCAACTTGCCGGCTACGGTTGAAATGTCTACGCCCAATGTGTACGCCGACCAGATTGAGTACTTTTGCAAGAACATTAGCGAGAGGGAAAAGATTTGCGTGTCGCTGCACCCACACAACGACCGTGGTTGCGCTGTTGCGGCTGCCGAACTGGCTCAGATGGCAGGCGCAGACCGTGTAGAGGGCACGCTGTTTGGCAATGGAGAGCGTACTGGAAATGTTGACCTTGTAACCCTGGGCCTGAACCTGTACACGCAGGGAATCCACCCTAAAATTGACTTTTCAGACCTCAAGTCAGTCATTGACATGGTCGAGAGCTGCAACAAGATTCCAGTCCATCCTCGTGCGCCGTATGGTGGCCAGCTTGTCGTGTGCGCCTTCAGTGGCTCACATCAGGACGCTATCAAGAAGGGATTCCAGATACGCAAGAAGAACGGCGCGACAAACGAGAGCCGATGGCAGATTCCATATCTCCCTCTGGACCCGCAGGATATCGGCCGTACATACGAAGCTATCATCCGTGTCAACTCGCAAAGTGGAAAGGGAGGTATTGCCTGGATCATTCAGCGCCAGCTCGAACTCGACCTCCCGCGTGGTTTGCAAATTGCCTTTTCCAAGATTGTGCAAAAGGAGACGGATATGCTTGGCCGCGAGCTTTTGCCTAGTGAAATCACGGCTCTTTTCGAAGAGGCGTACCATCTCAAGCGCAACCCCCGCTTCTCTCTTGTCGACTACGAGATCAAGGCCGATCGCTCAGCAACTCCTCAGCCGCCGCAAGAGGGTAGGACGGTCAGCACTCAGAATCTGCGCCGTATCTTTACCGGTGTCATCGAGATTGACGGCCAGGAACACAGCATTCGCGGTTCGGGCAACGGTGCGTTGTCGTCGCTTGCTGATGCGCTGAGGAGTCTGGGTATCGATCTTGATGTCGTAGATTACAACGAGCATACTATTGGTACGAGCAAGGACGCCAAAGCAGCGACGTATATTGGATGTACTGCTACCCAGAGCAGCCACAAGGTTTGGGGTGTAGGAATTCACCAGGATGTGGTTCAAGCGTCTCTGATTGCCATGTTGAGCGCTGCTTCTTCGGTGAGTCTCATAGTGGGATTTGGGGACTGAGGGAGATGCTAACTGATTATAGTTCTTGTCGTCGAGACCAACAACGCCTATTCCCTTCCGCCCCAAGCGATCGAATACTCTGGAAATTCCTACCCCAGGATCGAGTCCAACACATGATGCAAAGAAAGAGAACGGCACTTCTGTCGTGGATAAGCTCGAGGCTGCGGTCAATGGCGAGCAGGCTGACGTTCAGAGCGCGGGTGTGTAAGCATATGACGTCGTTTGTGATTTGTTTATCATTTCCAATTTGCATTTATCCATATCGCATTTAGCACGGGGTGTTTTATCTAAAAGACACGGCATGAGTGTCGAAAAGTGCGATTTAGGTATCTAGAATATATCCATCATCTGGATCAGATATGCTTCTCTGTACTCGTGTATGTCCTTGTTCCTGATAAGAAAGTGAGTCTACAATCTGCCACTACATAAACCCCCGACATCGGATGCCCATGTACGGTTATCACCGGCTTTGAAGCCCATACATACAATCCTGCGAATCCAATTAATTCCATGTAACTGCAGGCCATTGTATCCATCTTTATGTCCGCTACCCTTCCCTTCCCCTTCCCCTTCCCTTCACCACCACCACCACCGTCACAATGCCACCCTCCTCCTCCGAGACCCCCCCAACCCCAGCTTACTTCCCCTCGTCCCCCTCGTCCCCCCTCCACCCCCCATCAACCCTCTACACCTCCCTCCGTTCTTTGCCCCCCTCGTCCCTAACCCCAACCCACACCCACCTCATCCTCCCCCGCAGCGCCCACGCCTTCCGCGTCCCCGCCGGCTCCCTCTTCCGCCTCTCTACGCCCTCCGGCCCCCAAGTCGGCGACTTGAATATTTGGAACGCGCATGATCCAAGGGAGAGGTTCTGGGCTGCGCGCACGAGACAGTTGCAGAGTAGCCATTTGAGTGTGGGGGATCGGATGTGGAGTTGTTTGCCGTTTATGAGACCGCTTTGTGGGGTTGTGCAGGATGGGTGTGGGCTAGGAAGTAGAGAGGAAGGAAAGGATGGGAGGGGGAAGGGAAAGACAGTGTGGGGAGGACGGTGTCATGATTTGTTGGGGACGAGGTGTGATCCTTATGGTATTATCTCTTCTCTCTCTCTTCCCCTTTTTTCTCTCTCTCTTTCTTCCTTTCTCTGTTTGACGCTTCGCGGTGCAACGGTTTCTAAGAGTGAAGGCATTTTTGGGTAAGAGGAAAGCTAAGAAGAGATTGTTTAGTATCCCACATGCTCACGGGCGCGAGCTACGATTTCCACTGCCACTCGAATCTTGTGCGCGCGGTGCTGCCCTTTGGACTCACCGAGTTCGACGTTCACGACGTGCTGAATGTGTTTCAAGTCACCGGCTTAGATGCGCAGGGCAGGTATTTTATGGAGGCTAGTCCGGCGACGGAGGAGAGTTTTATCACGTTTTTTGCGGAGCAGGATTTGTTGTGTGCGTTGAGTACGTGTCCCGGGGGGGATTTGAGTGCTTGGGGGTGGCATCAGGCGGAGGAGGGCAAAAGGGAGGGTGAGGCTCTGGATATGAAGAGTACGTGTCGGCCGATTCGGGTGGAGGTGCTGGAGATTGACGAGGAGGTGAGGAGGGAGGTGTTGAGGGAGTGGAAGGTGCCGGAGAAGAGTGGGTATGTGGGCATACATGGGATGAGGATTCCGACTGGGGAAGAGTAAAAAAAAGAAGACGAAAAAGAGTTGATGATGGTGTGGTTGGTGACAAAGAAACTCTCTACAGCTTGATACCTCCGTGAATCCTGCCTCCGTCAAGCACAATCGTGTCGCCGTTGACATGGCTTCCTGCCCTGGAACTCAGATACACGACCGCCGCAGCAATATCCTCGGGCCTGCCTACCCGTCCGTTCGGAGTCGCCTTGCCCAGCGCCTCTTCTCCACCCGCCTGTTGCATTACCACATCCGTCATCTTGCTCGCGAAGAAACCCGGTGCAATGCCTGTGACGAGAACATGGCGCGGACCCAGCTCGACAGCCAGGTTGCGTACAAGGTGCAACACTGCAGCCTTGGACACCGCGTACGAAAAGGCGGCTGATTTACCACCGACCGAGCCTGTGCCGATGCCCGCGACACTACCGGTTACAATCACCCGCGCGGGATCCTGTACCGAAGCTGCCTTTGTGAGCAACGGGGCGAATCTAACTCGAATGTCAACGAACATCCCAATCCTCTTTTGCTTTTTCCCTTAATATATATCTGTTCTTTCCGTTCTTTCCGTTCTTTCCATTCTTTTGCTTGTGCTTTTTTTTTCCAGGTTCCCTTATCAGATCCTACTTTTAATCCTAGACGAACCTCATACTTGGGGAAGGGAGAAGTCCGGAAACAAACATACTTTTGTATTGTAAAAAATACGCCCTTGACATTCAGATCCATGACGCGGTCCCAACCATTCTTCTCGTCGACGGCATCAAACTTGCTGCCCCATGTCGCCCCCGCATTTGCAAACAAAATGTCCACGTGATCAGTGTGTTTGGTTATCTCGCCTACCAGCCGGACAATCTCGGAGACTTTGGAACTATCGGCGGGAACGGAGTAGGCTTTTGCGCCCGGAGATTTGTTTGGCAGGGCGTTGAGGGCAGCCGCGGCTGCGTCACATGCCGAGACCTTGCGCGAGGTGATGAAAATCTTGGAGCAGCCGGCTTGCATGAGACTTTTGATTTTCACGGGAAATAGTTAGTTTTTTCTTATCGAGGTGGTTTGTTATCGTGGGATTGTGAGGTTATTTTTGGATGCGTGCAGAAAGTATGCATGTTACATACCCTGATGCTGCGTGTAGCCCTAGGCCTCGCGAGCCGCCGCTGACGACGGCGACTTTGCCTTTGAGGCTGAAGATGTTGGCAAAGTCATGGAGCCGGACATCTTGTTCTACCGATGCCATGGTTGATGATCACACATGTATTAGAGTTGTGACAGATGCCTTGTACAGCGTAGTAATGGCGACAAAAGAAAAAGTAAGAAAACAGACTGGAAACTAGAGGCTAAACTGGATAGATCCCTAGTATAACAACCCTGTTCGCGACCTCGGCCTTGTTGTTCACCGTGCAAAGAGTGTACCGAGGCAGTTTACCACGCTAGCTACAATGGTTCCAAGCAGCCAAGCACATCCAGAGGGGTTTTTTGCAAGTATATGGCAGAACAGCACACAAACCACACTACATAGTACATACTACATGCAAAAGTCAAACAAACAAGCATTAGTGGTGTGCGTATCATGTCAGAAGACTGAGCTCTAAAAAATCTCAGCCCTATAGCATGTTTGATGATTTGCACAGTGTTTCGCCTAGACCTACCGTGTCATGCATTTGGACTAGTGGTCGGGTGTAAGCAGGGCAGCAAGCAATGGTCCCTGGTTCCGAAGGCCACATGGTTGATGGTGGTTGCCTCGTATTTTCCGAGTGGTTGAGTGGAGGTGGTCGAGTTAAGGTTTGGGGGTTCATTGAGCCACTCGGTCGGGTCATTGCACAGTGGCGACTTCAACCTGGTGGTGTAAAGCAGATTTCACCTTGTGAGGCGCGCTGCTGTGCCTGGCGTGATTACCAAGATATTGGTCATGGATATTGTGCGAGCACAATGAAAGGGAGCGGAAATGAGGCCATGACGCGAGGCGGATATAGAAACTAGCCAAATACCGCGATCGCATGCCGCGGGGTGGGGTGCGTGAAGGCAAGAGGACGATGCGTGGAGGAAAAAAAGGTGCGGATATTGCAGGGGCAACCACGTTGAATCCTTTTGCCGATCACTTTTGTCGATTGATGCCTTTTCTAGGCGGCTGTAAGAGCATTCGCCGACATGGCACAAATGCCGTCTAGTGGACGCGTCGGCAGGTCGCCACCAATGTTCAGCACGCATGTCGCCTTTGCGACATTCTCCCTGCGCGGCCAGACAACCAAGCTTTGGGGCATTTTGCAAGCGCGCGCAAGACTGGCAGTGGAATATGTCCATTGGACTCGACAAGGCGTCGATCGGCTGGGCTGGGAGAGCCAAGGCAAGAGGGCTAAGGGGCGAGGGAAGTGTTAGTGTGCTGCCAACGGCGCATTTCGGGTTACCATGGTCGATTTGAGAATAGGCGGGGGCCATGATTCGGGCCTGTGTTGCAGACGATGGGCAGTCTTGCAGATGGGTGTTTTACTCGACCAAGTTGGTCTTGCCCTTGGCCCTACTCGAAAGCCCCTCTCGGCTGGCTTCCTGAGACGGAGACTGCCGGGCGGCCAGGGGGGCCGCGCAATCATGAATGATCAACAAGCGATCAACTTCGCAGATCGTGAGTGCGTAGGGGTCCTTCTTTGTCCGGCGCAGTGGCAGGTTGAAGCGGTAGGTGCAGCCAAGGAGCACGACGGCATGTAATCAATATTCAACAGCAGGCCACAACAGGCGATGGGTGTGACGAGGGACGAGGGAAGAGGCGAGAAGGGTGGGAAAAGGGAAAAGGGAAACGGGAACAGGGAAACGGGAAGCGAGCAGACAGGGCCGAGTGGCGCATGGTGGAAGGTGCCGAGACGGGCTGAGATTGGTAGTCTGGCGGGCGGAGGATAGGAAGCGCCAAGGCGTGTATCAGAAACATGGCAGCTGTGCTTGAGACATGCGGCGAACGCCTCGTAGGGCTCCGGGTGCGCGCGTGCTAGGCGACGGGCAGAGTCAGCTCGACGTGGCAACGAGCAGCGCCGTGCCGGTCTAGACGAGCGGTTCGGCAGTTGGAGGCACACTCGGAGCCCCTTGTGCCCTAGTACGAGTATAGGGCCTGGTCACCGCCTCGGGACCAGGCTGAGCCGTGGTCTAGTGTGGCCTTGATGCCGTGCGAGCAAGAGTGGACGGCTGCTAGTGTGTATAGTAGAGTGTGTATGTAATGTAGTAAAGTAGGAGAGAAGCTGGCATGGCAGGACATGGCAGGACATGGCAGGACATGGCAGGGCATGGCAGGGCATGGCAGGGCATGGCAGTGGGGCGCTCGGGACGGGCGCGGACAGGCCAAACGTGGGGAAACACGTTCTGCGGGCGGTACGTACCAGACGACCATGTTGTATGTAGTACTGCCTATTACCACGTAGTAGCACATTCGAAGGCAAGTATGTGTGTAGTTACAGTTACACAGTGCATACACCATGTGCATGCCTACCCATACTGCATGTGTAGTATTCGTGTATGCATCAATCTAAGTTCATGTGTATGTACACGGTACTTGGTTACTCTAGTCCCTACATAGTTACTGAGTCGGCACAGGTACTGGCAGGGCCAGGGATCGCCTCGGCCAGCGGTGCGAGCCCAAGGCTATTATGGCACTTGCATCCGCATCCATCTGCATCTGCATCTGCATCGGCACTGCGCAGGGTCGGTCCACGGCGGGCTCAGAGACGTCTTGCGCATGCGTCCAGTCTATTATGGGATGGCCGATGGGTGATAAGCGCCACCGGGGCCTGCCAATCTCAACTTGACACCGCGTTACGTCGGGGTGACATAGGTGGGGCTCTGTGGCTTGACGTCTGTGGCGCGCCCGCCGTTGAAACTCTGCTGCTGTGGCTAGGCTCCTCCGCTGAACCACTGCCACCATGCTAATTCGATGCAAAACCCGCCCACACACCCGCCCACGCACCCGCTTCCCGCCGCCCCTTGACTGACACAGGCACCGCGCCATGGGCCTCACGCCTGGTCGCGCGACCTGCGCCGTTGGCTGACGCATTCCGTCGAGTGCTCGCCTTGCAGCCGGGACCTGCCATGCCATGTCTTGGCCGGGACGACAGGCGGTAACGAAAAGCCTTCAATTCCCACATGCAGGTCGACCCCTGCTGGAATCTCGCCGAAGACGCTTGCCATGGGCGTTTTGGGAGAAGCGTTGTGGACCGCTGGCACTTTAGGCACAAACCGATCATCTTCTGGAACATGAGGCTTCTCCAAGTCCTGTCTGTCTCCTCCAAGCCCGTCTGCCCGGATCGGCGTCCGAGTCGACCACGGAGATGTCGTCCCGTGTAGTTCTAGAGCTTCGACTTGTGCTTTCGCATTGTCGCGTATCCAGCAAGCGCCTCGAGCTGTACCCGCTTTACGGAGCCATTGGGCTGTCTTCACGAAACACAGGCACGCACGCTTGCATGCCACCCATGGCCCCACCCGCTGACCCAGGTCCAAGGAATATATCTCGACTTTGGTGGCACTCGAGACCCGCAAAAGGCTTCGCTGCCTCTTGTGCTTTGCATACTTACGCAAAACTACTCCTACTGGCCATTACCCCTACATCAGCCGCTCCAAACAGCACCGTGTTTCTCTTTTTTTTGCTGCCGCACTACCACACTAGTCAACCATCCGGGAAAGCAAGACAAGGGCCACCGAGCCTCCGTCTCCCCATCTTGCCTATTACTCTACTCAACAGCCACCCACTCGCGCCAGGATCCTTTGCATGTGCTGCCGCGGGCCTGCCTCTGCCCTCTGCCCTCTGCCCTCTGCCCTCTGCCAATTCCCTCCCTGTCCCCCGTACTCCCAGTGTCTAGAGTAGTAGCCAATATCCACCAGTACCGCGGCGATTAAACCTTGTTGCCAGCTCGTCGCGCCACGAAGGTGTGCCAGGGTCTCCACCACTACCATCCGGACTGGGGCTAATCACCTGTGCAGCATCACTACCACGAATATTGCTTCCTACAGAGGCGTCGAATCCACTCTCGCCTGACCTGGTTACCCTGGTCCGCATTTCTCAGCCTTCTTCACTGACTGCGCTGTCTGCCGCCCCCCGGGGACTCTCCCGTCACTTGCTCATATCCGGTGGCCTCGGTCGCCGTTGAACTAATAGAGAAGGAGCTGCGGGTCGTTCTTTCCATTCTAGCCGTCTCTGCTCCCGATTGTTACCCCAAGCTTTGATTTCTCGGCCACTCACCCATCGGTTGGCTGAGAGCGCTCCATCAAGCGACACGGAACACCACCCGACCACCGCGCATCCAGCTTGTGTAGGTCTACGCCTCGGGTTGTTTCTTCTACTACCAATCTTTCCGCTCTACCTGTACGGGTTCCCCACTCTGGACTAAGGGCCCGTTGATCGACTCATCCATCTACGCTCCATCACATTGCGCATCTCGCCGCCTCAAACTCGGCTACGTTATGTGCTGCTGACAGCTACCCTCATTGGCTGCCTGCTTCTGTGTGGTGCCACGAGGTGGTCAATCGTTGGGACCTCTCGAGTGCTTGCCGTCATCGGCTGCTGCTGTAACTACTGACTGCTCTACAGCGATAGCATCCTGTCTACGGGCCCTCATCACTCGTCAAAGTCTGGACCGGAGCATCCGAACTGCCCCCCCCCCCCGCTCCTGTGCTCCTAACCATGCACAAGTCTTCCACAGGCTCAAACGGAGCATCTCCAACAACAATGGCACCTGTACCGAATCCTTTTGCCCCGGCGCAACAAACTCCTCGCCCGACGACTCTTCGTGCTGCACCGAATATCCCTCAGCAAGGCTCTAGATCACCACACTATCCTTCGAGCTCTTACAGCCATTCTGCCTCACCAAGTGCTGCCTCTGCAGGCTTACCGGACATTCAACGCCATGATGGCAGTGCCTTGGTCATCTCCCCCACCCAGATACCCTCTACCAACTTGACTGCGCAGAAAAGAGCCTACAGACAGCGAAGAAAAGACCCTTCATGCGATGCATGTCGAGAACGCAAAGTAAAGGTAAGTTTGTAAATCACAGCAGGGACTGCATCGACCCAAATACATACCTTGACCCACATGTCCCCGGCAGAATGCGAGCAAGACAGTAGCTGGTTGGAGAGAAGAGAGAGACTTGTGGCTCATGTCGCATTTGGCTGTGCAATCGCCCAAAATGTCCGCTGTTCATCTCCGCACGTTGAACAGGCATGTGCCTCAAGGCATCTACAGCCCCTAATCAGCGAAGGTACATTATTGTACGCATGGCTTGAGCAGGCGGACTGGGGCCTTAATCGAAATTGGCTGACCATCTTTGCAGTGCGATGCTACCGAGACCTCAGCATGTTCAGAATGTTCTAGCAGGAACCATCGGTGTCAGTTCACTAAGGAGACGAATCGCCGCATGTCGTCAATCAAGTATGTAGTCATCATCTTGTGCCAAAAGTCTGTGATGGAAATGCTCATTATGCACAGGCAGGTCCAGGACCTTCAGAGTCAAATTGCCGAATTGACTCATGTAAACTCCCAGCTACGAAACAAGGTATCTGACCAGAGTCCTATGGATGGAGCGCGAACAGACATGAAACGGAGACACTCCGAAGTGCACACTGGAGTAGTACTAGGACCACGGCAGATATGTGTACCAATCCTGGACAACTTCAACCACGTTCGCAGCAACATTCGAGAGTATGCTCATAACATATTCAATATGCCTCACCAAAACGTCTCGCGGACTGCAGAGCCGAATTGGCCGCTGCCTGCGGTACCTTTGCGCGCAGACTATGCATACTTTTCTCGGTCCTTCCTTGATACGACACACGATCGGTATCCTGCATTGCATTGGCCTACTTTTCAGCACAAAGCAGACGAGGTTTATGCCGCACGTAGCTTTGAAGGTTGCTCTAGGGATTGGATTGGCTTGTTCTTTGCAGTACTGGCTTGTGGCTGTTTGCACCCTAGATCAGAGCACAATGTTTCTTGCAACGTGCTATCAGAAGGCCAGGCTATGTTTGAGACCGCAGTGTCTGCTCTCCAACCTTGGACACAAGAGCTTACTATTACACATGCTCAGGCTGCTCTGTTGTTGAGCATATTTGCTACAGAGAGCAATCAGCGCTCCCTCGGCTCCATCTGGCTTGCGTCTGCTGTAAGAATCGCACAAGAACTACAGATAAGTCCTGAAATGGACTGCTGGTCCGCTTTTGACGGCGAAATTCGACGCAGACTTTGGTGGTCCATCTACGTCCGCGACAGGTGAGCAAAACCTGTCTGTCTGACATGAACTATTCCAGGGACTGATCGCGACGCAGAATTATGTCACTCGAGACGAATCGTCCAATGTTGATCAACGAGAATGATTGCGAGATTTCGCTCCCATCATCAGTCGACGATCGCTACATACAGCCCAATGAGCCATTCTGTCCCTCAACAAAATCAGCCCATTTTACTGGCTTCGTAGCGACAATACACATTACGCGCCTCTACGCACCCCTACAGCACGCTTTGAAATCTACCGGTATGCTCCCACAAACAACGGAAAGCTTTGATGGACAGCTTCGCTCAAAGTTGCTACTCCTACCTGAAAACCACCAGCCAGACTCAGGGGCTCTGCTTGATGCAAGGGTGTTGCCAACAGTTTTCGTCTTGCTCTCCGCTCGATTTCATCTCCACCGGCGCAACCTCAGCCCATTGTCGAGTGCTATAGGCCGAGCTAATGCATTGGAGCGATGTGTCTCTGTTGCCCAAGACACGGCAAAGTATGTGTCAAGAGTATTGCACAACCCTTCAGTCCGTAACTCTGGTCAGACAGGGGCAGAGAGAATGGCGTTGGCTGCGAGTAACGCAGTATGTCTACATCTGTGGCGATGCATTCTAGTACTGTGCTTCCGGGGCGAGTATGATGCAGCCTTGGTGTGCTTGCATCTCTCAGAAGCTATTGGCAGCACACGCAGAATCAACGCTGCTTGTGGCAAGAGTATTGCCTTCTTTCTTGAGCGACTATTCGACCGAACGCACAACGGTATCGGCTGTAGCAAGCAGCTGGAACACGACGAGGAGATGATTGCATACCTCAGTGCTGACATCCAGGGCAGTCTAGAGTATTCTTGGGTCTGGGCAGGTACCAGCATGGTTTCTGTATCGGGGCAGGACTCGGCACCTGGCGCTACGACATCACCGGGAGGCGACGAAGCAATGCGAGACGGGCTACCCTCACGACCGCCACCACCCAGTGCATTGTCGAATGGAAACGCGGAATGGGACGACTGGGGCCGGGTTGAGCACATGGTGCGGCAATTGATGAGCGAGCGCCATCACCGAAATACGCAGCCAGCAGCTTATTATCCACCAGTGCACAATCCCGTCAAACGAGTGCAACTCGCACCCGACACGTATTCACCGCCAAAGAGTCTATCAACTCCCAGTCCAGCACCGTCGAGCACAAGTCGTATCAGCATAGCGAATATCATCTAAGACCGGAAGAGGGGCAATGTAGATCATGTACGAACAGGGTACATTTTCGCCTGCATACATCCGCTTACTATTGCCCACGTGGTATTGGAGGGTCAAGCGAGATGGTCGCAAGCAACTGGCCGTTACAAAAGACGCTTGGCTTTTGCAAGAGGGTACTGCATGCTGCGGGAATCACGGGAGCCCGAAAACAGGACAAGGGTGTGCAATCTCACAGTACCAATTATACAAACTCGCATTTGCCCAACAATTGGCCTCTAACTCAGTTCCCAAGGGACTGGAAAAACCACTTTGCAGAGGCAATCTATACGTATCAGCTAAGTATATGTGTTTTGAGAGGTTGAGGGGACAGTGTGCAAGAACGAGTGCGTGGCCATATCTACCGCTTCAGTTGCTGCTATGGCAAAACTAGACGGAAGGCGGAAGCAATATGTCGGTCGAGACTGGAGAGGGAATTTTTCTTGACTTTGGAGAGTTCGTATTCGGTGAAATAAGCGTAAAAAGAAGTGGACTGCCCAGCCTACTACTACTACTACTACTAGACTCGGCACCAATGAGGCAGTGTCGTAGCCAATAGCCACTCTGCTTCTGCATCTCAGGGTCCGTGCCGCCGCGCGGTAACACCCAAACCTCTTTTCTCTTTCAGCTCTGCAACAACACAAACTCACCGGACCTATGAATACGTAGGAATACGGGTCTTTGTAACTCAGCTGCGAGGCTAGGGCGTTGCATATATATATATACATATTGTATACTTGGGCATAGATAGTACTGTGCAGTAAATTCAGCTAGACGCGTCGATATGCAGAAGTTTCCATGGGCTAGGAACACACTTAAACGTACCATTGTCTTGTTGAATCAGCCTAGGTGTGTTGTGTTACGTGTGCATGTATAAAAACAATGTCGGTGCGGGAGTGGGCGGATACATACATCCAAAGATAGCCATGGATGACAACACGGTACGTAGGTGTACGACTGTACCTGGCAAAACACCCCACCCCGCACCCCTCCCCGCCCACCTGTCCATTACACCCCGTTCTTAGCCACCCCAAGATAGCTAGCGCATGCCCCAAAAGGGATAAAAGGGTGAAGGGCGGTGAGGACATTCTGGTGTTATTCTAAAGACAAGCTTTTCGAGGGTAAATGCTTAGCCAAGCCCGTGTTACTACCCCGCCATGCCGCTGTGGCAGACTGCAATTCACCGTCTTACCCGCTGCCCTCGGGACAACAGTGAGGATACGCCAGGGGCTACATGGCAGATGCCCAGCCACACGTATCCTGGCTAGATAGCGGTCTGGCTATTAATTGACGCATCGTACAGCGTTGGCTTGCATGTTGGCCTATGACTGGCCACATCACATTGGGATAAGCGCGTGCCGCCCATGGTGGGGCTGCATTACTGCGGTGCTGCGCTGTGCTGTTGAGCTGTACCGGAGACTAGAATGCACATTGCGATTGGGGGCTTTGCTTACCACCCGTCCAAGCTACGTAGCTGCTTACGCGCCTTCGTGTTTGAGCCATATTAAGCTGCGCCTCCCCCCGCTGCCTTGTCTCCTACCCACCAGTTTCTACCCCTCCAGCACACTTCTCCCTCCACTGCACCCTCTCACATATCTCAATATGGTGCACATCAATCGCGTAGCCACCTTCAAGGAGATTTCCGAGGAGAAGGCTCAATTTGATGACATTGCTACTGCAAGCACCATCAACCTGAGTCCAGACGATGAGCTTGATGACTTTACTGCCACCGTCTATGGTAGCAAGTATGCTTCCGAGGACCTACCAAAGCATGAGATGCCGGTGAGTTTGCTCGTGCAATATGAATTGGCAAGTGCAGAACACTGACTAGATACAGGAGCGGGAAATGCCTCCTCAGGTGTATGTGTCACCACACTCATAAAAGCAGCTTTGAACAAGTTGCTGATGTCTCGCCAGGGCCTACCGGATGATCAAGGACGACCTCACACTCGACGGAACACCAACGCTGAACTTGGCTTCTTTCGTCACCACATACATGGTATGCACCCCGTGATATTCCTGTAGCCATTCGATGCTAACTCAACTCGCAGGAGGAAGAAGTTGAAAAGCTCATGGTGTATGGTCACAACAACCTCCTATCGAGAACATCAAAGTAACCGTATCGTCTAGCGATGCCTTCTCCAAGAACTTCATCGATTACGAAGAATATCCCGTCAGCGCCGATATCCAAAACCGTACGTGTTTTCAGAGCACGATAGAAATCATCATAACAGAGACTGAGCTGTATTAGGATGTGTCTCCATGATTGCGAGACTTTTTAACGCGCCAAGCACAGATGATGCAAACATCATCGGTACATCGACGATTGGATCTTCCGAGGCCATCATGGTCAGTATTAGAATGAGAAGAAACAGGAGTCTGGGACTAACACTACGCAGCTGGGAGTACTGGCCATGAAGAAGCTGTGGCAAAATAAGCGAAAGGCAGAGGGAAAGCCATACGACAAGCCCAACATGGTTATGAACTCCGCTGTGCAGGTTTGCTGGGAGGTGAGTATTTGGATATTTTGCTTGATGTGCCACAGTTGCTAGCCAAATAATGCTAACGACTCACAGAAAGCGTGCCGATACTTCGACATTGAAGAGAAATACGTCTACTGCACAGCTGATCGCTATGTCATCGACCCCAAGGAATGCGTAGATTTGTGCGACGAAAACACCATCGGCATTTGTATGAAATCTATAGGTTGCAGCGTAGTATCAGCCACTGACAACAATCAGGCGCAATTCTCGGAACAACATACACTGGCGAGTACGAAGATATCAAAGCCATCAATGACCTTCTGATCGAGCGAGATATTGATGTCAACATCCACGTCGATGCTGCTTCAGGCGGCTTTGTTGCTCCCTTTGTCAACCCCGGGCTTCTCTGGGACTTCCGTCTTCCCAAGGTCACAACCATTAACGCCTCAGGACACAAATATGGCCTCGTTTATCCCGGTGTTGGCTGGGTCATCTGGCGCGACCCCCAGTATCTGCCTCAAGAACTCGTTTTCAACATCAACTACCTAGGTGCCGATCAGGCTTCCTTCACGCTCAATTTCTCGCGTGGTGCTTCGCAGATTATTGGACAATACTACCAACTCATCCGTCTAGGCAAGCGTGGTTACAGAAGGATAATGTTGAACCTGACGCGCACTGCTGACTACCTAGCTGCAAACCTCGAATCCATGGGCTTTGTCATCATGAGCCAACGCGGAGGAGAAGGACTCCCTCTTGTCGCATGCCGTATAGACGAGGATCTCGGCAAGCAGTACGACGAGTTTGCCATTGCGCACCAGCTTCGTGAGCGTGGATGGGTTGTGCCCGCCTACACCATGGCTCCTCACTCGGAGAAGATGAAGATGTTGCGTGTCGTTGTTCGTGAAGACTTTACAAAATCGCGATGCGACGCTTTGATTGCAGACTTTAAGTTAGCATTGCAAACTCTTGATGCACTCGACGCCAAGAGAATTCAAGAGCACAAGGAGTAGGTCTTGCTAGCAACTGATGACGGAGTTTTGATTGGAAATGTACTGACTTGGACATAGACACCAGTTCGCGATGCGCCGCCGGTCGACGCTCGTCAGCCCCGTCTTTCAAAGGAAGGCGACGGATCATTTTGAAGAGAACCACAGTCTGCAGGCTAAGACTGGTAAGACGCATGCGGTTTGCTAAGCTGGACATTAGAGCACTGTGGCTTGGTGAGGTGTAACAAATAACGAGTTTTCACGATAGACGAATTAAAATTATGAACACTGACACTCTGAGACATTGACGTAGTCCTGCTTGGAATATTCAAATATAAACTAATCATGGCATGGAAGGCCTGATGTATGGGACTCCACCGCAAAGGTTCAGATCGGATCGGATCAGAAGTGACGATGAATCGATCCTGACATCCGGTGCGAGAGTTGCTGTGTTTTATCCGATGCTCCCACAGCAAAGTGGACCACTCTCTCTGTCGGTCCACTGTTTAAAGTTTTCCAGCCTTGGAATTCCCTATCATGACTCGACGCACAAGAAATCTAGCAGACCTCATCAGAATCAAATGGCATGGTTGTCTGGTGCTCAAGGACATTTTGAAGTATCCGGCGTGGCTTGAGGATGACAACGAACGGGTTTCTTGTCGCGTTGTTTTCTTCACGAGATCGAGTTTCTGACTCTGTCCAAGCAAATATTGCTTTTTTATGTATAGCGGGCTCCACAAAGCGACACTCTTAAGAACAACAAATGCGAAAAGTCACTGTGTTTGTTCCAATGACTTGATTTTGTATAAATATGCGTTTCTAGTACTGGGCGGGCAATACAGCGGCGGCTCGCGTCACTTTATGACGGCAAAAGGTTATTGTGCTGACTAGCCGGCAGATGAAGGCAGCGGGCCATGCGCGCTGGATGTTAGTGCTGGAGTTTCACGATCGGTGGATGTACACGTGTATGCGTTAGTTTGTGGCTAAGCTCCGAGGAGTCGGTATTGCGCCATGTTGTACCTACAGCACACCTATCCCCTATGTAACGTTGTAGTGAAAACGCCAAGCATGGCGTCTTCTTCGGATATTCTCCATAGAGCAGCCATGGGTACGGCATATAGTGCCGAAGCTGTAAGTCATGAGCGCTGAAAGCCGTTGTCGTCATAGGAGGTTGATCGGAGTCGAAGGAACCAATGAAGTGAAGAAACTATTACCCGGGGACATGCAGCACGGATCACACAGCTCAATATATGCAGGAACAAGTTTTGTCACATGTAGGTTACACTATAGACACTCGACCATCTTCCCACAAAATTCCTCCAACTCGTAAATACCCAGTTGAAGGCAAGATCTCACTAGATCTACCAAGATCTACCTACGTAAATTAACAAACCCTTCGTATCACGCATTGTACACTGCCAAGGGATCATGAATCACCTGGGCTCGAAGGCATTGCTTATTTCTACTGCGCTACAGTTCTGGTAGCCAGTCGCTAACCTGACGGTCGTACGCCACAGACCCGCAACCCACTCAGCCTTGTATCACGGAGCTAGAGTGCTAGGCTCTATCAGCCTGCGAGGACGCAGTAAGCTTAAGTATCAGCCATGCGAGCAACAAGCCAAGCTTGTTGTCTTGTGCCTGCCTTTTTGACTGAGTGGTTGGCGTGTATGGCTGCGTGCTTGGCTCCTCTAGGAGCCCGCCTTGACACTTGAGACGTTATAGGGCTGTGATTTCGTGGCTGGTACTGAGGCGCAGCCAAGGACTCTGGCGTAATGACCAAACAACTACAAGTGAAAACCAAACAGGGTGCGCCTTTGTAGTCAAGAGCAGTAGACATTGTGTGGTTACGAATTCATGTGTAATGTCACTGATTTCTATCACAGGACCGCGCTTCTTCACGATTCAGACTTGGCTAGTGATGCGACTTTACCATGTCTGGGGATTATTTCCCATTAAACCGCAGACATCATGGAGCTAAGTTCAAGAGACACGGATCTGCAACTCCCGCCGAGTTTTGTAAACTCTATCTCATATACGACTCAAGTCTGACGGCAGTGTCGGGCACATGAGTGCGATCTTAATTCAAGAGCTAGGCCAATTTGTGGGTCTGATCTACAAGCGGGCCGCGAGCCAGCCTATACTACACAAGTCATTGTTAGCTGCCAGCCCTAAAGACAAGTACAAGGAAGGCAGTCTGGATCACTATTGCGGGCCAAAGGGTGATGAGTCAGTCCTAATAAGCCAGGTCCCTGATGATAATCAGAATGCAACGCTGCCCCGTAACGGGGAGAAAATGACGAACCCCCTTGGGGGGGTGGATACACCCGCACTCATAATTCAACATCCCTTGGCATCCGCCCTCTCGTGTAAGCTTCCGAATCTAGAGAGTGGGCTCGGGCAGAAACCATTCCGGCAACTAGGGACTGGTAACGGGGAGGACGATAGTTGGTCTCGGCGGCATCCATTGATCATGTCGTGTAACCCTCACCCGACAGTTGTTACATGTACATGCGATCGTTACTCCGATTTCCCAAGTCTTCGTCAGAACTGAGGGTCTCCTCACAGCCTGATCGCCGGGGAAGCGCATTCGTCCAGGCCTGGCTCACCTTGCACACCCAGGATGTCGACGCAGTTGGAGAACTGGGTTAGCAACCCAGAGGAGACTCATGGCCCGCTCATGAGCATCACTGTTTGGGCGCTTTGCGGAGTCGCTGGTTTTTTCCTTGCTCTTCGGCTGGCGATTCAAAAAAACCAAGGGAAGTTGTGGTACGACAGCTTAATTCTTACCGTCAGCTGGGTAAGCAATGAAAACCTTCTACCTAAAAGAAACGACTAACACGCAACGTGCAGTTATTCTTGCTGTGTCAAGCCATCCTTAATCAGTTGAGTGTAAACCTGGGCTTTGGAAAACACTCGCTTGATAGTAAGAAGCTGTAAGAGATACACATGTGATACCGAGGGTCTGACTCCTTTGCACCAGTTGACTTCAGCCATTTCGAGACCATAACTTATCTTGGCGCAGCCGGGCTCACCGTCTCCCTGACTGCTATCACCCTCAGCAAGATATCGTTCGGGGTGACGCTGTTTCGTTTGACTGAAGGATGGATCAGGGCGTACGTGTGCTTTGCCATGGCTACCCTCTTCATCTTCGCAATACCGGCCGGAATCCTCCCTTGGGTCCTCTGCAAGCCGCTGACCAAGACTTTTGTGGACATCATACCGGGTACATGTATGGATAAGCATCCGTCTGTCATCTATGGACGATTTCAAGCTAGTGGGTAGTGCGTTGGTGATGCGTCAGGATGTTGTACTAATTCGAAGCGTAGTATGGTCTGCCATCATGGACATTTCTCTAGCACTTATACCATGGAAAATCATTTGGAACCTGCAGATGCGCCCGGCGGAGAAGATTGGTGTCTGCATTGCCATGAGTCTGGGAGTATTGTGAGTCAATTCATCACGGACCATCTAGGCTCTGCTAACCAGATCAAAGAGCAGGAGTGACCGCAATTCTTCGAGCCCGTTATGTTGAGTTACTGACCAAACTAGATCTTTCGTGTACGTTGTGTAACATGTGCTTTTTGCGACCTTGGCTGACGTATACAGACGACGCTACCAACACTGTTATCTGGTCGTCAGCGGAGGCCGCCATGACCATTGTCGCAACGTCGATACCCGTACTCCGAGTCTTCTTCAGACAAACCATCACCTCTGTGATTAACTCGTACCAAAACTCGTCGCGAGAAAGAAGGTTCAAAAGTCAGGCTTCGAACCCATTTGGCATGAATTCAACAGCACATACGTCCAAACTTGGTTCTAAGAATATCAAGGTTGAAGCCGCAAGCTCATCTTCAAACAAACGACGGTCAAACATGTTGACCTCGGGATGCACTACAAATGTTAGCCAGGAATCATTAGTCGATGTGCAAGGAAAGAAACAAGAAGCGTATGTAGAGATGGACAACCTTGTCGTCGACGAGGTCACGGGACGTGTCACTCTGGCATCTCCTGCATCCATGAATTCGCTAGAAGAAGGATTGCCGCATCGGCCGCATACACGTTTATGATACCATTTCTTTATCGTCATCTCTTTTGGGTCAAAAATGGGTTCTGAAAACGGACGAGTAGCCAACGGCTGCCTTAGAGCAAAAAAAAAAGGTTTCCAACCACATCCATAGAATACAGTATGAGTTACGACGTCATAATGTTAATCAATCGGCCACTACTACGCATCCAACGCCTTTGCGTCTGCTTTTTTCCTTCCACCATTATTCCATGCTAACAAGGAACCATCCTTCCGCCCACCCAATTGGAACCGCTCACACACCCATCCAGCCCCTCCTCTTCCTCTCCTCCAGAACACCTCTGGCGTGACACTAAACCGACAACAACCCAGCAAAATCCCAGAAACCTTCAAACTTTCCGGCAAGAACTCGGCAAACAGTCCCAAACCCCCTCTTTCATCTCCCATCAAGCATAAAACGAAGTGCGAGAAGGGCATGACGATCTTCGCTCCTTCCAGCACAACCCGCATCGTCCAAACTAGCCCTGATATTAACTTCTCACCTACGGAAACCGGCCACCCATATTTCCGCACACGCACTAGCCCAGCTCCACTGTGGCTTACCAAGTAGACGCCGACTTGCATCTCAAAAGCACAGTCCACGCCCTTATTTTCTCCGTACCCGCTGATCCTCGTCGTATGTAATCCCTCTCGATTGTATCTTTCCACCCGCCCCTCCCCCCCCGCAATACTGGTAGCTCACACGGCAGACGAGCCAACCAGGTACGTTGCAAAGCCACGCTCTGATGACTCCTTGCAGCACGAGATCGGCGGGGGCGCACGGCAGGGATGCTGCGACAGGTAGGCGAGGTGAGAAAGTGTAGGGTATCACGAGCATTTACGCGATTCAGGGTTCTGGGGGACTGGGAGGGTGAATTAAGGGAGATGGGCATGACTCGGTGGGTTGAATTAGTGAAGGGTTACTTGGGGAGGCAAATGGGGGGGGGATAGGTATATAGGCGATGGTTTATGAATTCTTGAGATTTACATCGAGAAAGTCGGGTTACACTCTTTAATATAACTCCCGATATCTAACCTCCTATCCTATTCGTATAATCCACCATCGATTATTTTTTTTCGGAAGGAGAAGATTGGGCAAGATGAAGAGGTCAATGCTATACAGCGTATCGCTGTTCCTCACCTCGGCCCTCGCCTTTCCAGCAAACTTGCTCAACAGAGACATCAGCAGCGAGACACTTGCGGAAATCAACAGTATCGTCGCGAAGATTGAGCGCGAGGCCGCATCTACAAAGCGGCAGTTGGGATTTGGGCTGGTGAAGCCCGGGTTCGACGCGAATGCGCAGCGCGTGAGCAATACAGGAGAGCATCGATACGTATGTTTTATCTCTCTTCGTGTTCATGGGGGTTGGAAAGGGGAGAAGGTAGCTCACGAAGAAGCATAGATTGCACCAGGGCCGAACGATATCCGTGGACCATGCCCTGGGTTGAATGTCCTTGCGAATCATGGGTATATTTCGCGGACGGGGATTGCGTCGGTGCTTGAGTTGACGACTGCGTCTACTGAAGGTAATGTTCTTCATCCCTAGAATCCAATAGTAAATGCTAATAGAGTGCGACCAGTCTTCGGCATGGCAACAGACCTCTCCGCCTTCCTGTCTGTCTACTCTGGCATCGTAGCCGGTGATCTCACCGCCGTGTCTATTGGCGGCAAGCCCAAGAGCGGCGGGTTACTCACTGGCGCGACGTCGTCGCTTGGCCTTCTTGGGGAGCCCCAGGGACTGAGCGCGTCGCATAATAGGTTTGAGGCGGATTGCTCACCTACAAGGGCAGATTTATACAAGACGTATGTTATCTACACTTTTACTTTTCTTTTTTTCTTCCTCTCTCTATCAGATGATGTAAGGGATGATAATGACTGACGATGTAAATTTAGTGGTGACACCGACTCCCTCGACCTGAGCCAATTCGAGGAGCTTGCTGCCATGCCCCTTGGCCCGAATGGGTATGATCTCACAGTTATGCATCCCTTCCGCGGCTCTCGCTTTAACAACTCTATTGCAACTAATGGGCGTTACTTCGCTGGACCTTTCACGCACTTTGCCATCAACACTGCCACATACCTCTTCACATACCACTTCTTCCGTAACCACAGCGCCCAGTACCCAGATGGCTATCTCGACCTGGAAACGCTCAAGTCGTTCGAGGGCGTTACTGGTGAATCTGGAAGTTTTAAGTGGGCGTCTGGTCGTGAGAAGATCCCTGAAAATGTATGTGCTTTTATGGTTTCTTGACGCTTTGACTAGGAGCTGCTTGCTAACACTTGGTGTAGTGGTACCGCCGCACTATCGGTGATGAATACGGCATTGCCTCTTTCGCCCTCGACGCTGTGCGCGCGCTGCAAGCACTCCCCTACATGGCTGTTGTTGGCGGCAACACGGGCAAGCCCAACACTTTTACTGGCGTCAATATTGCCGATTTGACCGGCGGTGTTTTCAACGCAAAGACGCTGCTTGAAGGCAACAACGCTATATGCTTTGCGTTCCAGTTTGTGCAGTTTGCCTCGCCGGATATCCTGGATGGTCTGCTTGGTAATGTTGTGCTTGCGGTACGCAAGCTGACAGCTGTGCTTGACCCTGTTCTTGCCATCCTTGGGTGCCCGCAGGCTGCCAAGTTCGACATGGGATTGCTGTCAAGCTTCCCTGGTGGCAAGATGTAGAGGCAACATTGAAGGACCTCTGTAAGATACAACAAATGTTTACATTATTATTTTTTCTTCGTACTTTTACACCGTTGCCGTGCTCTGGGGCGGGCTAATGGCTTTTGAGCGAAAACCTGGTTTGCTGAACCTAAAAGGAAATGGTAACGACCATTTTTAATTTAAAGTAATAGTTTGAATCGTTTACGGTCAGCGCAGATGGCATCAATGATTGCGTGTTTGCCGGCCGGCTGGACAACGTTGGTGTCGGAACCGTACGAAAAATGGAATGTACGTAAAAAATCAAAACGAGAGTCTCTTGACCGGACACACTTCTCCCGATAGCAATGCCGACTAGGGTTTCAAGACGACAATGTGGTCTTGCCAGCTGTGAACCGGAGAAGAGAGAATAAAAGTGGTCGTTCAGGTACGCAAAGCCGGCTACTACCCCGCAGGTTGTGGCTACGAGTTGAAACCGGGCCGGTCGACATGCAACCACTAATTCGCATGTATACGCCTTATTGAGTGAAGAAGGACTTTGTCGAGTTGAGATAAAAAGCCATCGTCTCCGCTGCATTAGCCCGATGGGATTCTGACTTAGCACCTGCTTTTCCAATAATTTCGCTCCTCTACTCATCGCAAATAGTAACTTTTATCATCCCACTTATCACCGCCATGGCCCCCTCCGCCATCCCAGTCGAAGCAACACCAACGCCGCAATCCAAGCAATTGGTGCCGCACTCCAAAGACGATGTATCAAAAGAATTAACGCCGCTCCAAGCCATATCGCAGGGCGTATGTCTCCCCAGCGTCCCTCTCTTCTCCTCCCACGACAAACAACGCGCATGGATCCTCTCCCACATGGCCGGTAGGTCACCCTTCTCCCTTATCCTCCTCGCAACAAAATAAATAAATAACCCCCAATTCAGGTGCCTTCCGGGTCTTCGCCCGAAAAGGCCTCACCGAAGGCATGAGCGGCCACATCTCGGTGCGCGACCCGGAAAACCCACACACCTTCTGGACCAACCCGCTCGGTAAGCACTTTGGCCTGCTCACAGCCGCCGACATGGTCCTCGTCGACTACGATGGCAATATTATCGGCGGAAACCGCAGCAGGCCCGCCAACGCAGCGGGCTTCCTCATCCACTCGGCCGTCCACAAGGCGCGGCCCAATGTCAACGCCGCGTGTCACTGCCATGGTACGGCCGGTAAGGCTTGGAGCGCTTTCGCCAAGCCCCTCGACATGATTAATCAGGATGTATGTTACTTTTACGGCGAGGCGCAGGCTGTGTACCAGGATTTCGGGGGTATTGTGTTTGATGAGGCGGAGGGGAAACGGTTGGCTGCTGCGCTGGGACCAAAGGGCAAGGGCTTGATTTTAAGAAATCATGGGTTGTTGGTAGGTCCCTGAGCCTCTTACATGGATATTCCTTGCTGCTGACGATGAAATAGACTGTAGGGGATACTGTTGATGAGGCTGCTTATTTGTATACGCTTATGGAGCGTTCGTGTGAGGTACAACTGCAGGTTGAGGCTGCGGCTGCGAATGGAATTCCCAAGGTTTATGTGGAAGATGCGGCGGCCGAGTATACGTATAGGATGGGGAGTGATGCGGAGAGTTTGTATTGGGAGTTTCAGCCGGATCTGGAGTATGAGTATGAGTTGTGTAATGGGGCGTTTAAGCATCCTGAGTGTGATGAGGTTGTTTGGAAGGGGTATTGAGGGGTAGATAGATTACGGTTAGACTTGGGATAGAATGGATTAATGACATCGTATGTGCTATTCCCTATATTCCCAGTTTCTGAGTAAAGTAAGAAAGTCTCAAACAGATATGTAGGCGAGTTTGTTAAGTTGACGAAAAGTATCACGGACTTCAATGTTATATATTACTAATAATTGGCTCAAACATGATGCAAACTGGTAAGCAATGATGAACTGTCAGCTCGAGCAACTGTTCAAGGGTTTAAATTTCCCACAATTACTCGTTATTCGAAATGTTTAACATAATTGCACACTACTCCGGTTGAAAGAAAAACGACGAAGAATATCTTTAGAGAGAAACAATACTCTTGCTTCGCCAAACACTGTACGCGTTACATCATCGAACCCCAATTACGTACCATACTACCAAACCATAACACCTTTCCTAGTACAGTATACAACTACCCCGGACACCCCAGCCATGTAACAGTTCGATAAGGTCATTCATCACCATGCAAAAGCCAGTATCTAGCGCTCTCCTCATCTCCATCCCCCAGCACCGGCACCCTCAGTGACGGAAACGGATACCGCTCAAGCGACCTATCCTGCAGCACGGGCTCCTTGATATTCAATGATTTTCATAGCGATCCCTGAAGCCTCCTGGTGGTCGATGCTTCGCGCGGATGATTCACGACGAACTTGCCGGCGGCTGTTGTAAAGTAGTCTCCATAAGGGATTTCGACTTTCATGCCGCGCAGGTGCGTGGAGCGATGAGAAGTATCCACAAGGTGTAATGCCGGCGTAGTATAAATTTTCTTGTAGCTCTCGTCTGTCGTCATGAAGCTGATGCAGAGACTGCGGAGTTAGTAGCAGTACGTAGAAATGTTGTTTGTGAGAGGCTGCGCAAAGGTTGCCGATGCCTGGTAACAAGATTGTATTCGATAGAGAACTGAGCTTCTGAGCTACGTAGCTATCTATATACAGTGCTAGCTGCCCCTGCACAATCGAGTCGATAAGACCTAGTCGCTCCGGTTGTCGGTCAGAGCGCACCGAGTCTCGGCGAGACTCGGAGCTCTAGGTGGCATCCGGATTTTAGGAGCAGGCCGAGATTCCATCGAGGTACAACACACCAACTAGGCTCTAGCCTATCACATTGTTAAAAATAAGCTCTAAGCAGTTTGCAGTCATGGCTGGCTTGTCGTTGTCTTTCTCGGTACTCTATGCCTAGATGATTATCTCCAGAGACTTGATACATGCGAGTCGGCTGGGTAGGATGAGTTGGGGGAGGTGCATAAGTATAGGAGTGCTGCAACACGGTGTTACGAGTAACAAGAAGTATTCTCTCCCTGGCGACAGACGGCAAAGGATACGGTCGGATACTGTGTCACAAGGTCCGTGTCACAAGGTCTGTGTTAGAAGGTAATGATCATCGCGGGGCTCGAGGTCACTTGATGTGCCATCCCGCCAAGAACAACCATCCGAGGGATGGCAAGACGCTAAGGGATGGCAGGACCAGAAGCAATGAAGATATAAGGATGGATGGGTTTTGATTATTTACTCTCGTTGTGGTCAACTCAAATTGTACTTTCTTACTAGTATCTTTACTTAACAAGATTGTTACTGGTCAGTCTATAGCAATATAGATTAGTGTTTGTCAAAACCTCCGGTTACATCCATAATTCCTTGCCACTACGAATCGCCAGACAACTCTCACGGAGCTAGTCACCCATTCCTACTCGCCCTAACCCGGATCGAGCTCAGAGAAGCATTAGCACCAAACCTTATGTAACACACTGATGGCGTATTAGTTTCATTTAGTGTGCAGACTTGTTGCGTGATTTGACTTACAGTGGCCCGCAACAGCCAAGGCCACGGGGTTTCTTTGTGGTGTAGATATAGTCAGGCTTTTCTTTGGCTCGTAGGACCATTTCTCCTGCCTCTGCTGTCATCTCCATGCCAATCATTCTCTAAGAGCAACCTTGTTTCTGCCTGTCATGCAAAGGTACTCATGTCGATTACCTCGACAGCCAACAAGAGATTGAGCCATATGCACCGGAATGAGACACCTTTGGAGATTATCATTGTCAAGTAATAGCTGCACGATAACTGTTCAACAAAGGTTGATACACTATTGCAGTCAACAAAAATAACAGACTATAGAAAAGTAACAACGTCGAATGAAACAAGACGTTGAAAATTGTAAAACAGGCGGACAGCGAACAGCGCAAATCTCCGCCCATGTCCTCGACTACATATGTGAACATCCTAAGAGATGCCGTAGTTTAGGCTGCCAAATCAAGGACAGGTGCCAAAAAATACAAGTGTGCAAGACACCCTACTGTGCATTTAGCCGTCAGGTACAGGCGGGGGGTGCATCTACCGATCAGGGGATCACCCGCAAGTACGCCCCACCCCTGGCCGCAGATGCTAGTCTGCCCTATGACCCACTGCATCGCAGCATGCAGCCGATATGAGATTGATGGCTTACAGTTGTGAGCTGAAGATTTCCATTTTGAGACTAGATTCTTGAGATAGGCATCTAAGACGAGTACCATCGCTAAAGTCGGGGTTGCCTCGTGCAGCCATTGGCGACAGTTATACGGCGGAAATTGGTGCCGGACGACCGCTGGGCCACCAGATCTCTCCCAACAAGGTAGCTATAACAGTACCTAGAGACCTTAACAGGATTCGCAACAACTATTCATGTTCCAGATACGACTTGGCGTACCCCAAAGTCATGGATGCACAATTTGATGCTCATGTCCAGAAGAAAGGCGGATTCCAATACCTCGCTTGTAGCGGCAACCGTTCTGAGGGGATCTACCTGCAGGCCAAGGCGCTGAATGGTGATCTTGATTTCGTCACCTTTACTAGTGGAGGAAACGACCTATGTCTAGCTGGCACGATCAAAGATTGCATCATGTTGCCCTACTTCAAGAATAGCGCCTGCGAGACGATTGTTGCAAAAGCCCAGGAGAATGTAAAGACGATCACCAAACACAACGTCAGGCAGATCCTCGAAGCGCTCAACGAAAAGATGAACAAGGGACGGCACTGTAGTCGTCAATAGTCACGCCCAGTTCTTCAACACGAGCATAAATAACTGTGAGGAGCAGTCGTGGGACTTTGCCTGGCTCCTCCCGCTGGGTGCCTCTTATCAGGCCTTGACCATTTCTCGTCGCCAGACCTTCGACCATTTGGTCTTTGACATCAACCGGGGTATCTGAGCAGCTGTTAACGAGGCCTCTGAGGACAGCAAAATCAAGTACTGGGTCGGTTACTCCGATTGGGACTGGTGGGTCAGTGAGGAGGTTGACAGTCAAATGTGCTCGCCCAGCAGCAACGGCAATTACCCAGGTAAAGTCAGCCGGACATGCAATTCATCAAGCCTGACAGGCATCCCTGGTTTGGCTGGCAGAGTCAAGTCGGTCGTGATTTACCACGCAAACGCGACTTGGATTTTGATATGGATCTCGAAGAGATGCTAAGCTCGGCCAGGCTCTCCAACTCTGAGAAACGCTAGGTCGCGCGTGTCAAGGCCGCTCTGGAGGCCCGCGAGAGGCATCCAAAGCGTACAATGTACGAATCAATTCTCTATAAGTCACCTGATTCATGTGCTACCGTCAGACATAAACTTGACCGACGGGCCCGTTCACCACCAGGCTGCCCTGGAGATGACGGTCCGGGCATGACCCTTGGCATGGGTCTGCCCAACCAGGTTGGTGCTAATGTAAGTAAATCTCTGAATCGGCCCCCATAATCTTTCATATGCTTTTCTAATTATATACGTCGTTCTATCCTAACGCAGCTGGCTACCTTGCGATCGCCTCCTTCGCCCTCACCGAACTCATGGACCTCCGCTCCATCGTCCTCTGCGTCGACGCCCCCTCCTGCACCAGCCTCCGCGACGAATTCACCTGCTTCTCCAAAACTGGCAGCAAATACTACTTAAACGGCAACCGTACAAACGCAAACTACGAATCCTTTTGCAAAGAAGTCGACGAAAAACGTCCTTCCGGCACAAGCAACTAGAGCTACTCCAAGCGCTATGATGCCAGTACCCCCGAAGAACACGACTTAGTCGTTAGCCTTGCAAATGGGAATTCGGTGTTTAGTAAGGACCAAAGCATCGGTTTCAATACCGAGAACAATAAATTCCTGTGATACAAAAGATAACCCGATGAACTGGAAGGGAGGCGGCCGTTACATCCGCGACGCGGAAGACATAGAATACGAAATGCATCCTCGGTGCAGCAATTGGCCGTGGTCGCCTCCGAAGAACGCCTACAGGCGCTGTGAGGGCTGTTATAAGGTATTCTTTGGGCAGTACACGGTTGAGAGGGCTGGCTGGGCGACATGGGATTGGAGACAGAAGACTATGCTGCCGAATATGAATGGGTGTTATGGGTTGGGAACTACGGAGTGGAAATTTGGGTATTATGATGATCCCGGGAAACATAGGGGGCATGAATGGAAGGCGACGTTTCAGACGCCGATTTGGGTGAGGGCGAGGTGTTGGAGCAATAATAAGGTTGTGAGGGCTGCAGAGGGGCGGACGGATGGGTGCAGGGGGAATGATTGAGGGTCGAGCATGTCTGGGTAGAGTTAGCATTTGCTGTGGATGAAAGGTGATCGTTGTGTTCTTGGATAGTGCCGTTGCTATGTAGGTCTATTAAGCCTTGCCACAGTGAATTGTTTGTGTTGTTTTGATCTTGAAGTCATGGGCTCCGTATAATGTATTACATAAGGATTTATCCGTCTCTTCCAGAACTCCACGAGGTAGAAAGCTAGGTCAGCCGCCATGGGGTATATCAATGCTGTCCGATCTCCAGAAAGCACTCCGGCTACCGCATAACTGGCGGCCTAGCCTCTTTATTGAAAGCCATCCTGCTGCACAGCCACTCAACTGCCTCTTGCACACCCGTACCTGTAAGCGCACTACAGGGCAACACTCTACTATCCCTCATATTACCTCCCTTCTCGCCCTCGAACACTCTGCGCACAAACCCCTCCTTGATCCTAACCACTTCGACACAATCTTCTCTATCTTGCTTATTCGCCAGAATAAGTATGGGCACGCCACTCGCCTCTTCATTCGCCAACACGCTCTCCAGCACAAGCTTGCACTCATCCAGCCTGCCTATATCCTCATTACTCGCTGCATTGCTCGCGCTCAGATCCGCTAGCGTCGCATTTCCCACATCACTACTGTCAATAACAAAGACGATGGCGTGGCAACTGCTGTAGTAAGATTGCCACAGGCCGCGCAGGCTATGCTGGCCGCCAACGTCCCATATCTTGAGGTAGATGGGCGGATTTGGCGGTGGTAGGGCAATGGTAGCGACGTTTTGGCCCACAGTAGGCACGGTACGGAGGTTGGCGTTGGACGAGGTATATGTGCCTTTTATCTGCTCAAGGAGGGTTGTTTTGCCAGCATTGTCAAGGCCGAGGAGCAGGACCGAGTATTCTGGACGTGAATGTTAGAGAGTGCGGGCCCATAGCCGATTGGGGCCTCAGATCAAATGATCCTGGGGATGTATGTTACCTTCTTTGCTCGTCGCATGCAGGTATATGGACTTGAAGAGGTGGTACATGATTTGCGCAACGCGTACTGTAGGCGCGTGGGCTTCACATGTTGGTGGTGGATCGGAGGGTCGGTACGGGACGCGGTTGATGCCTGTAACGTGGTCCTTATCGATAACAGGCTTGATCTGGAAGGGAAGAGCAACGCACACCACCCCTTTTTCATCTATCATTCCACACTCAAACTGCGTCTCCAGTATCCCATCTTGAACCAAGCAACACAACTAAGCAGAAACCACGCGAGATGAGCAACAACCAGATTCATAGCTTCTATCACTGGGTATATTGACGTCGAGCGTCGCCCGACATTACACTACAGGAGGTGGAGAAAGACAATATACAACATCAATCCATACACTCCAACTCCACTGCATCTGACATTCATCCCATCATTCAGATACACGCCCGGTTGTTTCTTTGGTTGCCGCCATCGTCTTGTCCCACCTGCTGAACAACATCCACGCCATGTCCGTGGTGGTGACATGGTCGGCCTGGAAAGATTCCCTAAGATTCATCGACTAGGTTGAATATGTTGTCTGAGGGAGCGGTCTATGCGTTGCATCACTCCCTCATTGGCCCTAAGCTCCTCAGTAACCGTGGTATCACGAAGCTGTTACTACATATACGCAACGTATACGCAACATATTCCTTACGCCATCTGGCGCAGGTATATCTAGCGGAGTAAATACGCCTGGCGGAAAGTGTAGCCAAGTGTAGAGATGTAGATGAACGGTGTCAAGAACATGCAAGTGCAAAATCATAGGTCTCGCACAGGGTCATAAGGCCGGGCTCGTTGGGCCGGCGTGCTATTAGCAACGGCAGCAGCATCAGTAGGTACCTTCTGTTTTGCAGCTAAAGCTTTCTTGCGAGCTATGCAACAAACAGTCAGGTTCAGTTACTAAAGAGGTAGATGATTACACGTGCCTTCATGCTTCATGCGAGTTAACGACAGACCGAGACGCTTTCCCACAACTTCTAAGCTCACTGATCGGATACTCTTTTCGGCTAGCTTCTGGTTGACATTGTTCACAATCATCTTTTTTGTCTCTTGATCGAGAGCCCTCCATAGAATGTCAGGGTCTTGTTCTCTGAGCCTCCTCGCTTCTTTGGTTATTATGGCCTATCCATGGTCAGGTTTCGCAAAGGGTGAGAGATAAGAATACGGTCTCACCACAAATACGTCATCCCATTCGCGCGCGGTCAGCCCGGCATATCTACGAACCTCATGTTTTGACGGTTGATCTGGTAGCCGCCGCATGGCACCAAACGAGGTTGATAGTTTTTGAATTCACATGCGTCAGACCTGATAGCACGCGTCCTGGTTATAGCATGCGGCCAGCTTGGCCAACACTGCCACCACAACCCCCCTATTACTCCGCGGGTCTGAGGTGTGTCCACATGAACGAGAAGAGCGCCACGCACGGGTTTATTGGCCGCAGTTTGTAACAAATAGGCCGCAACATACGTAGTAGTTACGTGGTGCGCCACAGGGGCCACCCCTGAACGCGATGCCAAGAACAACAAGCCCACAATCCTTCGTCTGTGTATCTAACCTCAGCAGAAGGACGCTTGGGCTATACTGCGCCTTTCCAACTATTTATATGCGACGATACATACAGGGGTCCTAGTCAAAATGATAAGTGCTGACTTTTCAGTTTTGCATAACGTCTAATACAAACAAGTCGGTCAAATAAACATCTCTCCCTGTTACCCAACTGCTCTTTAGCAACAGGCATCTAGAAAGCTAGTAATAGCTTAACTAGATAAAGGCCGAAGCACAACAGCCACGCTATACACCACAAACTCCTGATTTGTAAATAATTACCACATAGAACGGCCTCCGGCCTAAGTTGTAGATGGCTACGAGCTACATAGACTATAATGGAATAATAATAATGATGAGTCGGTCAAACAAGCGAGTCGGCCACTCCCCCAAGATCTCATCAAAACCACGACTATTATAGACTATTATAACGCAACCACAATAGTTGACATGAATCTTAGTAGGCTGTTCTATATAGAATTTATCGATTTTACTTGCTTATATCTGCGCATGTTATGCCCTGCCTTGACGCAGCGTCTCCAGTGCCTTTGCGATGGCTCGCCCACCTCAGCGCGCGCTCTCTTCTTTACCTTCTTCCCATCACCACGCGCCCCAAACTCCCTTAGAGCTGCTAACTGCTCTCCCTCCTTTACTATTAGAGCTCCTTTCCTCCGCAATCGCTTTCTTTTATGCGATTTTCGTCGCGTGGCGGCTGCGTTAGCTGCTTCAAGCTCAGCGTTGCGTTTTTGTGACGATACCAACTTGTGCGCAATAATCAAAGCGCCTTTAGCCAGCCTTTCAAGAGCAACCACCATGCTTGTTGGTGAGCTAGCTATATGCCTCTGTATCCCCTGCTTCACTAGCGTCGATTGCGACCCTAATTCTAGGGTATTTCTTGGGGTTTGCGACAACCAGGGCAGATCTTCTACAGCAAGTGGTGTTGGCGTCCGTAGCTTGACGTCGAGCTTCGATATCACCACCTCTGGGTCGTGTGGGACTAAGCCGGCGCCTCGAAACCCTCCTAGAATATTGTCTTTTGTAATAATCTTGTAATAGGCTTGATGGAAGGCTGGAAAGAACTCTGTCTTTGTCATGTGGTTGATCCCATTGCGCATCATCTCCTCGGCTTGGCGCCCATACGCCCTCTCCAAAGGGGAAAAGCAGCGCATATCAAGTGGCTGTAGTAGATAGGAAGAGTGTGTGGTCATACATAGAGTGATAATCTTTGCCTCCTTGCAGTATTGCTGGAACTCGAGCGAGTTATGGCTCTCATGACCATCAAGAATGAGTAGACGATAGCCTCCAATACTACGCTCTTTCGTATGCCTGTCAAAGAGCTCCAACCACTTCAGCCCAAGCTCATTCGTCGTCCAGCCATTTTCAGAGACTGCATGAACCCAATCCAAAGGTAGGCTATTCTCCTTGTATCAGGCAGAGAGGTGATGCTTGCCTTGAAAGATGATCAAGGGTGGGATCGCCCAGCCAGCTGCGCTGACACAAACCACGCTGGTAACCCACTCTCGGTTGCTCTGCTGCATAGATTTTGGCTTTGACCGACATTCATAGACTGTGACTACTGCTGACACATTGTACATGCCCATCATGAAGCCCGTCTCGTCAAAATTGTACATATCGTCGTTCTGGATCCCATACTTGGCTTTGGTATTCTGTACAAGGCGGAACCAGTCCTGCACTAGCCCGGGATCTTCACAGAGAGCTCTCTTGTAGTCTTACTTTCGATTGAAGTTAATTTTGAGCTCTGGTACACGCTTTACAAAGTTTTTTGCACAGTTATGGCCAACAGGGTCACGATTACGCGCAGCTAACAAAGAATTAGCCATATCTTCGATTGTAGTGAGCTGAAGAGGAAATCCCCGTTCATCTAGATCTATGACGTGCTGGGTAGTTGTCTCTTCTTCTGTAGTGACGAGCTTCATTGAGTTAGGCCTACTGTTACGTTGTGAAGGTTTTCCAGCGCGTCGATCGCTTAATGTTCGATGAGAGACGTTGTATAGCCGCGCTGCCACTCGAAGAGTTAATGTTGCGTTTTTCTGGATAGCGAAAAGTGCTAGCTGTATATGGGCTTCTTCTGATACCTGTTGCACTCTATAGCGTTGAGGCATCGCGTGTAATGATCATGTAATAGTCAAAGTTGATAGGGTCTTGGCGGAGTGGCCGACTCGCTTGAATTAGACATTATCACAAGTAATTTTAGAATTAGGTCCTTTGCGATAGTATGACTATGTAATGGATAGTTCTGTTGGGGCTAAAAGTAGTTGTTGAGTGTGTAGATTGCTAACTATGTATAGCTCGGCTGATATAGGGTGGCGCCAAGTCATGTGACCTAGCGTCCTCATGACATGTGATCGGAGTATTTTCAACAACGTAGTTTATAACCGACCGGCTGACCCAAGCGAGTGGCTCACACTCCACCAGCGGGTCAACATCGACATTACAACGCGTTATGTCTCAACAACGCTCTATTCAAACTCCATATACCGAAGCAGATCTTCAGCTTGCTCTTTTTGATATCCAATCGCAACGTGCTCAGAGCTAAAAGACGTGCTGCCTCTATCTATAACGTGCCTCAACGAACTTTGTCTTACCGACGCGCTGGAAGACGCCTCCGACGCGACTGCGAAGCGAACTCAAAGCGCCTGAACAAGCTAGAAGAGGAGGCTATAGTTAACCGTATTCTTGAGGAGTCTGCGCGAGGATTTGCGCCTACGAAGGCTGAAGTTCGAGCAATGGCTAATAAACTATTGCATGAGCGGGAGAGCAACCCTGTTGGCAAGAACTGGGTTGACAACTTCGTTAAGAGAACCCCTGAGCTCCGTACACGCTGGGGCCGTCCTTATGATCACCAGCAAGCTGCCTGCGAGGACCCAATGGCTATCCAGCGCCGGTTCGATCTAGTCGAGGCGACAAAGCAGAAGCGGGGTATTGTGGACGACGATATCTACAACTTTGATGAAACTGGCTTTATGATGGGCAAGATTTTATCACAGTTAGTTGTCACAACCTCAGAGGACTCTGGCAAGAAGAAGCGGATACAGCCAGGCAACCGTGAGTGGGTTACTGTGATCCAAGGCGTAGGCGCTTTAGGTCGTCAGCTACCACCCTTCGTTATCTTTGCGGGCAAGGTGCTTATCGATGTCTGGTTTGAGAACCTGCCTACCGAATGGGTGCTTGAAGTCAGTCCTAATGGCTGGACGAATAACCAGCTTGCTCTTGCGCGGCTAGAGCACTTTGATACCCATACAAAGAGGCAGACTGCTGGTGGGTATCGGCTGCTCATTATCGACGGCCATGAGAGCCACTGCTCGGTTGATTTTCAAGATCTTTGCAAGGAGAAGAATATTATTATTCTTTGCATGCCTGCACACTCGTCTCACCTATTACAGCTCATTGATGTCGCCTGCTTCGCACCGTTGAAGCGTAAGTACGGCGACGCCGTTTCAAGCTTGGCACGCAACCGCACCCACTATATTAGTAAGGAGACCTTCCTACTAGCTTTTGAGACTGCTTTTGAGCAGTCTTTTACAAAGTACAATATCCAAACTGGCTTCAGAGGCGCTGGTCTAGTCCCACATGACCCACAGGCTGTGTTATCAAAGCTTGATGTGGTGGTGCAGACACCAAGACAATCACCGCGACGGATAGACGCCGCGCAACGCCCGCGAAGTCGAGGCTCAAAGTACTCTCATTCAACAGAGAGTAAGAGATCGCCGTGGGTCTTCTGAAAGTTCACTCGACAAGCAGGTTGCGCAGTTGAGTAAGGGAGCTCAGCAAATGGCACATAAAATGACGTTTATGATGGAGAAAATGGCTACTCTTCAAGAGACTCTAGACGAATCAAATAAGCGTAAGAGCCGCAAGCGGCGATATTTACGGACAGAAGAGACTGTCAATGTAAGCGAGGTACAAGAAGTATTAGCTGAACAGGCTGGTAGCAGTCATGGTGATGGTGAGAGCGCGTCGAAGATGGTACAAGAAGAGAGGCGGTGCGGGCGTTGCAAGCAGATTGGACACAACGCTCGTACCTGCGCAGTTGATTTAGATAGTGCAAGTGATAGCGGCGGTTCTGATAATTAATTTAGTATATTGCAATAGTTTATTGATTGTGATAAAAGTGCGTGATAACGTGTCGACGTTGACGCTCTGGTGGGGCGTGAGCGACTCGCTTGTGAACCACGTTATTTCTAAGTCTTCTTCGCCATAAGATCACAATACAGTTCCATTGTCGCCATTACAATTATGAGTGATATCTTCACCTTCTGAAAATATCTTAAATATATCTCCGTCACTTTACGTTGAAAACTCGTGTAATGAGGAAATTGATGGCATCTTGACATATCTCCCAACTCGAATTCCCTACATGTTACTCTTTTTGTTTTCGCACACAGCTTCTTCTTGTATATAGATACTCGTTAGTCGGAGTTCACACTAAGAATGAAGGTAAAGGATCGAGATATTGCTCGAATCTGGAGAGTTCTTTTTCCGGAAGAGGCCTAGATCTGATCATATTGCCTCTTCGTACAACAATCAGATTTGAGCGGAGCAAAGGAGCATCGCCAGCATTGTCGATCATCACACTCTCATTTCTCTTGGTCGCATTGCGTAGCTATTTCGAAGTAGCTGGAGTAGGGCTTCCGCGTCTGTACGTGCAGTTTGAGTAAGTTGGTCACGTGATTCACGCCTATGCCCAGCACACCGCGTTGCTCGATCGCGAGCTGCAATTTCCTGAGATAGCGACAGTAAATGCAGCGCTTGCTTTACTCTAGCTTCGAGTTATTGGCCTGATTGAGATCACGATAGTTATCAAGTGCTGTCTTCATGCTTTGTGCACATGTGCGAGGTGTACAAGACATATACTAGTACAACAGCCTTCTGACACCACTTGATCATCGTATTGATCGCTTCTGACAAACCTTCGTTGTTCTTCTGCTCGATACAGCACGTGTGAATCCATAGCCACTGTATGTACATCTGTTTGATTTAAAGTTTGAATTTGTTAGAATTAGGTCCTTTAGTAGTATGACTACTATAGGTAACTAAGTCGGAGTGGCAAGGTGGGTAGCTCTGACGTCTACTATTCGGCATATCCATTGTGTTGTTGTCTATCTACTACGCGTACGCGGCAACGTGTATTGTGTGCACACGCACAGCACTGGCCACTGCGTGGCGCCATTCTCTCGCCCAGGCTCTGAACTTTCTTCTACCAACCTGGACTGGACTCGCATTTTCTCAACAGAATTCGTATTTTCGAGGGGTTTTCTACGTCCGTGTCTCCGCACGTGCCATCGCGCCACATCAATGGGCGACGGCTGCAGTACGTGGCGACAGAAATGTCATACTATTGAGACGTGCAGGAGTAACGCAGCACACAAAAGGCTGAGTTGAGAAGCTGGAAAGATTCGTGGTCATGTGTAGCCACGGTCTGCGCCCTGGTGATGGATGAAGAAATGGGCGAGCGGGTACTACTCCTACTAGGCAGATGGAACATTTGCAACGACGCGCGTGTCACAGCGAAGTAGTACGCGCGTTTCTGGGCAGAGAGGCCGACTGTTGCTATGCGGTGGTTAACTATGCAGAATGAGCACGGCTCTGACTCTCAGCGGCTCGTATTTGCCTCGATGTTGCGGCGACCCGTTGTGTTAGTGATGCACGTACGTACGTAGTAGTCAAGATAAACTAGTCTCTTCCTAAGCACGTTAGAAGCACGCCCGACGCCCATTGTGCGATGACACCAAGTATGATTCGAGAGGTTGAAATATCCATGGCTATGTCCACTCAGATTAAGATTCATCGACTATGTGTTGTGGTGTTTGCAGCAGTTGACCTTATCGCAGTACGTATGTCTTGGTAGCTAATTCATGATCTGCTGACATGCACGGCCTCAAAACGCGACGCAGTGCCGGCACGTTAAGCCGAAACCAGGCTTATAAGATAGGGTGACATGTTGTCGCTACGAAAACAAGCCGAGAACAAAAATCTTTGCGGTGTAACGCACCTCCGAGAGCTCTGCAAGACGCCTAATAAGGGGGTCTATATGGCAACTGCGTTTAGCGTCTTCGAAGTGGCTAAGAGACCGATCGAGAACAGACACAACTTCCCACATGCACATGGCTATTTCCGCCAATCTGATCTCGAAGCCTAATCGCCGCTTCCGTGTACGATTTGAGAATGGGTGCCAAATCGGACCAAAATCTTTATGCGGTCGTTATTGGCCGAGCAGCAAGGATAATTTAAAAATGCCGCCGATTCCGTCTCTACTCTTGGGACGGCTACGCGCATGACTTAGGATGGCAGGGACAAACCTCAGCCTTGCAACGTCCAGCATTGCTATCAGTGGTCGAGCGTCAAAGTAGGGATGCTCGAGACTTTCTTGTAAATTGCACGCCTGTCAGGACTAGTCAGAGTAACTAAGGTTCTTGTTATCCATCGGAGAAGACACGGTTCATATACTACGTAGTGCTTATTTCTCGAAATCCAAAGAACCAGTCCGCAACAATCCGCACGGTTTTAGTGTTCGGCTAAGAACTAAGCTAGCAGGGCCGCCATGCTTATACATTGAGCGTCTTAAGCTAACGTTCCGAAATATACATATGTAGATAGTCCTACCCCTCCTTCCTACGGCATGTGTCCGGTATTGTCGGTCCCCTCAATCATGTCTCGTCGTCAGTTATGCAAGGCAGCCTTGGTGTTGCAGACACTCATCCCACTCTCATCTGGAGCATTCTTCGATAACAACGCCGATGCCCTTCGTGAACTCGATATTCCCGTTGTGAGATCTGTTCACGCACTAAACCCGCTTGCCAAACGCAATTCGGTCGATTCGATTGGTAAAGCAGGAATCTTACTTCGAAGCAGCATAATGGAGAGCTGACAATGAGGTGCTCAATCAAGTAGCCGCTCGATCCGTTGGCAAAGGCATCAGTCCCATGCGAATTATGCTAGACGGATCGCGCTATGCCATTGATGTTATGCTCAACGGAAAGATTCATGCTATCGAATTTGATACCGGAAGCAGTTCATTCTGGCTACCCAGTGCCAACTTCACATGTTTCGATTCCAACAACACAGTGCAGTAAGTATGATGCGGAAGCTGGCCACGAATTACAGATTGACTTATACCCTCTGTAGACCTCAGTCTGCATGCGCCTTCGCATCGTTGGGTCCTAACGAGTATACCGGGGGGCGTGTAGCAAATATACATTTTAACGCGACATATCTCAGCACAGAATTTGCCAGGGGCACTGTTGGTCTCGAGGATGTGACCATTGCAGGATTGACAGTTCAGAATCAGCAAATGTCGCTGGCGGACAAAGTCTATCTCACCACTGCGGAAAATATGACTAGTGGAGTTATAGGTGAGTTTATCCCCTTTATTTTGCAACATCTCAACCCGCCTAGTAGCCGAATGCGTGTATTTCTGACGATAACAGGGTGGGGACTGGGCAACTATACTGCATACTATCCAGGAGATGACCCAACCCTTGATAACGCAACCGATCCAAATCACACCTGGATTCCTACCAACACTTGGATCCTCAATGCAGTCAAACAGGGCTTATTGGAGAAACCCATATTCTCAGTCAATCTTGGCAACAGAACGGAGAACGCTGCAAATTTGAGCGTATCTGGATTCGTGGCTGTAGGAGGTGTGCCACTTGACGGACTTCCCTTTACTGGAGTTTGGGCCCAGTCAAAAGTCAGCATTGAGACGTATGCGCCTTGGGGTGTGAAGGATAAGTACTGTCACTGGAATGTCAGGCCAGACGGATTCATGATCAACCAAACTTTCGTGCCATGGGTTCCCGGTAACTTTGCCGACGGCGGCCAAGAGATCTTCACTGTCATCGATACTGGGACCCCATGGAGCTATGTCACCGACGAGACTGCGCAAGCCATTGCCAAAGCGATACAGCCTCCAGCGTATTACTCGGAGTACGACAGCGCGTATGTCGCTAATTGCAATGCTACAGTCCCTCAAGTAAGCATCCGCATCAATGGTACGGATCTACCAATCAGCAAGAGAGAAGTGCTCCTTGATGGTTGGCTTGGCCAGGCCAATACTTCGTATAGTACAGTATGCTGGCTTGGCTTCCAGCCTTCCTTGCAGCCAGCAGCAGGTGGCACTTCACCCTATCTCTTGGGAGATACTTTCCTAAGAAATGTACTAGCTGTGCATGACGTGGGGAATTTGAGGATGGTGTTCGCTTCGCTGAAATGGTGATTTCGCTAGTCTAATGCGGAACTAATGAACAACAAGCTTCCTATATCCGTGTAAATTGAACTCATAACCTACCTTGATGCCATTATCTCCTAGTTCAAATATTTCCAAATAAAAACCTCAACTCACATTGCGATAATATCCAAATCGTTTCGTCATAATAATGTATATGCTCCAGTGTGTTCAATGGATCTCATTTGCCAACGCTTCTGATATGTTTGAAGTCGATACAAGAGTCTGGACGCTCAGGTCTTCGTCCGCCAAACTGTGCCTGATCGAAGTGCCTCCTATTATACGCCTATTGCAGCTAGTCCTCATGAGTTCATTGCTTATTAAGACAACATATGCGGAGTTTTAGCATCAAGTCTTATCTGCATTAATGCATACCAGGATTACATAGCAGTATAGCCCATCGGTGTAAAAGAAGGAAAGACTGCAGCTCAAAGCTATTGAACATTATGATTCACCAGATAATTTGCAAATATCCATTGATAGATACGACGATATAAGCCAATCTCTTCTTCATATATTCTCAAAAATATCAATTCATGTCTCTAAGCACTACTCATGCATCGAGTCCATCATTTCCCTTTCTCAACCGCAGTTGCATCCGCACTCCTTGGGGTTGTGGCAGTTTATGCCGCAAGACTGCTGCTGGTTGCACGAGCCCCAATCGGTGCATCCGTACCAGTCTCCAGATCCGTCACCGCGAGCGGTCCAGCACCACTGACCGCCGTCACCACAGACCTTCCAGCATCGCTTTTTGCCGAGATCACAGCCAAATGGAGCGCTTGAGACGCAGCCACGGGCAGAGAGTGGGCTCTACAAGATGGAGGAGTCAGTGACTGCTTACTTAGGGAACTTGAATTCACATACGGCTTTATCGGTGAAGCTCATCCATGGTGTGTTTGGAGGTGGAATGGAGGAGTTGGCAAAGTCAGGAGCTTCGCCTTCGTTGCCGGCGTGGGGAGCTGAGAAGACGCCTACAGCTTGGACAGCCCAGAAGAGGATAGTGGTGAATTGCATTTTTGCGGTTGAAGATGAGTTTGGGGATATGGGTGATTGATGGGGATGTGATGATAAGAAATGATGAAGAATTCTCGAGACTTATGTACTTTTCTTTTCGAATTGACTTCTCATTGCTAACATCTGTCGAGCCACCTACTATATCTGCCTTAGACCCCATTGATCTTCGCTTAGTGTAATTCAGACGGTTGTCCCGTCGCCCCATAGATTGAGGATTTACCAAATGTCCTAGGCTTGGGGGCCTTACGTAGGGTCCACCACAGGACGCCTAAAGACAAGAGTAAGTCCAACACCATTCAGCCTGAATCTTAACCCTGCACCACTCTATGTATACGAGTTTCACTGAAGATGTCTTTGTAGCATTGGAACCACTGGGTTGTGGAGAATATCTTCTACACTCAGCGAGAACAAGAGAATAAAGTTCAGATCGATCTGCGTTATCGCCAAGGGACCAAGCCGTTGCAAAGTTGCTTGAATCCCAAAGGATTCAGGGTCCGTTCGGTTAAGCTTTGTTCTGCACTTCACTAACTGCATTTGGTAAACGTCTCAAAAATAGCCCCAGAGACAGCGTCGTGTGCAGTAACACAAAGCTTTGTTGTGTTTTCGCAACGCTAATAAAAGAGTCCTTACTTAGTGCAGAACTGGTATGCATGTTTCTCTCTCTTCAGCAAGACTAATCTCTATTCAAAAGTGGTACTTCCAAGGTACAATTGGATTCCAAAACTCCGTTGTGCCACGGAACTACAGCAGATCTGCTGGTTTTTCGGTGAGACTAACATATCATCGCGTGTGACTACAACGTAACTACAATACCACCACAAAACAGTGCTCCAACCGAACAGCCCCTCTATTTTTTGTTCTAATCTATGCAAACCTAGCCCCTAGATTACCCGCTCCATACTAACCCAAAGTGGGCCAAAAACGGAAAGAGCAACTAAACAGGCTTTCAACCGCCGTAGACTGAGCCGTTAAAGGCCTGAATTGCCCTAGCGTCCTGCTCACAGGACGTGTCACGGTCTAGACTTTCCATCCTAGAGTACTCCTATCACACCGCTAACAAAGGGATTTATTTACCGTGGACGGGAGAATACGCCAATGATGCTTGTGTTCTTTGGCAAACGCGCCTACCAGCTACGTAGGCGGGTTCTAGGTGGCCTAAAGAGTACTTGCTTGACATCGTCGGGTCATCATTGTGATGGGATCCCAAATAAACCGCGCAATGAAACATCGCAATGGAACATTGTTTCTCGCACACGCCCTGCCTCATAGGCGCACTGGAAGAGATGAGCAGGACGCCTGATTTAGTTGTTGTACGAACCAGCTATTTACACTCGGTTTGAGAGTAGATTGATACCTGAGCTTGAGCAGGTTGCGATTAGACATAAGTAAATATGATATACAGTCATGGAGTCTTCGCTATCGGCTTTCTCAATCTGTAGTCCTTAAGCGCTAATCAACTCGAGAACCCTTTTATACACGCTCGTTCGTCTGCTATATCCAGAAGCCTTGGGTAAACTTCGTATAAGTTGTTACTTCCGGTGAGACTAGTGACGCGCCTGCCGCACTCTGAAGCTGTACTAGTCCTCGAACTCGTTACGCCTTATACAGATGTGGCAGAAACTTGTTTTTCGAGCCAATTGTGTCTAGCTTCTGCTGCCTTGGTCTTCTAGACCTTCTTGTGACCCGATTCCCATGCAGTATCAATCCAATCGCCATTCTCACAAGTAGTACAAATATTTTTTAACTTTGCTGTCACCACTCTTTTTAAACTGAGAGTTTGAGATGGCTGTAGAATCAGGGAGGCAGTTGAGACTTCTTACGGATGAATAAATCAATAGATAAGGTAAAGGTAGAAGTACAAGGACTTATCGTACCTCTGCTAGGATACCGAAACTAGAAGGCTCTACAGATCAGACTTTCTCTGGACTCACTCTTGGTCAGCAATGTATCGAAGAGCTTCTATTTAGCCGCAATGAAGACATGAGTGCAAGTCTGAAGCTAGACCATTGTCATAGCACTGTCGTCTGTTTTGATCTCGCCACCTTTCACACCCTTCTCACCATCATAGTCTTACACCTTATCAATTACTTCAGCTTTTCCACCTTCTCTAGGTTTTACTTATCTCACCTCTATCCATGCTCTCTAACTTCCTTCGAGTCGCATTCTCAGGCGGCGTCAAAACCAGCAGGCCTTCCGAGGAAAGCTGAAGCTGAAGCTTCCATGCTGGGTTGTTTGCCTTTCCGTGAACTTCGATATTGGCGGTTGCTTCTATCTTGCCTCTTCCTTATTGCGTAAGATGCCACTTAAATCTAAGAAGGTGCACTTCTTAAAAAATTTCTTGACATACCTGCTGAAGCCACGCGAAGCCTATCTCATTGTTTGTCCAGCTAGAAGGTGATGAAGATACTCAAATTTGGTGTATCAGGATCGAGGGCCTGCAGCCAGGTGTCCTGTATCGATCCTGAGGCTGATTGATACACGAGGGCAGGCTCGAGGTGAGATCCATCAGCGCAGATGCAGGCTAGTAACGTTACCCACTCTTGATATCTATCCTAGATAGTACTCCTCATCTTTCCCTTCTCATACAAGGGTCTATCAAAGATCCTCTTTGATCTGCCTAGGATACCAAGAAGGAAGCCTTTCTCATCCATATTATATATGTGACGAGGCTCGACGTGATATTGTTCAATCTTCACGCGTGGGAGGTCAAATTAGAGCCTATACTTCCTCCCTGAATCAGTCTTGTGGCGACTATTATCGATACCGGTTGTCCATCTTAAGATAAGCTTGTCTGGGTGACGCTGGACGAAGCGATCAACCATGTGTACTCCGATCTCTCTCCTCGCGATCTGCGACGCAAAAATTCGTGTTATAGCTCGTGTATGTGGGAGGGCTCGCCTAGTGAGCTGTTTGATATACTGTAGGAGCTCTAGCTCCTGTTGTGGGTGGAGAGTTTGCTGGTTTTGAGCCTGGGTAGCTCGCGAGGCTGAGAGACCTTGGTGTCGCCGCGCGAGTGTTACGCGACTACAACAATAACCTTTTGCTATTTAACAATAGCTAAATTATTCTCCTAGTCTTAGCGATTCTGTTGCTGCAAGCACGGCCTCAATTGGAATCATATTAGTAGAGTTATCGCGTGTTGAAGTGGAGGGGTTATTTGATGAGGTGGCCCATTGCGCCGTCCATCTCGGTATATAACACTACTAGCCCGATTTTCTCATTCCGTTACCGTGCGATGTCAACCATGGCTCTCCCCGTCTCCAAAACAAAAGCGGATTTGTTGCAACTCGGTTGAAATCCCACTAGTTCCACGCCCATAAAAAGGAGAGGGGCTGATAGCGCGGACCAAAAGGCTTTTAGAAGCGCCGTAGAATCCCGCGCGGCGAAACGGCGCGACTAAGCAGCCACCATGATTGGACGCATATCACTGGCGGTATGTCAGCGGTCAGCCCTGTCAATGTCCTCCTGCATCCCGCTAACAGTTTACGAGTCTTGCTAGTCCAGGGCGCGCATATATGCAGGCGCGAAGCAGCGCCCAAAAGTCGTCTAGCGTCGTATAGAATGATTAAGCTCAGCGATCCGCCCAAATGAAATCAAATAATACATACAAAGCTGACCATCTGCAAGTGTGTATCCTTTGTCATCCTCAGTCACCTCGTTCAAGTCTCCCCACCATGTTGTCGCGGCCCCCGCAGCTATCCAGAGCGCTGACTTACTACGCGTTAGCAGCGCTCTTCACAATAGGAATCGTATACCATTTTCTCTCGCTCCAGGATACCTTCATCGCACGTGCGCCGGGTCTTCCGGCAGACACCCAGCAAACCGAAATCCCAAAACTCATCTGGTACAAATTGGGTCCGAATGGGCTCTCTGATGAAGCGCGAGCCTGGACAGACACCTGCATCAAGAACAACACAGGGTACAAAGCACACTTTTTGACCGACGAAAGCAGCGACGCCTACGTCCGCAAAACATTTGCGTTTCGCCAGGACATCGTAGATACCTACCTCGCCCTCCCCATCCCCATCTTCAAAGCCGATCTCTTGCGTTACCTGCTCCTGTGGGATCAAGGCGGCATCTGGTCCGACCTCGACGTATCCTGCAAAGACATCCCCATTGACGACTGGGTCCCCACCTTCTACAAAACCTCTGCCGCCCTAGTCGTAGGCTGGGAATTCGACCAAGGCTGGCCCGGCAAATACGTGCGGCAATTTGCTAGTTGGACGATAATGTCGAAGCCGCGCTCGCCGCACATGATGCAGGTCGTCGACGACATCCTCGAGACACTGCGGCTGGAAACGAACGAACATGGTATTGGGATTCAGAATGTTACGCTGGAGATTATGGGGGATGTGGTGGATTTCACGGGCCCGCGCCGTTTGACGCGGAGTGTGTTTGGGAGTCTGGAGAAGCAGCTTAATCGGACGATTGAAGTAAGTGAGTTGCATGAACTGATGCAGCCAAGGTTAGTGGGGGATGTTTTGATTATGCCGGGGCAGTCGTTCGCGGCTTCTTCGAATAAGTATACGGTGGAGCAGCAGAGGTATTTGCCGCCGCAGTTGGTGGAGCATCATTATGCGGGGAGTTGGAAGAATGATAAGGGTGGTGAATAGGAGGAGATAGGGTGATTGGATTGAAAGAATGGTGCGTTGCAGTTAGGGAGCTGAACACAAAGTCAGTGACAGTGTCCCTTGGGTATTATGGATGACTAGCCATGCGCTGGAATGTTCGCATGCAACAGAGGGGGCAGAGTCCCACGTTGCACCCTCCATGTTGCTCTTGGAAGCGATGTAGCTGCGGCGAGCGCTGTCTCCATGCGGAAGTGACTTCTATGAGATATGTGGACGAGACCAGGCAAGATGGAACGAACAGGTTGAGGAAAGAGGACGCGCGCAATGCAAGACGTGGCGCCAGAGGCAGATGCGACGTCAACCTACATGACGAGTCGCACGAGAAGCGAGCCGGTCTTGACTACGAAAACTCAGTTACACAGGGTCCAGCCAAAACGGTTAATCAAGAGCAGTAAACTTCGAGAGCAGACCTGGTACCAGAATGGGTACGATGAGATATGGACGCAATAGTCAAGGGTATCAAGCTTTATATTGCTACTTTTGCCATTGCAAGAGAATATTAAATATCATAAGCCATCAATCAAAAAACGTAAAGCAGTCTCCATCCTCTCTTCATAGAGGCAGAGATATAGCCCTCCGCGCCTGTCCCACCTCACTCTGCTTATGACGGGTACTGTAAACGCACCTGCACTGAGGACATACCTCGCCGTCCACTCTATTCAAACGATCCCAAGTCTTGAGTACCACCCTATCAGCATGTGCCTTGACCTCGACTTCTACCTCATCTTTCTCTTCTACCAGACGCTCTTTGAACTCGACCAGCTTCTCATTGCACTCATCATTGAAGGCAGTGATGTGGTCTTCTTTGAGCGCGGCAAAGTCAAGCCGAGTGTCAGCAAGGTAATCCTCAAACTCTGCGCTAGCCGAGTTGTGAAGTTCAGAGGCCTGGTACGAGGCTTGATCGAGCGCATCAACAAGTATTCTTTGGATGTGGGTCTCAGTATAGGTGCTTATGACAGATCTGACGACTGTCGAAGGGGTGGGTTTCTGACTCGGGATTGGACGGTGCTTTGTGAGCGTGTTCGCGAGCTGGTTGGAATGTCGTGTCGGCGATAGAGATGGTGACGGTGAGGAGCCAGCGAGTATTCCTGGAAGAAGGTCTTGCAGAATGCTAGGAAATTGTGCGCGCATCAGATCTGGGAGGACTTTCTCGACAGCGGATGTGACAAGGTCTTGGAAAACATCCACCTGCACAGTGGTAGTGGACGAAGTTGTGGATTTTGAGCTTAGCGGTGATGCAGGAGGGGTACGCTCTTTTGAAGAGCGCGCGTATGTGTGATCTTGAAGGAGGCGCTTCGGTAAAGGAGAGTCGGGTGTCAAGCTGGTGCGAGCTAGGGATTGTGTATTAGCAAATAGTCAGTACTGTGCCTGACTAGAAGACCCACCATTTCTCGAGCGCTTGCCCGACACACGCGCATACGGAGGCGGGGCGTCATCTACTGCGTCCTCAATGGGAGGAGGAGCTCCAGCTTCCGCGTCCTCGATGGAAGGCAAGGCTTCAGGTTCGGTAACCTTGATACAATTGAGAATTGACCAGTCTGCTTCCTGATACAAACGGGTAAACTGTGGAATGGCTGAAACTCCAGTGAGCTGGCGAGAGCTCTCGATGACGCCTTGAAGCCGGGCTAGATTGCTCTTCTCAAGCCAGTTGATATCAAACAAGATGCGCACTTCTGTCGCCCTAGCCAGCGCTAAAAGCTCGTGGAATCCGGTGTGAAGGCTGGGCCCGGTAATGCCCAAAAGGCGGGGGTACCATACAGAACAGGGTGCCCTGAGCGTCAGCGACAGCATTCGGGGCCGAGGTTTCCCATGCCGCGCAATGCTGTGCAAAGATGTACCCGGGAGAGCGATACCAACATTTCCAAGTGACATCTTCCCAGAGACAAGATTGTCACCTTCATAGCGAAAGGTTAAGAGCTGCGGGTCGTCAACGCCATGAATTGAAACAGAGTGTCCGAGAGACAGGGAAAACTGGTCGTCCGAGTGCAGGATCTTTAGAGAACACGGCCATAACACGGATTCATCATTTACAGGATAAGCCAAGGCGGGGACGCCTTGGTTGCGAACGAGGCTCAGCACCATTCTTCATTAGTTGTTTTTACAGAAAATGTATACTTAACACTAGATGACCCTTTGCAATCAAGCAGCAAAGAAAACCCGCCCGCCCGGGCTTTCGCGTTTGGTCGCGCAGAGCAGCCCTGACTCTGTCGCAGCAGCAGCAATAAGACGCGCCAAATCGTGCCCCACTAAGCCCGCCCTATCTACTGCCTGTGCCTTGCTTGAGTATCGCCCCGAAGATGCGCGAGTCGAAAACGGGTAGACCGCGAAGCCGACTCGCTGTGTCAAAGGCCTTGCAGTAAGGATGGCGCACTGGGGCAAGGCGCCAGGCAGGTCGATATGACGGTTTAGCAGCTTACAATAGACAGTAATCGCGTGCGCGTGCGACGAGGTGGAGTTTGGAGAATGGATACGAATCGAGGTTGGAGTTGTGGAGGTGGAAGGGGGATGGGGAGGACAGTGAGGAGTAATGGACGAGGTTGGTGTTTAGTACTGGGCAGTCCTCGTCGCGCAGGGCTTGGCATTGCGCTAGGCAGCAACACCATCGACTCCCATTCACTCATGACTCCCAAAGGTGGAAACTACCTTGTGAATACCTCTTTCGGTAATTTTTCGATTCTAACGGTTCTTTCACTAGAGTTGCTAATAGTACCATCGCGGGGGGCGAGAATTCGCAGCCGATGGTTCTCATGATTGTGGAAGTGGAGGGTAGTTTGGTGGTTACTACAGTCGACTTGAGCAAGGCCGAAACGAAGCGAGGGCAAGCAGTCTCCAACCTTTGGTGGGTTAATTCAACATCGAGTGAGCTTGGTATAGTGTGGTACGTAGTCATCGGGAGGTTCATATTGCAGAGTTTATTGAGCCCAATAAGCAACGCTTACAGGATGGCACAAAGTATGACGGAAGCTTGGAGACTGCTACTGAATAGTTTTTCTTGGTCCAAACCCACAATACGCATGTGTATGTACTATAGTTGTTTACCAGATCAACATTAACCTCCTTTATGTCGAATCCTTTAGTAAAAATCACTTACGTGCTTAGCCGTGAAGCACAGTTGCAATCCGCACTATATGCGAATTCTTGCCTTGAAATTATTGCCCATGTGAGAGAATACATGGTAGGGATAAGCATTGAATTTGAGTCTCACGCAACCCTAAGCTATTCGCTCACCATTACCAGTATGATGGCTGTATAGACTTATCTAGATAGGTGACCTTAGCTAAGTGTATTTACCATCCCTGCATTATTTGTTCATACTGATTCCAGTCAAACAAAGGCATCAACGTGATCAATCTAACCAAGAGCCCAAGAACCTTCAATTCGTATACGCTCTTGAATCTAGTGAGCAGCAGTAACAAATATTCAGCTGTATGAGGACGATCCTCGCAGGTCTATAACATCCCAAAATCCGTCTTTAGAATCCTAAGTGACAGTTGCGATCACGCCCTTGATCATGCCTGACCTCTATCTTCATGGTCAGCGCGATCAGCCACAACAGATTATTACCCCCCATAAGGAGACCCCGATTGCCAAAAAAAATCCTGGTATAACGAAAAAAAAATACTACTCAAATGCATCCCAGGCACTCTCCAAGCCTGGAGCCCGCCAAACTCTACTCTTGCGTCCCATCCTCACACTTGCCGTTGAACTCCATCAGCGTACTACGCCCAAAATCTGCCTTTCCAGCACCGCATATAAAAGGCGTCGTCTGTTGCACCTAAGTATTCCAAGTTTTCAGCCAAGCAATCACCGTTGCATGCAAACCATTTTGCTTACATACTAACAACAATGCACCTTTTGAATCCACAGCTATTGCTGCGCTTGCTATTCCTTTCTTGTAAGTTTTCTTCTGCTATCTGCCTCATTCGCTATATACCTGGAACGGTAGTAGTATACTCATTCCTAAGCTAAACGGTATGACGCTAGTTATTACCTATGCGCTTGCTACACTGCACGCGCTCGTGGCTTGCCAGGGCCAATGCATCTCGAGGAATGATGTCACACCCCATGGATACGTGGATACAAATTTTTCTGACACCATCAACGTCGTGTCAAGTCTACACATGCTGATGAAACTGTAGGATTATGTAGTAAAAGATGGCTGACTAACGTCTGTGTATGTGTAGTTCCCACTAGCTCAGAGTACACAACAGAGCCTCACGTTTAGGTATGTTTGTCTGTTTCTTTTCTTCTTCTTTTTCAGCTTTGTTGCTGTTCTGATTGTTGTTTTTGTTGGTTCGATCTATTATTATTTTTTTCTCTTTGAAAAATTAACTGATTGGGTTGTCCAAAGAGGTATGGGGGTTACTGCCCTACTGGGCATCACGGCGTATGGACGAGCCGACGGAGGCTGGACACTACACCCGGCCGTTCTGCCAAACCATAAACTATTGATTCAACCTACCAAAAGTAAGTCACCTCCCTAATTCATTTATCACTGATTGATGTGACTGTGGCTGATTTGTTTTCTTTTCTTCTATGATAAGAATTTTCATGTGGTGGTCGTTGATTGACATCTCGAGCACAGGGCACCGACTTTCTTCCACTTCCTATCTTAACAATTGTCTTGTGGAAATTCTGGGTGCACCATGGACCGTCAATTCTGTAGGTACCTTTTTTTAATATCGTTAATATGAGTTACCATGGTCTGGTAGTTAATTCTTTGTTCACAAGACGAGTTTACTGTCTTATGGGCGTTAGCTGGACGAGAGTATGCTCCGAACATGACTGCCCAAATTGTTCGGCTCAAGTTTCACCGGGTAAAGCAACAAGTCCTTCCATAGATGTATGGAGGCGTAGATTGGGAGAGTGGGTAGCGTGTAGGAAGGGTGAGTGGATTGACGCGCTACATGCTGCGATATTGAACGTTAAGAGACTAAATTGGATTATTTTGTGCTAGATTGACTTTTGCTTACTGCAACATAACAGTGGAACAACACCAAGTCCATGATTATCTAGTTTTACAGTGCATGTCACCACTAGAGTGAATACTATACTCAATCAAACTCAAAAGTAGCCACATACACAATATTCACCCCAACCCATATATCCACTTGAACTCATCTCCCCCAAACCCACCAACACTAATTATTAATGTTATTCCTATCTTAGAACACCATTCTATCAACGTCTCAGAAATTGGTCGAAAACTCGTTTACCTAACCTAATAGACTGTACGAATTCAACGCACTTACTCACATTGCGAAATTCGCAATGGCGGGCGGTGCATCTACGACGGAAGAGGATGGTCGACCTGACGCGGTTGCGACGCGTCAGGACGCGACTACAACAACAAAGGGAAAAAGACCGGAACTACCGGGAAAATGGATTGAGACACTGGAGAAACAGATAAGGCAACAAGAACAAATACTGACAACAGTAGCAAAAAGAGCGGTCGAGGGTGTGAATAATGCTGGCAGCGAAGAGGACCTCTTCCATATCATCCGCGAACTCACCGCGGCAACAACAACGGTAGGCCAGAACCTGGCCCGTATCAAATTGCCCAAAACGGGCCAAACAACAGATGGAAAGGAAGGGATACAGGCTATACTCCAGAGATTGGACGCGATGGAGGCACGCCTGGAAGAGGGGATAAAGAAGGACAGAACAACAACAAAGGCGCCCACGCGTCAAGAGCCGATAAGCTGGAGTCAGGTGGCCTCGAGAGGCACTATCCACCCAGCAAAAATCGAAGTACGGATGGAAACAACCAAGGGCACTGAGCCTGAAACGGCGCAAGAAAAGTTGGCCCGTATCCGGGTTGCCATCCCGGATGCAAAGGCAATCATCCCTCATCCAAGAGCGCCCAACAAGATCTCGGTGGTGGTCAAGGACG